>JARQOC010000006.1:379491737-379549975 GCA_033576535.1 Allobates femoralis | reverse complement strand
CTAGATAGACTGGTTTGCATAGACCCTACTGTACTTTGGTCTAGTAGACTGTTGGCAAGTGTTCTATGTATCTACATTTCCAACATTACTTTTTGTGTTCAGTTAAGGCCACATCATACGCTTCAATATCGATCACGATATCGCCTGCAAAGCCACATGATCGAGATCGTAGAACAATTTTGCCATATCGCTTGTGCGGTGTCACAAGCATGGATCTCGTTAATGATTTTACATTTAGCAACGCACCAGCTATCCAGCGCACAACCCACCGATCGAGGCCAGCCAGTGTCAGGAATAGGCGAAATCGTCAATAAGATCATTTGCATGGTGTCACACACAATGATGCAGCAGGTTGAACGTTGGTTAATTGAGTGAAGCACGACGGATTTGAGGTCAGGATCACAAATCTGCAACGAGCGATCCAACGATTTTTCATCCAAAAATCGTTCGGTTACACGCAACGACGCACAAACGATATCACTTAAACGATTACAAAACCGTGTCGTTTAAGCAATATCGTTAACGATATTGAAGCATGTGACGTGGCCCTAAATTGTACTGACTTCCATTGCTATCTTAGGCTGCATACTCACGGTCAGTAGATGCAGCGTTTTGGACGCAGCTTCTTGCCGCTGTGTCAAAAACACTGCATAGTACAGTATCAGCATAGTGGATGGGATCTGTAGAAATCCCATGCCCACTATGATTAACCCGACCGCAGCTTTCTTTAAGCTGCAGTGCAGGTTGCCGGCATTCCGCTCCTCCTCCGCATGTTCATTTCATGGTGGGGAGTCGGAAGCGGCTCCCATCAGATGACTGCAGGGAGAAGCCGCCCCGCACCTGCTGCAAATGGTGAGTAAAGGACGGCTGCGGTCACCTGTTGGTTCACTCAAGTCCAGAGGAGCTGCGTCCAACACGCAGCTCCTCCGGACTGTGAGCACATACCCTAAGCCTCACTCACACACCCTTATGGTAAATCGAGCTCTGCTTGCTGTAAGGTACTGACTTCCATTACTGTCTCAGCCTGACTCACACACCCTTTTGGTACATCTACCCTCTGCATTTATTGTAAACTATCCTATATGTCATCTGTATGCATTATATTCATTGCTCACCAGTATATGACTATCTATTTTCCACATTGTAAATGTTATCTTGTGGAAGGTGTGATTTTGTATAGTAAGGTCCTGGCATAATGTTGGATGGTTGCCTTTGATCAGACATTTAGCCCCAGCTGTGAACCAGCTGCTAATTACCTAAAACCTTGTGACTTCCCTCACCTGATGCTATAGTGAGCCCTACAAATGTAGGGCTATCAAAAGGGGTGCACATGTGTGGGGTACAGTACGTGTCCTTTTATGCGAAGTGTCATCATTGCTAAGTGGTGGCAGTTGCTTTAATGGAAGTTAGTCAGGGCAGGAGTCAGGTAACCCACATTCTTTCACTCTCTTTTTTAACCATGTCCTTAACTTCATTGCCTGTTTCCCTAAGTGCTTTTGACATCCACTTTCACTACTCCATCCCCCTCCACCACCGCTCATCCACATCAGCTCCTCTCTCCTGGCCTTTCTAATGTACAGCTCCCATGCTCTTTTCACCTTGCTGAAGAATCTAGTCCATCATCTGCCAGAGTATTGTATCATAAGCCTTGTCACAAATCCAAAATCTATTTGCTTTTTTTCTTTTTACTGCTGCTCCTGTCAGGTGATATCTCTCCTAATCCTGGTCCACCCTCTGCCAACTTCAACAGATCCCCACCTCACATAGAAACTCCACTAAACGTATTAACATTACCTGCACACTTTCATCTCCATCTTTTAATTGCACGCTCTGGAATACATGGTCTGTATGCAACAAGCTTCCTTACATTCATAACTACTTTCTTACTAACCTTCTTAATCTGCTGGCCCTCACTGAAATCTGGATCCAGGCTCAGACACTGTTTCCCCTGCCGCTATTTCACATGGTGTCTTACATTTTTCCATTCCCCATGACCTGGGAACAGACATGTGTGGCGCCCTGCTCACACAGGTAGCCACAGACTTCTCTAATGCACAGTTGGGTTTCCACAGCAGGTACCTACAACATGCAACATCTTCAACCCCGGCACAGTAGGGGGAGCTCTACTCACCGCCTTTAGGTGAAATCCCCTATAAATACTGCTGCTGGGGGAGGAGTTAGGAGAGCTGCAAAGACCTCCTGGTGGTCGGTGCCGCGGTTAGGCCCAAGCCAGTGACCCGGAGTGGCCCTTATGATGTTCACCAGCCTAAGTGGGGACAGAAGGCAAGGAGCAGTGAGCCGATAGGGAAGCGAGGAACTAGTAAAAGTTCACCCTAAGACGTACCGGACATCGGGGATCCGCACCTGTGGGATACTCCAGGACCACAGAAAACCCTGTCACACCTTGGAGGCTTCAGCCACCCGGACCCCTTTGGGACATAGAGAGGGAGCCAGACACAGCAGTGTACCACCGCAGTGATCAGAGAGGGTAACCCGTGGACCGCACAGGAGGAGAGACAGATATCAGAGTCAGGAAGAGAGAGGGGAAGCAAGTCTGGCTGCATGCAGACTGGGCTTCAATCATTATGGAGTAACAGAGGAGGCCTTATACCCACTTGCTGTGGGGACCCACTGTGCAACCTGGTCACCTGTCAGTGCCCTGGACGTCTTTACCTGTGTATCATCGGTAAAAGGTACAAGAGACTATTGCAGTGTGCATGTGTCATTCCTCTCCATCTCGGTGCCCCTCATAGACTGCTCCAACCCTCCCTATCCCATCTACAGCTCCACTACAAGCTGCCCCTTCACACTACACTGTCCTGAAGGTCCAGCCCTACCTGTAGAGGACTTTGCCGACTAGCCACATTACCATCTACCTCCGGCGGACTGTGGCAGCGCTAGTGACACCTCACCAGAAGCTACAGGTGGCATCACGACATCTTGTATATAACATCCCCTGTAAATACTCCCTTTTTCAAAGCAGTCCCCCAGGACACGGGATCAGGCGCGGCCACCACTCCCCGTGACACAGTTAACCCCTTGAAGCCTGATACCTGAGTACCCCAAAGCTTGGGGCTTGACACATGGTGGTGGAGTCAGCTTACTCCTGTCCCCACAATGCACTTTCCAGGTCATCCCCTCAGCTTCTTCACTCTCATTCTCTTATTTTGAGGTCCACACTATTAGGCTTTTTCACCCCTTCCTCTCAGAGTAGCAGTTGTATACCGCCCTCCAGGGTCGCCGATCCAGTTCATCAACCATTTTTATGCATGGATTCCACTCTTCGTGTCCTCAGGATTATGGGAGACTTCAAAATCCCCATAAGCAGCCCCATGTCCCCACCTCTCCAAGCTCCTATTTCTAACTACCTCTCTTGGCCTCTCACAGCTCTCAAACTCCGAGACACACAAAGATGGAAACACTCTTGACCTGGTCTTTACCTGGCTCTGTTCAACCTCCTCCTTACATAACTTACCTCTTCCTCTCTCTGACCACAACATTCTCTCCTTCACGCTCACAAATCCTTGCTCACCCAGCACACTCCAAACAATCATACATTTAGAAATCTACAGGCCATTTACCTCACAGACTCTCTACTCTTATCACAGTCACCAATCTCCACCTTCTCCTGTCCGGATCTGGCTATGATTCACTACAATGACTCTCTCAGAAGCACCCAGGACCAAGTAGTGTCCCTCACCATCAGAAATTCCAAACACAGAGTAAAACAGCCCTGGCTCACACCGCAAACTTGATTTCTCAAGGGATGCTCTAGGAGTGCTGAATGCCTATGGAGGAAAACTCACACACCAGAAAACTTTATCCACTATAAATTTATGCTAAGAATCTATAACTCTGCCCTTCACCTTGCCAAACAGACTTACTTCACCGCCCTGATCTCCTCACTATACAACAATCCAAAAATACTCTTTGACACCTTTCACTCTCTCCTCAGTCCTAAAGTGCAGGCCTCTGTCACTGACATCTGTGCTTATAATTGGGCTTTGTACTTTACAGAAAAAATAGAAAACATCCACCAGGAAATCAGCTCCCAACCTCCAATATCTCCCACATCCCCTCTGGCTCACACTCCACATTTGACCCAGTCACAGAAGAAGTCTCCAGGCACCTCTCTTCCTCTATTCCTACTACATGCACCACTGACCCCGTTCCGTCACACCTACTCCAGTCTCTCTCTTCGGTTATCACTACTCACCTAACCAAAATCTTCAATCTCTCCCTCTCTAATGGCATCTTCCCCTCCACCTTCAAAAAATCTATCATCAGCCCATTATTAAAGAAATTTTCTCTTTACCCATCCTGCACTAATAACTGCAGACCAGTCTCTAATCTCCACTTCATCTCTAACTTCTGAGAGTGCTTGTTCTGCTCCTGCCTCACCCGTTACCTCTCTACTCACTTCTAGATCTATTAGAGTCTAGTTTAAGCTCCATACATTCTACAGAAACTGCCCTTATTAAAGTGACCAATGACCTTATGACAGCAAAAGATAATGGTGACCACTCTCTGCTTATTCTTCTTGACCTGTTTTCAGCTTTTGACACTGATGACCACCATCTTCTACTCGCTATGCTGCACTCCATCGGCATAAAGGACATCGCTCCCTCCTAGTTCTCATCCCATTTGTCTGATCACTCCTTTAGTATATCATTCACTGGCTCTACTTCCTCTCCTCTCCCTCTCACTATTGGGGTCTTTCAGAGTTCAGTCCTGGGCCCACTTCTTTCCTCTCTCTACACAGTTCCTATTGGACAGAACAGCAAATTTGGCTTTACCATCTTTATGCTGATGACACACAACTATACACTTCTTCCCCTGACCTTACCCCTGTGGTATTACAGAATGCCAATGATTGTCTAAGATTGCTTTCACATGTTGCATATTTGCTGCATTATTTTACGCGGAAACTCATCACAAACCAGGAGTGAAACAATCAGAGGAAAAATATAATAGAAACAAGTGCTCCACCTCTGGATTTAATCACCCACTCCTGGTTCGTGATAAGCTCGTGCATAAAAAAATGCAGCGAATATACAAAGTGTGAACACACAATAACCGCAGTTTCCAACATCATGTCTGCTACCCTGAAATACATTGGGGATCAGAAACCTGTAGTTCCAGCAAAGGTAATAAGTTTTTGAAAACTATGAGAGACAATTACCTTTCACAACTGGTTCAGGACCCAACAAGAAGGGGGGCACTGCTGGACCTAATATTAACCAACAGGCCGGACCGCATATCAAATATACGGGTTGGAGGTCACTTGGGTAATAGTGATCATAACATAATAAGCTTTCAAGTATCCTTTACTAAGATGTGTAGTAGAGGGGCTACAAGGACACTAAACTTCAGGAAGGCAAATTTCCAACGGTTGATAGATGATCTTAGTGCAATAAACTGGGACGATGTCCTGAGACATAAAAGTACACAAAGCAAATGGGAGATGTTTATTAGCATCCTGAATAGGACCTGTGCACATTATATACCCTATGGGAATAAGCATGCTAGAAATAGGAGGAAACCACCATGGCTAAATAAAGCGGTAAGAGGTGCAATAAGTGACAAAAAGAAAGCATTTAGGGAATTAAAGCAAGTAGGTAGTGATGAGGCATTAAATAAATACAGAAAATTAAATAACATCTGTAAAAAGCAAATCAAAGCAGCAAAGATTGAGACAGAGAGACTGATTGCCAGAGAAAGTAAAAATAATCCCAAAATATTTTTTAACTACATAAATAGTAAGAAACTAAAAAATGATGGTGTTGGCCCCTTTAAAAATAGTCTGGGTGAAATGGTGGATGAGGATGAGGAAAAAGCCAATATGCTAAATGACTTTTTTTCAACAGTATTTACACAAGAAAATCCCATGACAGACAATATGATCAGTGATAACAAAAATTCTCAATTAAATGTCACCTGCTTAACCCAAGAGGAAGTATGGCATCGTCTAAAAATCACTAAAATTGACAAATCCCCGGGCTCGAATGGGATACACCCCACAGTGCTGCAGGAATTAAGTACTGTCATAGATAGACCATTATTTTTAATATTTAAAGATTCCATAATAACAGGGTCTGTACCACAGGACTGGCATATAGCAAATGTGGTGCCAATATTCAAAAAGGGGACAAAAACTGAACTTGGAAATTATAGGCCAGTAAGCTTAACCTCTACTGTGGGTAAAATCCTAGATGGTTTTCTAAGAGATGCTATACTGGAGTATCTGAAGAAAAATAACCTCATGACCCATTATCAACATGGTTTACAAGAGACCGTTCCTGTCAAACTAATCTGATAAGCTTCTATGAAGAAGTAAGTTCTGGACTGGAACAAAGAAATGCAGTGGATGTGGTGTATATGGACTTTTCAAAAGCTTTTGATACGGTGCCACACAAAAGGTTGATACATAAAATGAGGGCAATGGGGATAGGGGAAAATATGTGTAAGTGGGTTAAGAACTGGCTTAGGGATAGGAAACAAAGGGTGGTTATTAATGGAACATTCTCAGAATGGGTCACAGTTAACAGTGGGGTACCACAGGGGTCAGTGTTGGGCCCGCTTCTATTTAATATATTTATTAATTACCTTGTAGGGGGCATACAGAGTAGAATCTCAATATTTGCAGATGACACTAAACTCTGCAGGGTAATCAATACAGAAGAGGACAATTTTATATTACAGGAGGATTTATGTAAACTAGAAGCTTGGGCTGCTAAATGGCAAATGAGCTTTAATGGGGATAAATGTAAAGTCATGCACTTGGGCAGAGGAAACAAAAGGTATAATTATGTGCTTAATTGTAAAACACTGGGCAAAACTGTCACTGAAAAAGACCTGGGTGTATGGGTAGATGACAAACTCACATTTAGTGGCCAGTGTCAGGCAGCTGCTGAAAAGGCAAATAAAATAATGGGATGCATTAAATGAGGCATAGATGCTCATGAGGAGAACATAATTTCACCTCTATACAAGTCACTAGTGCGACCACACTTAGAATACTGTGTACAATTCTGGTCTCCGGTGTATAAGAAAGACATAGCTGAACTAGAGCGGGTCCAGAGAAGAGCGACAAAAGTCATTAGAGGACTAAGGGGTCTGCAATACCAAGACAGGTTATTAAACTTGGGGTTATTTAGCTTGGAAAAACGAAGGCTTAGGGGTGATCTTATAATAATGTATAAATATATGAGGGGGCAGTACAGAGACCTTTCTAATGATCTCTTTACTCTTAGGCCTGAGACTGGAACAAGGGGGCATCCTCTACGTCTGGAGGAAAGAAGGTTTAATCATAATCACAGACGCAGATTCTTTACTGTACGAGCAGTGAGACTGTGGAACTCTCTGTCACATGATGTTGTAATGAGTGAGTCACTACTAACATTTAAGAAGGGCCTGGATGCCTTTCTTGAAAATTATAATATTACCAGTTATATATACTAGATTCTTTGATAGGGCGTTGATCCAGGGAACCAGTCTGATTGCCATATCTGGAGTCAGGAAGGAATTTTTTTCCCCAATGTGGAGCTTACTGTTGCCACATGTTTTTTTTTTGCCTTCCTCTGGATCAACATGTTAGGCTATGGATTGAACTAGATGGACTTAAAGACTTCCTTCAACCTTAAAAACTATGTAACTATGTTACTATGTGCTCTCTACCTTAAACTCATTCTTTCCAAAATGAACTTCTTCTGATACCACCCTCCACTAACCTCCCTAAATCTGAGATCCCCCTCTCAGTGTGTGGCACCACGATAACACCTAGGCAGTAGGCTCGCTGTCTGGGTGTTATGTTCTCTCCTTCACCTCCTATACAGTGGGGAAAAAAAGTATTTAGTCAGCCACGAATTGTGCAAGTTTTCCGACATAAAAACATGAGGTTGGTCTGTAATTGACATCATAGGTAGACCTCAACTATGAGAGCCAAAAAGAGAAAATAAATCCTAAAAATCATTGTCTGATTTAGAAAGAATTTTTTTTTCAAATTTTGGTGTCTGCGACTAAAAAGCTGTTTGATTGTTTTCATCTAATTTCCATGTATTTTGGTGTGCTGAAAACGTGAAAAATAATGAAAAAAATCCTGGACATCAGGATTTGCCACAAATCGCAAAATTCTCTTCAAACTCAGTAAAATTTTTTCAATTTTTGGTATTTTTATTATCTTAGGGTTTTGAAAGTCAAAATTACTATTAATTAATTCACATCAATGCATTGAAGATATACAATGCCAAAAAAATATAACTTTCAAAGAAAAGAACTTTCAGAGTAAGCTAATGAAACCAGCATCAACATGTTGCAAGCTGAACGAGCGGGCTCTGACATGCCCGGTGTAACAGGCCAGATTAACCCCCCGACCAGAATATACCCGGGGTTAAAGTGGCCTAGCCCAGATTATACCCCGGGTATATTCTGGCCTAGCCCAGTTTATACCCCCGGGTATAGTTTGGGCTAGGCCAGAATATACCCCCCTGGGCCAGAATATACCCCGGGTATATTCTGGCCTAGCCCAAACTATACCCCGGGGTATAAACTGGGCTAGGCCAGAATATACCCGGGGTATAATCTGGGCTAGGCCACTTTAACCCCGGGTATATTCTGGTCGGGGGTTAATCTGGCCTGTTACACCGGGCTTGTTTCAATTTTTTTATCTTGGTTCTCGCCTGTTCACACTTTTTAATCTCAGTTTGTGTTAGCTCTTCATATTCAACCGTGTTTCTGTTACATTTGTGGTGAATATACAGTGTTGAAGCAACAGCTGAATATTACAGACTTTGTTAAAAAAGTATACTTCGCATATTTAGGACTAAAGCTTGAAGATCAAGATAAAGCTTGGGCGCCTCATAAAGTGTGCAAACGGTGTGTTGAGGACCTCCGAAATTGGTTCAAGGGTAAGAAAAAAGCTTTCCGTTATGGGATTCCTATGGTATGGCGAGAGCAAAAGAACCATAGTGACGATTGTTACTTTTGTTCATGCGATGTAAAAGGGTATACCGTATATACTCGTGTATAAGCCGACCCGTGTATAAGCCGACCCCCCTACTTTTGCCCCCAAAATCTGGGAAAACCTATTGACTCGTGTATAAGCCGAGGGTGGACCCCAGCACAGGTATACAGCCCCCAGCAGTGTGGTATACAGCATCCACCATAGTGGTATATACAGGCCCCAGCAGTGTAACAGCAGCCTCCCCAGTGGTATATACAGCAGCAGCCCCAGTGGTAGTATACAGCAGCCCCCGTGGTAGTATACAGCAGCCCCAGTGGTAGTATACAGCAGCCCCAGTGGTAGTATACAGCAGCCCCAGAGGTCGTATACAGCAGACCCAGTGGTAGTATACAGCAGCCCCAGTGGTAGTATACAGCAGCCCCAGAGGTATATACAGCCCCAGTGGTAGTATACAGCAGCCCCAGAGGTATATACAGCCCCAGAGGTATATACAGCCCCAGTGGTAGTATACAGCAGCCCCAGAGGTAGTATACAGCAGCCCCAGTGGTAGTATACAGCAGCCCCAGTGGTAGTATACAGCAGCCCCAAAGGTATATAGAACCCCAGTGGTAGTATACAGCAGCCCCAGAGGTAGTATACAGCAGCCCCAGAGGTATATAGAGCCCCAGAGGTATATACAGCCCCAGTGGTAGTATACAGCAGCCCCAGAGGTAGTATACAGCAGCCCCAGTGGTAGTATACAGCAGCCCCAGTGGTAGTATACAGCAGCCCCAGAGGTATATACAACCCCAGTGGTAGTATACAGCAGCCCCAGAGGTAGTATACAGCAGGCCCAGTGGTAGTATACAGCAGCCCCAGTGGTAGTATACAGCAGCCCCAGAGGTATATACAGCCCCAGTGGTAGTATACAGCAGCCCCAGAGGTAGTATACAGCAGCCCCAGTGGTAGTATACAGCAGCCCCAGAGGTATATACAGCCCCAGTGGTAGTATACAGCAGCCCCAGAGGTATAAACAGCCCCAGTAGTATACAACCCCCAGCACAAGTATACAGGCCCCTAGCAGAGGCTATACAGGCCCCCCAGTAGGGGTTATGCAGACCCCCCATCGCTTCAGACATCCCTTGCTGCAGGAGCAGCAGAAATCTCACCCTCCGCCGTCCTCTGGAGCCACCGGGTGTCCTGGGTCCTCGGTCCTAGTCTGTCCTCCTTCCTCCAGCCTCATCCTCGGTCCTCCGTGCTCTTTTCTTCCTGTATGCACGCTTCTAATGCTGTGGGCGGGTTGGACGCAGCGGCGATGACGTCATGCTGCCGCGACGCCCACAGCACGGGCAGCGTGCATACAGGAAGAACAGAGCACGGAGGACCGAGGATGAGGCTGGAGGAAGGAGGACAGACTAGGACCGAGGACCCAGGACACCCGGTGGCTCCAGAGGACGGCGGAGGGTGAGATTTCTGCTGCTCCTGCAGCGACAACGGGGTGGGGGGGGCAGCACTGTATTATGCACGGCTCCCCCTTTCACTGATTGACACGGGGAGCCGTGCATATTTAACACATGACCTCCCGCTCCTATTCCAGCCTCCCCCAGCCACCTCCAGCCCCCGGTTAGGCTGCGTTCACACTCAGCCAGTATATGACTCGCGTATAAGCCGAGGGGGGGACTTTTCAGCACATTTTTTGTGCTGAAAAAGTCGGCTTATACGCGAGTATATACGGTAATTCAAAATGGAAGCATTCCATTTCATACCCAAATATTCACTTAGCAATTCATCCCATCCCCCATGGCACAGATATACCAGTACCCAAGGCCCCTGCTACCTTGGAAGAGATAACTAGCTCCGATGAAGGTGGAGTCATACCTGAACCAGATGATGAATCAAGTTCTGACTTTGAAGATGATACAAGACTAAAATTGTTTTCCCAGGAGGAGATGAATGATTTGGTAAGAGACTTGAATCTTCCCAAAGATGCTGCTGAGTTACTCGGCTCAAGGCTCAAAAGCAAGAATTTATTGTTGCCAGGAGTGTCTTTTTCATGGTTCAGACATCGTGAAGACGAGTTTGTTCCTTACTTTGCCCAGGAAGATAAATTGGTTTATTGCATCGATGTCGAAGGTTTGATGGGTCAATTCAAATTCCAATATGATTCAGTGCAATGGCGTCTTTTTATAGATTCTTCAAAAAGAAGTCTCAAAGCAGTTTTACTCCACAACGGCAGTTTTTATGCTTCCATCCGTGTAGGTCATTCCGTACACATCAAGGAAACCTACGAGAATTTGGAATTGGTTCTTCGTAAACTTAAATATGGAGACCACGGTTGGCAAGTGTGCGGGGATTTGAAAGTCTTGTGCATACTGCTCGGGCAACAAGCTGGGTATACCAAATACCCTTGTTTTCTGTGTCTATGGGACAGTCGAGACCGACAAAATCACTGGACCAAGAAGAATTGGCAGTCAAGGGTGCTCACAGTTGGTGAAAAAAATGTCCACCGAGAAACTTTGGTTCCTCCCCATAAAGTTTGTCTAGCACCTCTCCACATCAAATTGGGATTGATGAAGCAATTTGTAAAATCACTTCCAAAAGATGGAGAATGCTTCAAATACTTGGTCGCCAAGTTTCTGGGCCTCTCGAGGCAAAATTGATAGAAGGTGTGTTCGTCGGACCAGACATTAGAAGGCTTATAGCTGATCAAGAGTTTATCAATACCATGACGCATCCTGATGAGTTTGAAAGTGCATTTCCTCCATTCCCACCTTGACAACTTTCCTGAAAATTTGGTAGCTGTGAGTGAAGAACAACGTGAACGATTCCACCAGGACATTAAAGAGATGGAAAGAAGACACCAGGGAAGATTGAGCATTATAATGATGGCAGACTACCTGTGGCGTAACTTCAGGCCCTGGGGCCCCGATGCGGAAGTTCCAATGGGGCCCCCCAATTAATGCAAATCTTTAATAGTATTAGTCTTTTTCTATGGGCCGAAGGGACTTTTGGGGCCCCCCTAGGCTGCAATGCCCGGGTGCGATCACACCCCCTGCACCTGTTGTAGTTACGCCCCTGCAGACTACTGTTGGACGCTTCAGAGAGACATTACAGATGCTACTCACAAGCGTAAATGTACCAAGAGAAGCCTCACAGGGAAGAAGAATTTTAATGTGTGTTAGTGAGCTCATTGCAGTTTAAAAATGATTTTCATGAAACATTTGTAATAAAAAATGAATTTATGAGTCTATTTTCATTTATTTTGAGGCATTGTCTTATTCAACATAGTTACTTAAATTGTCAGAAAACGTGATGTATAATGACAAAACGGAGGTCATTTTCGGATTCAGTGAAAGACAAAAGAAATGACAGGGGGCGCACTAGTGCATTATCATTATTACCAGGTGATAATTTAGTTAAGTATTCACTAACCTATTGTTGTTGTGCAATCCCCGCACAACAATGGTGTGGATTTAGGAAGCTGTTGGGGTCTCCTTCCTCCTGTGTTAAGATTTTGCGGTATTGTGGAGAGACGTTTGAGCCGCTCCGTCCCGGGAGTCTCGGCGTCCCTGCTCGCTTCCTCCTGTAAGCACGCCTCCCAGCACCCCATGTGACCGGGCACGCTGACGCAGGCAGGTCCTATGCTGTAATTCAAGAGCTAAGTCTGCAGGTCCTCAAGTGTAAGCGAGCTGCTCCAGCCGTGTTCTCTTAATCGAGATAGGATACGTAAATTCAATTGCACGGTCTCGTGCTGGGCGCTCAGATTAAAGCTAGGGACTCTGCTGACTGGAAAGTCCTTTTATTAGAAATCCTCCATCCGCCACGACATGTTTCGATGGTATAGTGCCGTCTTTCTCAAGTGATTCCACTTGAGAAAGACGGCACTATACCATCGAAACATGTCGTGGCGGATGGAGGATTTCTAATAAAAGGACTTTCCAGTCAGCAGAGTCCCTAGCTTTAATCTGAGCGCCCAGCACGAGATCGTGCAATTGAATTTACATTTTCGGATTCAGCGCACTCAAAAACATAAAGATTACGTGGAATAACCAAAACAGCTCACGAAAAATTTTTTGCAGACCTGTGTAATAAATATTTGGTCAATAACAAAAGTTAATCTCAAGACATTATTATATATCCTTTGTTGGCAATGACAGAGGTCAAACATTTTCTGTAAGTCTTCACAAGGTTGGCACACAATGCTGCTGGTATGTTACCCCATTCCTCCATGCAGATCTCCTCTAGAGCAGTGATGTTTTGGGGCTGTTGCTGGGCAACACAGACTTTCAACTCCTTCCAAAGGTTTTCTATAGTGTTGAGATCTGGAGGCTGGCTAGGCCACTCCAGGACCTTGAAATGCTTCTTATGAAGCCACTCCTTTGTTGCCCTGGTGGTGTGCTTGGATCATTGTCATGCTGCAAGACTCAGACACATTTCATCTTCAATGCCCTTGCTAATGGAAGGAGGTTAGCACTCAATATCTCACGATACATGGCCCCATTCATTCTTTCATGTACATAGATCAGTCATCCTGGTCCCTTAGCACAGAAACAGCCCCAAAGCATGATGTTGTCACCCCAATGCTTCACAGTAGGTATGGTGTTCTTTGGATGCAACTCAGCATTCTTTCTCCTTCAAACATGACGAATTGTGTTTCTACCAAACAGTTCTACTTTGGTTTCATCTGACCATATGACATTCTCCAAATACTCTTCTAGATAATCCAAATGCTTTCTAGCAAACCTCAGATAGGCCCAGACATGTAATGACGTAAGCAGGGGGACATGTCTGGCACTGCAGGATCTGAGTCCCTGGCGGCTTAGTATGTTACTGATGGTACCCTGTGTAACGTTGGTCCCAGCTCTTTGCAGGTCATTCACCAAGTCCCCCTGTGTGGTTCTGCGATTTTTGCCCACTGTTCTTGAGATCATTTTTACCCCATGGAGTGAGATCTTGCGTGAAGCTCCAGATCAAGGGAGATTATCAGTGGTCTTGTATGTCTTCCATTTTCTAATTATTGCTCCCACAGTTGATTTCTTCACACCAAACTGCTTGCCTATTGCAAATTCAGTCTTCCCAGCCAGGTGAAGGGCTACAATTTTGTTTCTGGTGTCCTTTGACAACTCTTTGGTCTTCACCATAGTGGAGTTTGAAGTGTGACTGTTTGAGGTTGTGGACACGTGTCATTTTATACTGATAACAAGTTCAAACAGGTGCCAGTACTACAGGTAATGAGTGAAGGACAGAGGAGCCTCCTTAAGAAGTTACAGGTCTGTGAAAGCCAGAAATCTTGCTTGTTTGTAGGTGACCAAATACTTATTTTCCACCAAAATTTGAAAAAAAATTATTTCCAAATCAGATAATGTGATTTTCAGGATTTTTTTTCTCATTTTGGCTCTCATAGTTGAGGTCTACTCATGATGTCAATTACAGGTCTCTCTCATTTCATCATTTTTAAGTGGGAGAACTTGCACAATTGGTGGGTGACTAAATACTTTTTTCCCAACTATATACAATTTCTAGCCAGCTCCTGTTGCTTGCACCTGAAGGACATCTTTAGAATCTACCCCTTTCTCACCATGGAAACAAAAAAAAAACTTAACTGCGGCCCTGATCCACTCCCGCCTTGATTATTATAATTCTCTATTAATTAGCCTCCCCCTGACTAGACATATCTGAACCTCCCACTCCTTTCTCCAAGACGTCTCCAGCTGCACCAATTTTCTGGAATGCTCTACCCCAAGAAATTAGGACCATCCGCAACTTATACAGTTTTAGGTGCAAAACACATCATTTTAAGGCAGCATATTAAAGCCTCTAATCGAAGTCCTTTACATATAGCCCATTTACTATTTCTCTGAACATAATTCTCCATCAATCTCCACCAAACCCAAAGCTATACACAGACTGACTGGTAATGGCTCATGCAGCCCTTACCAACCTCCATTTCTCCAAGATGGCTGGACCATCATTGTAAATAAGCACCTGTACTTTGTGTAACCCCCACCTCATTGTAGGTAAGCTCTTATGAGCAGGGTCAACTTTTTTTTTTCTTTGCTTTAATTACTGTATCGTATTTTTTATAATTGTTACTTATGGTATAACTGTACTTGTCCCTCTGAATTGAGAAGCGCTGCGGAATATATTGGCTCTATATAAATAAAGATTATTATTATTAGTAGTAGTAGTAATTGAGGAAACTTGACGCACCTGCCCACCAAGATCTATAGCAATATTTTACTGCAGATGGAACCCAATGGAAAAGTCTATCATGATATAATCTATTAAAAAAAATGGAAAGTCATTTATGATCGTGAAAGTTATTTAATAACAAATTTTATTAACCCGTACGTCATTCCATGCAAAGTAATGGAAAAATGCAATAAAATTGTAGAGCAAACAATTTGTATGTACCGTATATACTCGTGTATAAGCCGACCCGTGTATAAGCCGACCCCCCTACTTTTGCCCCCAAAAACTGGGAAAACTTATTGACTCGCGTATAAGCCGAGGGTGGACTCCAGCACAGGTATACAACCCCCAGCAGTGAGGTATACAGCAGCCTCCCCAGTGGTAGTATACAGCAGCAGCCCCAGTGGTAGTATACAGCAGCCCCAGAGGTATATACAGCCCCAGAGGTATATGCAACCCCAGAGGTATATGCAGCCCCATATGCAGCCCCAGAGGTATATGCAGCCCCATATGCAGCCCCAGAGGTATATGCAGCCCCATATGCAGCCCCAGAGGTATATGCAGCCCCATATGCAGCCCCAGAGGTATATGCAGCCCCATATGTAGCCCCATATGTATATGCAGCCCCATATGTATATGCAGCCCCATATGCAGCCCCAGGGGTATATGCAGCCCCAGAGGTATATGCAGCCCCATATGCAGCCCCAGAGGTATATGCAGCCCCATATGCAGCCCCAGAGGTATATGCAGCCCCATATGCAGCCCCAGAGGTATATGCAGCCCCATATGTAGCCCCATATGTATATGCAGCCCCATATGTATATGCAGCCCCATATGTATATGCAGCCCCATATGCAGCCCCAGGGGTATATGCAGCCCCAGAGGTATATGCAGCCCCAGAGGTATATGCAGCCCCATATGCAGCCCCAGAGGTATATGCAGCCCCATATGCAGCCCCAGAGGTATATGCAGCCCCAGAGGTATATGCAGCCCCAGAGGTATATACAGCAGCCCTAGTGGTGTATACAGCAGCCCCAGTGGTAGTATACAGCAGCCCTTAGGTAGTATACAGCAGCCCCAGTGCTGTATACAGCAGCAGCCCCAGGGCTGTATACAGCAGAAGCCCCAGGGCTGTATACAGCAGAAGCCCCAGGGCTGTATACAGCAGAAGCCCCAGGGCTGTATACAGCAGCAGCCCCAGGGCTGTATACAGCAGCAGCCCCAGGGCTGTATACAGCCGCAGCCCCAGGGCTGTATACAGCCGCAGCCCCAGGGCTGTATACAGCCGCAGCCCCGGAGGTATACAGGCCCCCCCCATCAAGCTCCAGGGCCCCCCCTTGAGGTGTGAAAAATAAAAAAGAATGAATACTTCACCTGTCCGACGCCTTCTGCCGCTGTGCGATCCCCAGTTCCAAGTGAGGTCTCTTCTGACAGGACCTGTGGTGATGTCAGAGGGGCGTTCCCGGGCACTCGCGGTCATGTGATACATATCACATGACCGCGAACAGCCAATCAGCGCTGGGAACGCCCCCCCTCTGACGTCACCACAGGTCTTCTCAGTACACCTCACTGAATGAAGCCCGGGATCGCGTGTCGGCAGCTGCGGACGGCGCGACAGGAGACTGGTAAGTATGATATTCCTTTACAGGACGCCGCTCAAGGGGGGGGCCCTGGAGCTTGATGGGGGGGGCCTGTATACCTCCGGGGCTGCGGCTGTATATATATATACATATACTCGCGTATAAGCCGAGGGGGGACTTTTCAGCCCAAATTTTGGGCTGAAAAAGTCGGCTTATACGCGAGTATATACGGTATATAAAAAACAACCTCAGGAATGGATCTTCATAAAGAATAGCAAATTTTGCTGATATGATTGATACATTATTAACATCTCTTTATAAATAAAATATTTGACATTGTAACCAGAATAAATTGGTTCATTAATAATTATAATTAAAAAAAAGAATCATTTCAAAAAGACAAGCACGTTTCCGAGGCCATCAAATATCCCTGAAAAGATCTGTAAACATTTCATGGTCATAGTAAAGCGGCCGTCACACGCTACGATATCTTGAAAGATATCGCTTGAACGCGCCAGATTAAACATCGCTTGAACGATGTCTGTGCGTGTGACGGCAAGATACGACGAACGATACATGATCAAATCGCAAGATCGAGATCTGAGCTCCGGACCTCACATCTTGCGATGAACGATTTAACGATCTGCTTCATCGTGGTGTATGACACCACGATGAACGATCTCCCAGCGGCAGAGCCTATGCTGGGAGATGGTAACTATGGTACACGTCGGGTTACTAAGCGATGCGCGGCGCCTAGTAACCCGATGTGTACCATAGTTACCAGCGATCTCGCTGGTCCACATCGCTGTTGAGTCTGTCTGTGTGACATCTCACCAGCGATGTGAGCGATATTGTAAGCGATCGCGCGTGCACGTGATCGCTAACAATATCGCTAGCGATATCGTAGTGTGTGACGGCCGCTTAAGGAGGAGCAGAAGGAAAGTGATTAGGATCTCGAATATTGATGACTTAGGATCCTGTCACACTTGGCGACGTTCCAGCGATCCAGACAATGATACGACCTGGTAAGGATCGCTGGAACGTCGCTATGTGGTCGCTGGTGAGATGTCAAACAGTTAGATCTACTCAGTAATGCAGCAACGATACGGCAACCTGTATAACGACCTCGGCGGTCGTTGGGACCCTGTCACACAGGAGGTAGTCTGATGACTTAGACCTACCTGGCTGAGTTTTGAGTCGCCAACGAGGTCATTGTTAAGGCGTCAAACACACTGATGTATGCTGCCCAGTGGGAGCCCGACGATCAAAAAATGTTCCAGGCCATTCCGACATGATTGGCGATGTCACAGCGGGGGTCCGGTCGCTGCTACATGTCAAACATAGCGAGATCGCTGGCGAGGTCGCAGTTGCGTCACAAAACATACAGAGATCTTGCTAGCAATTTCGATATGTGTGACGGGGGCTTTAGTTTCACTTGGGGACTTAAGGCCACTTCACACACTACAACATCGCTAACGATGTCGCTGCAACCTCACAGGTTTTGTGACATAACAGCGACTTCTCCAGCAATGTTGTAGTGTGTGACAGCCCCTAGCGACCTGGGCCCTGCTGTGAGGTCGCTGGTTGTTGCACGTCGCTCAGGACCATTTTTTGGTCCCAAGTCTCCAGCTGGTCAGCACACATTGCTGTGTGTGACCGCAAGAGACGAGCGAACCAGCGACCTCACAGGCTGGTATCCATGATAAACAGTGGGTAACTAAGCAGCACGCGCTGTTTAGTTACCGCTGTTTATCATGGATACCAGCGCTCTCATGGCTCCTGAGTCGCTGGTGAGTCTGTCTGTTTGACAGCTCACCAGCGACTCCAGAGAGACTTTCCAGCAATCCCAGCCAGGTGGGATCGCTGGTGGGATCGATGGAAAGTCTCAGTGTGTGACGATACCCTTAAGGTGGGGTCACACGCGGCGATCTGGTCTGCGATGTCGGAAGCGACGTGCAGGTGCGCGGTCGCTTCCGACATCGCAGGCCAGCTGTCACACGGCACGACGGTGCCGGTGACGCGGCGGCGATGTGGGCGGAGCCATCGCTCGCTGGGCTGGGCTCAGCCCAGCGAGCGATCCACAACAACACTGCGATATAGGCTGGATCGCGCCGCTAGCAGTGTCAGACGGCACGATCCAGCCTAATCGCTGGTCACAGGTTGCCAGGTTTATGAACATGTTCATAAACCTGTCAACCTGCGACTAGCGATAATTTGCAGTTGCGTCGCGCTGTCACACAGCGCGACGCACTTGCAATATCGCCCGCGACATCGCTGTGACGTCACCTTTCGGCGATGTCGCGGGCGACATCGCCGCGTGTGACCCCACCTTAAGTGTCACTTGGTTATCTCCATATTATCATTTTGATGCAGTCACTGATTTCTCTGCTGCAGATCTATCATTGCTCACAGTGCTCACTTGTTTGTCACCTCTCCCACACTACTGATTATCAGCTTTCTGTTTACACTGTACATAGACAGAAAGTTGCAGATCAGTGGTAGGTGTGGGGTTATGCAGAGCTCATAAATATGCTTAAATAGTTTAGTTTACTATTCCCCCAATGATAATCTCTTGCTGATAAAACAATATCAAAACCATACTTAGCAGTCCAATATCTCACATATTTCTGGAATCAGGGTCTCTGCCCCTACATTAGGCTGCTCTCAGATTAAGTGGCAAAACTTAGTGACAGATTCACATTAAGAGTAGTGTTTAGTATTTGACTTGCTAAACTGTAAGAAAGCAGACGGGAAATAAAATCAACATATACATAATCATTAGCGACTGAAGTCATGGTGTTTTAAAGTTACAATACTGCCCCTGAAGGCCCCTCAAATAATTACTGGGCTCATTTCCAGAAGTGGCTCATGAACAAATGGTAGTCGCAAAGTATAAATAACAGTGGAAAATAGGAAAGGGCTATAGTCCAAGCTTATAAAATGCTGACCAGTCAAAAAGTAAACAGGTACGTATATTAAATGGGAGTTGGTGGATGTCCAAGGAACAAACAATGGTGCCCACTGACAGCAATACAATAAACCAGATGTTCATGGAACAAAATTCATAGGTATATCCTCAATTATTTTATATTAGCATAGATGTAAGTAACACAGTAACCGATGAGCAGGGCCGGCGTTAGGGGGGGGCAGACTGGGCAGTTGCCTAGGGCCCCCACTCTCTTAGGGGCCCCCAAAGGAGCTGAACTGAAAATAGCAATAAAACAGTGAAAAAAATGTAAAAATACACATATTTGGTATCGCTGCGTTCGTAAGAATCTAAGCTATCAATGTATGAAGTAAATTAATCCAATTGGTAAATGGCGTAATGGGAAAAAAATAAAAACGCCAGAATTATGTTTTTTAGGCCACCACGTTGTTACAATAAAATGCAATAAAAGGCGATCAAAATGTTGTATCTGACTCAAAATGGTATCAGTAAAAATGTCAGCTCAGGGCACATAAAGTAACCCCTCACATAGCCCTGTATCTTCAAAAATTAAAACATCATGGGTCTCGGAAAATAAAAAAAAAATATTTTTTTTTTTTACAAATTTCTGTTTTTTTTTTTTATGATTGAAATAAAAATGATGTTCAGTATGTTCTTATTGTGACCTAGATAATCAACTTATGAAGTCACTCTTACCATATAACTACGGCCTGTTCCACATCTAAGGTTGGTGTGCGTTTTGCTAAATTTGCCTTTCTAGCCGTTTTTACCGCTAAAAACGTATTAAAAACGCTAGCGTTTTTTCCCCCATTGATTTCAATGGGAACGCATGTAAAAACGCATGCAAAACGCATGTGCGTTTTCAAAAACGCAAAACGCATGCATTTTTGCGAACGCAGCACAAAACGTCGTCCCCGATGTTTTGGGCAGCGTTGGCAAAAACGCATGCGTTTTCTGTTTTTGAAAACGCACATGCGTTTTTACATGCGTTTTTGCATGTGTTTCCATTAAAATCAATGGGAACAAAAACACATGCGTTTTGATGCGTTTTTGCGGTAAAAACGCATGGAAATGCAAATTGAGCAAAATGCAGCAAAGCGTTAGATGTGAAAGTGGCCTAAGCATTTAGGGCCCACTTTAACCTTTTGCCTAGGGCCCCACTTTGCCTAAAACCGGCCCTGCCGATGAGCCAGCTATCAAGGTTGGATTTAAAATAAAGCATCTAAGGGTGGCTTCACATCACAGGGATGACCCTGACAGCCCCGGACCGGATCAGCACACAGAACCGGAGGGGTAATATGCCCTCCGGTTTAGTGTGCTGCCGGACGCAGCTATCAGCACTGAGTAATCAGAACCGTGGCTCGAAGGGAGCGAGCCGGGGTCCTGACACAATAGAGGCGTGCAGCCGCAGGTGTCCGGTTCCCGGATACCCTCAGGCCGATGCAAACTAGCCCTATAGGCTCCCATATTAGGGAGCACCGGATTGCACCGGATCCGGGGGAATCCGGGAGAATCCGGGATATTATTTTATTTTCTATAAAATCAGCCTTGCAGAGGCTTCTCTAGTGTCCCAGAATCTGAAGTGACAAGGGGTCTATCAATTTTTCACAATTGTTATACACATAACCGACCAATCTGTTTATCCGATATAGCTTCTGCTACCATTGATCCAAATTTCTTGAGCTTGAGACAGACAACTTCTTTGGCACTCACCACTATTTACAACTGAGGTGGAGCTAACAATCACAGTGAATAATGAAAAGGGTATCTTAAAATGAACATGGGAACAAAAAAAAGGAGAAAAGTACTCAAAGTCCAAGATAATAAAACACCTTAGATAGCTGTTGGTTGATCTCTTGTACTACTTTGCCCAACTCCTCTCGTTATACATGACAGCTCGATCATAAGTGATTTTCAATGAAAGAGTGGAGTAAGGCTAGTTTTACACCACGCTTTTTGTCTGTCAGGGTGGATCCTGTTTTTTGCAGGATCCACCAGACAGAACCTGAGAGGACAGGATGTGCAGAAAGCGTGGGCAATATGCCCTCCGATCCTGTTTTTTGCAGGGTTCATTTTCGGCTGCTGTCCTTGGTCCTGAAGTCTGCTCATGTCTGCTCTGCCAAGGTGTTGAATTCACAGCCTTTGCATGAAATACTGCTGTCCATAGGGCTGAAGTTAGAATGCCAGGATTTCTGAGCATTCTCTGTGCAAAAAAACAGATCCGGGAAATGATCCGATTTTTTCACGGATCCGGCGCCATAGACCACATTATATGGGAACCAGATTGTGCCGGATCTGGTTCTGTCCGGTTTTGTCCAATTTTTGCACCGGGAACAAAAAATGCTGCAGGCTCCTATTTTGGAGACGGTGAAAAATACACAAAATGCACAAACCTGATGGTCAAATAGGACCAATCCGGCACCATAGGGATACATGGGAGGCAAAACCGGATCAGGTTCTGTCTGGTTCAAACCGGACAGAACCTAATGCACAAAACCATGGTGAAGCTAGCCTAAGCCACTGTTAGACATCCCTGATGGCTACTTATCCTCCCAAAAGAGCATAAGGATCAGACACCAAGGCCATGTGCACACGTTAAGTATTTGGTGAGTTTTTACCTCAGTACTTGTTGACTTTTTTACCACAGTATTTGGAGATTTTTTACCTCAGTATTTGGTGACTTTTTTTACCTCAGTATTTGGTTAGTTTTTACCTCAGTATTTGGTGAGTTTTTACCTCAGTACTTGTTGACTTTTTTACCACAGTATTTGGAGATTTTTTACCTCAGTATTTGGTGACTTTTTTTTACCTCAGTATTTGGTTAGTTTTTACCTCAGTATTTGGTGAGTTTTTACCTCAGTACTTGTTGACTTTTTTACCACAGTATTTGGAGATTTTTTACCTCAGTATTTGGTGACTTTTTTTTACCTCAGTATTTGGTTAGTTTTTACCTCAGTATTTGGTGAGGCTTTTACCTCGCATTTGGTGACTTTTTTTACCTTGTATTTGGTGACTTTTTTACCTCATATTTGGTGACTTTTTCACCTCAGTATTTGGTGACTTTTTTACCTCAGTATTTGTAGCCAAAACCAGAAGTGAGTGATAAATCCAGAAGTGGTGACGTGTTTCTATTATACTTTTCCTCTGACTGTTCCACTACTGGTTTTGGCTACAAACATTGAGGTAACAAAACTTACCAATGACTGTTCAACATGTGCACATGGCTTATAATTCAACATGCCCAGAATTTATCTCCCAAATTTTCATCTGAAAGGTAGCATAAGAACTTTCATGGACACTCATATAATTTGTCACTCAACAAACATGCTGTAATCAATGACCAAAGTTATAATCTTTTGGTCATATGTTTAGGAAGACTGTTGTGCAATGCTCGTGTTAGAGCTGAAACATTCAGAAGGGAATAAGGAATGAATTGGATAGTAGTTGAGTGCCCGGTCTTTTTCTATTGATGTGTTTAGGAAAGACAGGTGCCATAAGGAGTAGGACATTAAGCTGTCCCTTGCCTTACATTTACAAAAGCTGTTACCAGCGAACCCTATTTTAGGCAAAAAGTGGAAAGTGAATAACTCATTCTGTCACTTCATGGATCATTTGTTCCATATAAACAATTTTCCATGGGTTAAGCCATTATAAACTACCAAAAAGGTTTAGCTTAGCTACAATTATTATTTTTTAAATAATGTATTTAAACTCAGACAGTGGATTGACAAACTAAAACCACTTTAATGGTACTCATTGCCTCGATGTAGTGGAGGAAACTATTTCATTCTGCCTCCGTTATGAACGTTGACTTCATTACTGTGAATGTGTGCAGAAGATAAATTGCCATCTTCACCCTATCATTTGAGAAGCCCTACATATCGTATTTGCACATCTATCGATTATCCCTGTTCATTACATAATTATAGGGTTGTAACTGATGGGCATATCCACCTAGATGCCAGAATGTTAACGTAGATATTCAGGTGGACTAACAGAATATCTCCCCATATGTCTTTAAAATCTTCCGAAAAAAATATCTAAAGTTATTATTAAATAGTCCAAGAGCTACCTCTACTGAATTATTTTCTAAGAAATGAATTTCCACCTTTTTCAGGTCGTCTTTAGAGCTGATGATCTGTGCTGATATATTCCTTCATACAGTGGTGTAACTTGAGGCTCATGGGTCCCTGATGCAAAAGCTCCAACAGGACCCCTAATTATTGTAAATATTTAATAGCATTAGACTTTTTCTATAGGCCAAAGGGACTTTTGGGGCCTCCTAAGCTCCAGGGCCTGGGTGCGAAAGCAACTCCTGCACCTGTTGTAGTTGCCCCTCTGCCTTCATATATTCTCACCAAATCACTGTAACTTTCTGGGAGTAATGCAAAAATCCATTGTAGTACTGAAATAAAGATTATATAGTTAAGAAGATGATTTTTGTTTCTGTATCAACTCCATGCAGGTGGAGCGCAGCACTTACTATTTTCTTCCACGTTTGTTGTGTGGGCATGCTATTTTTCAAACTCTGAGAAACATTATTAAAGAGGTTATCTGGGACTCTTGTATTGATGATCGATGTCCTATCCATAGGCCATCAATAGCTGATTGTTGGGGGTCTGCCATCCGCCACCTTCACCAATCAACAGCTTCGGTGCTAGCAGTGGCCAGATTTGCTCAGGTGCTCCATCGACTATATAGTGGCCACTGTTGATACTGCACATTCACTCCTTATTCGAATCACCAGGATCAACTGATTGGCATAGGGTGCTGAATGTCATATTCCCAATGGTAGGATATTGATCACCTATTCTAAGAATAGACCTTCAATATAAGGTCCCAATCAACCCTTTTGACAATGTGTCAGTTTCCCTAATATTGGATCGTAGACATAGCATGATCAGTCTATATTTTTTGCTGTTCATACCACGTACATAACATCATTAGTGGCATTACATATATAAGTGATGGAAACCGCTCAGGACTGATCATATTTCAGATATACAGCACATGCTCTGCCAAACGTGGTCACAATGGAGCAACCTGGAATGCAGAAATAGTATGAAATACTTTAGATATTTTACATTTTTTTGTAGATATTAACTTTTTAACATAAAAGGTTTCCCATGAGGTCATAACAGATTTCTGGGGAAGTTTTGTCTACATATTTATTTTTGTATTTTGCACTCTTTGCTTTTTTAGGGCCACAATTACAGTCCACAGTCATGACATCGGTCTACTAAAACAGGGCTGTTCTGATATCTTGGGAGGCCATTACACAATTGCAAGCTGCCTGCAATAGAGATAGTGCTTTGTTTCTCAACATACGACAAAAGTGGTTAAACTGAACCACTCCACTTCCATCTTTTCCTAAGGGCCACTTTACACACACCAACTTATCTGTCCAACTTCTGAACAACTTACTGGTTGCAGTGAAATCATGGACACATTCAGGGGCGGGCTGGCCCAGGTGGCAGGGGGGCAGGTGCCCCCTGGGCTGGTGGTATAGTCCACATTTCGGGCCGCCCCCTACAGAAACGGGCCGCGGGAGTCGGGAGTCGGCCGGCGCGGCGATAGCACATGACGCTGGAGGTCCGGGATGAGGTAAAGGCTGACAGCACCCCCCCCCCCCCGGTCCTCAAGTCAGGCTGACAGCACCCCCCCCCCCCGCTCCTCAAGACGGGGCCGGCAATGGCAAGCTGCCACCCAGGTATAGAGGCACCAGCCAGCCCCTGGACACATTGCTCCATTTTGTGGCTGTGTACAAATGGAACTATGTGTCCATGATTTCACTGCAACCAGTAAGTTGTTCAGAAGTTGGACAGATAAGTTGGTGTGTGTAAAGTGGCCATTAGAGTTTCTAGATTTCTCCAACAGCCAGATATCCAATCTGTTCTTGCTAATTTTCATGATGTTTAATCCTGCAACATTCATTTACAATGGAGTTGAAAAAACCCCTAATGACTGAATTTCATACATGTATGAAGCTATGTTGTAAAGAGGTTAATGTTTGGCCAGTATGCAGTGAGCTCCTATGCTCCCTCTAGTGGCAGATAAAGACTGCCGCGTGTTTGTTTGTTTGTTTTTTCCCCAAAGGAATCTATCGGCAAGTTTTTCTATGTAATCTGAAAGCAGCATGAGGTAGAGGCTGAGGCATTGACTTCAGAGATGTGTCACTTATTAGGCTATGTGGTGTTGTTACAATACAATAAGTGTTTTATCAGCAGGATATTATCACTGTCTGGACTACTTGTTGAGCGCCTCCCGATCCAAACCTCAGTACTGATTAGCAGCTTACTGTCAATACACAATGTGCAAAGAAAGATGCTAATCAGTGGTGTGGGCAGGATTGTATCACAACTGCTTCATCCAGTAAACTAAATGATACATCACTGGAATCAGGGTCTCTTTCCCTACATTATGCATCTCTTAGAGGAGGCAAAAACCTCCAGATGCTCCTTAATGCAATGTATAAAGGTTATTCAGGACTCAGTGCCATAAAAATGGAGCTCCAACCACAATACAAGTATAGAAGGAAATTATTCAGCAAATACTTTAGGTGTATAGCAATAAAGAAAATAAAATAGAGTTCAAGGGTGATCATTCATTTAGAAAGGAATCTGACAGCTGACTCATGATGGTAACATGAATCAGAGTATAGCTCTGTCGTATCAGCCAGTCCAAGTTCCTCTCAAGTGATAGGTCTCTCTCTAAGGTCAGAGACACACATATGCGAGATGCATGCGAGTATCCTGCATGCATCTCGCATGAGCCACTCCCCCCGGCTCCTGCCTCTCTGGATGGGTACATGGAGCTGATTTCTCTGCAGTTCCATGCTCCTGACCAGAAAGTCAATGGCCAGGCAGGGTGACTTATGCGAGATGCATGAAGACACTCTCATGCATCTCGCATAGTGTGTATCTGTCCTAAGTGTGTGTATAGGGAAAGACCTCTCAATCTAGGAGATCAGGGCGGAAAGAAGCTGTCGAAGACCGGCCTTTTGGAGAAGTCACCCTATGTATGACACGCCCCACCAAGGCCTTGGGGTACTCGGACCAGGTCGGACAGTTCTTCGGGGAGGTCACAGGGCGGTGACCCGACTCCATGGCAATGTCATAAAATGGGGGATAATTTACATGGGATTGAGTAGTGATGCCACCCGTGGTATTCGGCAAGGGATGGCCGACGCAGCGGGTCTGGACCACTAGGGCAGTTGGTGGCGCAGCAGAGATGGTATAGCTCCCCACTGGTGGAGTGGGGCCCCAGCGTGTCTGGTACAGTTTATGAAGGAGGTAGTGAACATTGGGGTGCAGGACTGAGGGCGCGGAGAATGACTGGACAACACAGGGATGGTGATTTCCTTTACCTTTTGCTTGGTAATTGATAATGCAAACCAGGACACTGGTAACAGGTAGTAATGGAGATCCGGGCAGCCTGGAAGCAATTGGGGATCCATCACACCAGGTGAGTTTGGAGGCCTTCCTCTTTGGTCCCTGCTGCCTAAAGCTATGCTGCGGCCTTCTTCCTGTGTGCTAGTTTTTCTCCTGTATGGCAGGCAGCTTGAACCTTTTACTGGTGTCACTCCTCTGTTGGCAGCTCTAGGCTCTAGTATGCTGCTGTGCTGCCGGGTGATTGGGGGCGCCAGGAGATTTGCAATCTCCTGCCCTCTGGATTTAGCTGCCGGGACTTCACTACTCGTACACCCACGGACTCCAGCGTCCAGTTTCTAGCGCTCAGCATTTGGGTGAGCTCAGTCACAGCTCCACTCCCCAGGCTCTCCTCAACTTCTCTCCTCTTCCCTCTCACTCACTGTCCACTGCCCTCGGACGAGACTCTCCGTGGCTCCAGTCCCCAGGACATCTCTATGACTTTCTCCTAAGATGTTCTGCCTAACCCCTCCTCCTGGCCAGAATTTATAGGGAAGCTCCCCTGAATCTGGGTGCAGAGCTTCCCTTTCTGGTCTGGAATCAGGTAGCATGTTGAATGCTGGTGTTACCTAGCGTGGGAACCCCTTCTTGCTTCCAGGCATGACTTCACCGCCTATGAGGGAGGCAATGCCACTGTGGGTGCCACATCTGGCTGCCTTATAAATGTATGTTTTCCATGAAATGTCACAGCGTCTTAGAGTGAAACCACCTGGCTCTAGTGATGGAGCTGGACACTGATTCATGTTGACCATGTTCGGGCAGCATGAATCAGCTGTCTGGTCCCATTTAAGCTTGGATACATCTGTGTATGTTTTGCCCATATTGAAGTCCACCTATCAAAGTGAAGATGGCAGTTTTATCTATCGCTTGTCGTAATGTAACGTATCGCCAAAGATTGAGTATCACCTATATAGCTATCTCTGTGCTGAACTGTTGTACACAAGAACTGTCGCTTGTCTTTGTGAAACTTTAGAGTAGGTAATGAAACCAAGAAATTAAATTCTTTACCAAGACAATGTTCATGTATTGAGATATCTCAGTAATATAATTAGTGGTGTACATGGAGGACAGGTGTGTACTTCATGGCAGAGATACAAATTAGTGAGATCTAAACTTACAAATTGAAAGTGGCACTCACCACCAAAGCTTATCTTCTTTATTTATCCAAGAATAAGATAAAAAGATCAACAGGATAAAATGTAGCAGGACTCAAGCAGGCTTTGATCATTTAATGCTCTCTCTCTTGAGCTTCTTCATGTTCTGCAAGATTCTAATTTCATTCTTGGAGAGATAAAGAAGATAAGCTCTGGTGGTGAGTGCCGCTTTCATCTTTCCTATTTTGGATCACAATGATAGTTTGTTTATGCTACGTGTGCACCACACATTTTTGCTAATGTCAGATCCTCTCCAACACTTTAGTAGTGTAAAGAAATAGGCCTGGTATGCTGTGCCAGTGTTGTTTAGAAGATACAAATTAGGCCTGATTTAGGTATGCTTGACAGTATCATACTCCTAAGCAACTGGGACACAAGGTCCTGATGTCCCTTACCCATTTTCAGGCTAACAATATATTGTTTATGGAGTCTATAATTCTGTGAAGGATCTCATAATCCATTAAAAATTGTGAACGTATTAAGGGCATTCTCTCGTTATTTGCCCCAGAATAGTCAGATAGGTTGCCTCTTTGATATATTTGCCATATATCAAAGAATAAATAAATGTTAATTTAACATTGATTCATCTACTTGTCTCACATCACATGTGTATTAAGGCATTTTAGCTTTTTCTCCAGACAATTGCAGGGTACACATCAGTCATTAGTATCGAACCGAGCATGTAAAGGAGAACTCGTCATGCCCCCCTCTTTCCTATGACCCATATTGGCAGGTATCATCTGGCAAGACAGCAAGACCCTATTACAGATCTCCATTAGGCCCCGTTACATCATTGGGGGTCTTGAAAAAGTTTCTGGAGCCTGATACCAGGGGTTATAATTATTCAAGTAATTGGAAGGCATTGGGGTAGTCTTTGTAGTTGATGAAAAGTCCCAACTGGGAGGAACATTAGGAGAAGAAGGAGAAAGTGAAGATGAGGTGAGTGCTTGGTCTCCATCCTGAATACTAGAACCTTGTTTTATGATCTTCTTGTACTTGGATCTCTTATTTTGAAACCATATTTTCACCTATAATAAAAAGAACACAGATCAATATTATTTGACACAAGACATTCGGAGCTTCATCATTTGGTGATAGCAGTTTGTATGTCTCTATTCCTGTTCAATTATAAATGTAAGATCAGACCAAGCTTCTAAAATATATAAGAAGAGCTCATTTTCTAAAGGGCAATCTATGGTTTTAACTTCCTATTCACAGTTATATTTTCAGTAGAAGCAAAATCCATTTGGAGGTAAATTTTGAGAAAATCACTTGGCATTGAGCTTAAATAACTGATGACCCTATTATTATTATTATTATTATTTATTTATAGGGCACCATTCATTCCATGGTGCTGTACATGAGAAAGGGTTGCATACAGACAAGTTACAAATATAATGAACAAAGCAACAGACTGATACAGAGGGGAGAGAGGACCCTGCCCTTGCGGACTTACATTCTACAGGGCAATGGGGAGGGAGACAGTAGGTTGGGTCTGCTCGGGTGGTGCTGGAGTGCTGGGTCCAGTGGTGTTGAGGCGGCACTGTGCTCATTACAGGTTGTAGGCTGTTCCCTACTGATAAAGGACAAGTCGGTGTTCGGACCCGTAGAAGCGACACGCGTCGCGAAACGGCGCCGTAGTCCGGCGGCTCCTCGTGCCCCCTTCCTGCACCCTGTTTGTTTCCGTAATCTTGGATTAAAAAGACTGTCTCGACCATCCAGTGAGTGCCGCCTCTCTCTTTTTACCTGTTCCCTACTGATGTTTCCTGTGTCTACCACAACAAAGATTGCAATGCAACCAAAAATAGACACATTCTTTACAGAAGCAGCGGACCTCAGAATCATCTCCAGTGCTGGATCCAGTGACTCCATTTCAGCACTACCGCAGTCCTGTCACCTGCTTTAATTCTCCGAACCACTGGATCGTTCATTGTGTAGAGACACCATTATATGTTACTCAGAAGCCTTTGTTCCTTACCTGTGTCTGTGTTAGGCCAAGCTGTGCCGCCAACTCTGCCCTCTCTGGTAGCGCCAAATACTGAGTTTGTTGGAACCTCTGATTCAATGCTTGCAGTTGTAAACTGGAATATATTGTGCGAGGTTTTCTAATTTTCTTCCCTTTTCCATTGATCCGGATTTCTCCATTTTCTATGACTGTTGATTTCTCCAGCTCTGAAAAAAACAATTGACAAGTGCTAAAATGAAATAGAAGTAGTTTGATTGATACTTAGCTAAAATGGGCAACATTTTTAAATCATATAGATCTTATTCTTAAAAGCACAAATAAAAAAAGAAATAATAACTCAAGATGGTGGGTCAAAAAAGGACACAACACTCATATTGGGCCAATGAAACTAACTCTAAAGACATTGGAAATCTACCAAGATGATATCAGACATTAATACTAATAAAAGGTAATTTTCCACTGAACTGAAAGGGAAATAAAACACTCAATTATCCCCAAACTGTCTTAATATCTAATATATAAATCTGAGTGTATGTGTGTATGTAAGTGTTGATGTGTGCATGTATGTCCACTATATACCCACATATGGTAATATTACACACATATATGGTAATATTGCCCATATATGGTAATATGGTATTACGCCTATATATATATTAATATATATGGTAACATTGCCCATATGTGGTAATAGTACTCTGTGTCCCCTGTGTCCATATATGGTAATAGTACTTTTTGTGCCTTAAGGTAATAGAGCCCACTCTGCTCATATATGGTAAGAGGACTCTGTGTCCCCCATAGTAATAGTGAGAAATCAGATTTATGAAACTACTAGTTGTAGAGTCCTGCATTGCATGGGATGGTAACTACTGGGGGCTGTGTGCGACCTGCTGCTGTATAGTGGGGGCTGTGTGTGGCCTCCTGCTATATATTGGTATTTCCTGCTTGGGGCACATTTTTGTGCATATGCTTATGTACAGGGTGTTCATAAAGTAACTATGCAGTGGTAACACTTGCTAGTTGGTGATGTGTCCACTTCCTGTCCACCCCAGTCATGTGCAACTTAACAAGGTCGCTACTGTAGCGCCACACACTGTTTTCCACAATCCTCACAACTGTTCTGCAATCTAACCTGACCAGTGGACAAATATACTGTGTATTATTACTTATAACAACACCACATTGCACTGCATAATAACTTTATGAACACTCTGTAGTTTCATAAATCTGATTTCCCGGTAGTTACGACAGTGGGCTAGTGATTAAATATACTCAGACTTGCAAAGTAATCCAAAACCATAGCAATCCTCATACAAAAATGGTGTGTACCAAAAAAACATCTGGGACAGGTAAATGTGGATGAGAAGGGTACATTGTATCTGCCAGGTCATTAAAGCTTAATATGGTTATTCCAATCTTAATAATTTGCTAGTCAGTGGGAGTCCAACTGCTGGGACTTCTGAGAATAGGGCACAGTAGATCCCAGTCTAAATGACATGGTGGTCATGCATGAGCACCAACACTTCATTTATTCTCTGCAGGACTACCTCTGCCAGTCCAATGTAAAATGAATGGATTTGTGATGCACATGAACACTCACCACTTCAATCAGATGCTAGAGCCCTATTCTCTTGATCGGTGGTGATTCGGACTCCTATCTGCAAATGCTAAATATGGAAATATTCATCTTTTAAAAGCAAATAGACACCCTAGACAGTGGTCCTCAGCTCAACACCACCCTCTGGTAGTCAGAACAGAGCCTCTCCTCTGATACCTGGCCCATTCATGTAGTACCTGCATGGACAATCATCTATTGGCCACAGAAAGCGAACTGTATGGCTAGTTAAAGTTCACAATGTAACAACAGCTCATCCCTGATAGAGATTCTGAAGCTAAACCTCGAACATTAGCAGAAAAAAGGGTAGTGGTGATTCGATAAGTAGTGATGAGATTTCTTGGCTCACCTAACAATGTCTACCATAATTAATGTCATAAAATTAAGAGTTTCTGTAATGATGGATGTCTTTCTTCTGATAACCTGTAATTAGAATTCACATAAAACATAGAATCAATATTATTTCAGCGGGGCATGGAATTTACTATATGATTAAAAGAGTCTTATTGTAAGGTATAACAAATAGTGATTGCAATAAATGAAAATTCAGTAATAGATTCTGACTAATGACTGTTTATAATCCAAAAACATAAAAAAAAAGAAAAAAAAAAAAAAAAAAGAAAAAAAAACATCTATCTGGGACAAATAGTTCTTCATTTCAATCAGGAAATGTACATGATTCAGGACTAATTGCAACGTCTCTTCAATTATTTCATTATTATTATCAATTACTATTTTATTTTCATCATTGGAGCAATAAAAAAAGTAATGCAAAGGCAGCTATGCCCATTAAAAGAGCAAAGAAAACTTTTGCTGTGGAGAGTGGTGCTGTTGCGTTGGATGCTGTGAAGAGAGTTTATCATCCCCAGTGGTGAAAAACAGTACTGCAAGTTTTGTATATATTTGAAAGAAAAATCAGAAACAGCATAGACCTCAAGAAACACAGAATTCAGCAATATATAGTCTTTTATAACACTATTCCTTCTAATACTTAGAGAGGTTTGCTTCTACTTTAAGTTGGCAATAGACTGTGTTAAACTTCCTAATGTAGTATATTGTAATAAATATTACAGGCTCCCTCTACTTTAGCAACCTTCCTCACAGCTCTTATACGCCTTTAAAGGGAATCTGTTAGCAGGTTTGTGCTATGTAATCTAACAGCAGCATGGTGTAGGGACAGAGACCCTGATTCTAGCGATGTCTCACTTAGTTTCCTGAGAACCGCAGTTGTGATGGATGTTTTATCTGCTGAAGATGTAAGAGAACATGGAATGTTGAGCTGTGAATAACCCTGCCCACACCACTGATTGGCAGCTGTCTGTGTACAATGTATAGTAACAAAAAGTTTTCAGATTACATAGCAAAAATCTGGTGACATATTCTCCTTAACCTGTTCACAACCTATGACATTTCGGCTGATCTAATCAGCTGAGATGGGTCTCTAATGGGGACGTCACACACATCAATATTGCTTGCAATATCGTTGCAGGACATGACGTTGCAGCGATACTTTACGTGTGTGACAGGGCGCATCAACCAGCGATAAACCTGGTTTCAAGAACCTGCGATGGCCGCCCGGTGGACACGCAGCATCGCTGCGTGTGACATCGGGAGACGAGCGAGAAGCCAGCTCCCACGCCTCTCAGCAAGCGCTGGGAGCTGGTTTCCATGGTAAACAGCAGGTAAGTAGGCGCCGCACAGCGCTTAGTTACCCGCTTGTTTACATGCTTAACAGCGATTTCGCTGGTACTGATCGCTGGTGAGTCTGCTTCACACAGCGATCAGACCTCAATGTTGCCAGCGATGAGATTACTGGCAAATTGATGTGTGTGACATCTCCATAATGAGCACTAACCACACTAGATCACACAGTGTGAGGGAATCCGGGTGGGTATTTAGTCACCTCCAGGGGGAACTAGAGAGGTCAGGGGGAGAGCCAGGCAGTGGGCCTGAGAGAGGAAGGAGGGTTCCTCGGCTGAGGACCCAGGAGAAGGAAAGCTTCCCAGGCGCTGACAGCCGGCCTGGGGAAGAGAGGGACTTTGGAGAGTCCAACCCCGGCAGCTTCCCGGGCACCGGAGCCCGCAACTGTGGGATCCTCCAAGGACCACAGAAAATCCGGCAAACTAGGGGTATATCTATTATACTGCCCAGACTCTCGAGTGACCAAAAGAGAGAGCCAGACACAGCAGAGCAAAGCCGCAGTGATCAAGAGGAGGTTACCCGACGGGAGCAAGAGAGAGTAAGAGACAACAGGAGGCCATATCCGCTTTATGGGGTCAGACTTCACACCAAACTACTGGGAAGCAGGGAAGATTTGTAAGAGAGAAATGCACATGCTGAGGGTTCCATACGGCTACCTGTGATCCACTTACAGCCACCCGTTAGCTACTTGTCTGATAACATCTTCTGCACTGAACTGTAACCATTGCTGCTAAAGTCTCAATAAAGTACCCGGTGTGAAGCGACTTCGACTCTGCTGCATCTTCTTTTGCTATGAACTGATTCCTTTCACAGGATCGCTGCCCCGGAGGTCCCAGTCCTGCCTGCGGAGACTACACCATCACAGCCACAATACCACCAACCTCCGGAGGACTGTGGCGGTGCTGGTGCTACTCACCAGAAACTGCAGGTGGTGTCATGACGACAAACTGTAAATAGTCCCCTGTACATAAATCCCCCTTTTCAAAGATAGGCCCAGGACACGGGATCAGGCGTGGCCGCCATTCCCCTGACACAGCAGTTAACCCTTTGCCGCCTGACACCCAAGTACCCCAAAGCCTGGACTTGACACCAATATTAGACATGTCCACCATGAATTTCTAGACTTCCGACGTAGTCCAGGCTCTAGGGTCCCGCAACGTCCAAACTGGATCCAGTATCATCTGATCGGTTTGCCGGATGGCAAAACGATCAGATGATCAATATAAGGTTCAAGGACCTGAATTAGCTAACACATCAGCTGATTGTTTAAAAACCAGCTGGTCAAACAATCAACTGATGCATCAGCTGATTGTTTAAAAGCTGTCTGTTAAAGCAGGCAGGTAAAATAATCATAATAAAATCAACAATTTTCGTTTCACTTAATACAATACATACAATACATACAATATTGTATTAAGGTAAAATAATCAGCTGACACATCAGCTGATTGTTTAAAAGCCAGGCGGGAAAGAGAAGCTGGCTTCTAAACAATCAGCTGATTGCTTTACTGGCCAGCTGCTCTCAGGTGAGAGCATCAGCTGATTACCGACACTTCCTGGAGCCGAATGGGCGTGTCTGCGGAGAGGTGAGTGTGCTTTTTTTGTTTTTCTGTTTACTATTCACTTTTGATTTCACTTTAGCAATGAATGTACAAGCAGTCAGAAGCTGCCGCACATACGCTGCTAAAGCGAAACTACATGTCACATGGGAACATGTAGGACTCTTCATGCTCCGTGTGACATCACTTCCTCCTGCTCCTCCGCTTTCCCACCGAATATTTCAAACAATCATCTGATGCATCAGCTGATCATTAGAAATAGCCAGCAGTAAAATGTGCTGGCACGGCTCGCAGGGCTCTCTCGGCGGTCACTCACCATGATGGCAGCCGTACCCTGGGCAGTGGAGCTGGAGCTGACGGCTCTGTGTATGGCGCTGTGCTTGCTGCTCTTCCTGGTGGTGTACGTACAACTCAGCGCCATCAACCCCAGCTCCACTGCCCACAGGACGACCGCCGTCATAGTGAGTGACCACCGAGAGAGCCCTGCGAGCCGCGCCAGCACTTTTTACCGCCGGCTGCTGATCGTTTGAAATAGCTGGCGGTCTTTTTGAAAAAGCTGGTGGGCTTGTTCCAGCATGCGGAGGGGAGACGAGAACAGAGTGGGAAGTGGAGGATCGGATGGGGAATAGACAGGGAGTGAAGCACCGAGCGGGGAACATGCATCATCTGATTGTTTAAAAAAGTAGTTGGCTTTTTACCCCAGGCTTTTAAACAATCATGCATCCATTTCAACCTTTTCCTCAGGCCCCCAGACCACTTTGCAGGGTCCAGCAAAAAAATTACTTGCATTACTCACATTTCCCATTGACTTGCATTGAACTCTCTACTCGTAACGAATATTAGTATTAGAGCCTACTCGTTACAAGTATAGCGAGTCCACATATTTCACTACTCGCTCATCACTAGTCAAGAGGACTTTTGGGGCCCCCTAAGTTTCAGGACACGGGTGCGATTGCAACCCCTGTACTTCTTGTAGTTATGCCCCTGGCATTACTTGTAACATTGATTGTTTTTTCTGCTTCTGATGACTGTATAGTTGGAAGAATAATGATGGTTGATACTGTGGCACCCCACCTGGTCAGGAGTCACAGATGGGGTACTGCACCTGTGGAGCCCACTGGGACGGGGCACTCGGTACCAGACCGGGTTGCTGCTGGGGATGTCACGGAGGTCCTGGTCCGGACCGTGTCCCGGGTTCTCACAAGTGAAAGGGGATATGTACAAAGGATACAGTTTGTCATGAAGCCACCCACGGTGTGTGGTCAATGATGGGACCACCGCTGCAGCTCTTCTTCTGCCAGGAGGATGGATGGGCTGCAGCCGGATAGATGAGCCCGCCGCGGGTCGGGCTGCTCCTGACGGGAATCAAAGGTAATAAAACAGTTCTTTTTCCTGGAATTAGACACGGACACAAAGGCAGGGTTCACCGGGTTTACTCGTCAGTTCTCAGTAAGTAGCTCACAGTATTCATCAGTACAGTTCACTTCTTACACGGGTTACAGGCTTTCTACTCTGGGTTCCTTTAAACTCTCTACAGCCAGGTTGTCTCGCAACGAACCCTCACTCTCTCTAGGATCCTTTCCAGGCTTGGATCTCTTTCTCTGTGTGTGTCTCTGGACAGTGTAGCGGTAGCTCGGACCCTTGTGGGTCCACTGTGCTGTCTGTCCTTTTGGGTACTTCAAGAGTTCTGGGATCAACAGGTGTGCTACAGTCCGCGCTGCCCGGTCATCCAAGGAATCACAAGGGAAACAATGTTCCAAGTAAAGGTTTCTTTATTCTTCAAAACTTATTGAAGAATAAAGAAACCTTTACTTGGAACATTGTTTCCCTTGTGATTCCTTGGATGACCGGGCAGCGCGGACTGTAGCACACCTGTTGATCCCAGAACTCTTGAAGTACCCACTATTGTGTGGAGGTGGAAGTCCAGCAGCAGCCTACAATACTAAAACCTACGCCTTTATTCCAGTTGTGGGAATCACAACTGGACCAGGTTAGTGCAAACCTGATTACACCTATAAGACCCTACCTTTACTCAGTGATAGGGCACTATTGCGCCTCTGTTGTCTCCCCTTATATATTTTATATATGTCCTTTTGGGTAGGAACTCCAGCCTAGAATTGGAGCTCCCCGTCGGTGAAACTGGGGATACCGGGTAGATCTTCTGTTCCCCATCAGATCCGACTCTCTGCAGTCTGCCTAGCCTCCAATAGTCCTCTCCCGCAAGGCAGGCTCCCTCCGACCCGTATGATTCTGGCTTCAGTAGGGAAGGCTACTCCGCTGGGAGTTGGTCAGTGCTGCCGTATTTCTAAGACTCAGTGCTGCTGGTCCTTCTCTTTCCTCACACTCCCGGGTGCTGGCTATGGACGAGCTTTCTCTCCATGGTTTCTCTGACTCTTTGGATTCTGCGTCTCCATTAGCCCCACTCCTCCTGAACGTATGCTTCTGTCTTTCCTGCTCGGCACCCTCTGGCCTACTCACTCCTTCCTCCTCCTCTTCCTCTATTTCTACCTTCTGTCACCTGACCTACGTGCTTCCCACCCACTGTCCTCTAAACCCACCACCCCTTGCCCGCCTAGAGTTCCAGGCTCTGGGTTGGGCGCTGCCTCCTAGTGGTGTGTGGGATGTCTGTGAGGGTGTTTGTGGTGCAAACTGTCTTTTCCTCCTATCTGGCTGTAGTTCTCTATGTGGCCTCCTGGTCGCAGGGGCGCCACACACCCATATAAGAGAGTGCAGTACTCCTGTCATCAGGGGGTGTAATGTTAATCTGAGGCTCTCATTCCTGCATTCACACACTTAGTGCAGGGATACTGAAGGGTTAACCTGATGGTGGGTGAGCCCCAGCCCCGGTGGAAGGAGTCTAAGTGTAGTGAAGAAAGTGAGTGGGAAGGAACAGGAGAAATGCAGGAAGGAGAGAGAGAGAAGTCAGACAGAACAGAGAAGGAGAAGGAAGAAGAAGAGAGGAAGGAGGTGACCCAGTGTCGGGCCAAGTGACGTGCCCGAGGGGATCCTTGTCCGCAACGGGGAACCGGCCCCGAGACACGGTGCAGGCAAATTTCGGTCCTCAACCGTCAACACCGGCCAGTCGAGGATCTCTCTAGAGGTCCTGACAACTGCCCAGAACGTGTAACCCTAAACCTGGTTGAGCCCCTTGGAAGAGATAGAAGGGAGCCTCATTTCACCCAAAGGGCCTGGTAGCCGAGAGGGAGCACAGGACAGCGCACGGATAGTAGGAGGTGCAGATTTCAGAGGACAGCGAGAAAGACACAGAGGGAAAGGAAAGCAGAAGGAACATCATAGGTGGCCTCGGAGAGACATTACATCCTTCTATGACTACCTGGCCAGCTACCTGCTGAAAAGACTGTTTTCTTGTAACCTGCTTTGCCATCTGACCGGTTTACTAAGTAAAGTACCAGGGTAAAGTGAATGAGACTCCGTGTGCTTTTCACCCGTCACTGTCTTGCTGGCAACTTTCCTCAACAGCTTGCCCCCCCAACATTGGTTTACTACTGCGCTGGAGGGTCAGCTCCACCTGCAGGGAGCTGTATCATCAAGGACGCTATACCACCACCCTCCAGAGGACTGAAGTGGCGCTGGTGCTCAATCACCAGAAGCTGCGGGTGGCGTCACGTCAACTATATTATAAACTTTATTTCCCCTGTACATATATTCCCCTTTTTTAAGTTCGGTCTCCGGGGCCACGGGTGTGGGCAGGTCACCAGTGACATCTCCAACCACAGGGGAAAGGGGCTTGGATACTCGAGTCCCTACTGCCCCGGGCGACTCAATACTGTACCCTTGTAGGGGCTATACTGGGAGATGTAGTTTTGCTTGGTTAAATCGTATATGGCAAATAAGTCTGTACAAAACCTGGACTTCAGTGCTCAGTCAGATGTGTTTCCCCCTTCCCCTTTTTACATAAAGAATCGTCCCTTTATACTATTTTACATATTATATAACTGTACATTGTTGTTCCCTGATATTATAAGCAGTGTTGTCCTCTATTATATCCAGAGCTCTCCCTTAATATTATAAATGGTGGTGTCCCTTATTATTACATAAATTCTCTGTATTTGTGGTTTGTACATGCTTAGTGGGTCTGGCAAGGGATGAGTATTCATTTTGGGGTGTGATGAATGGAATAATTTATATGTATGCATTTCGCACAGTGCATTATATGCATCACTTTGCCTTCTGGGCATAGCGGAGGGGGGGGGGGGGATGGTGAAAAGGGTGCAATTCGTTTCATCTGCCCCAGGCACCAATATACCTAGTCCCAGTCCTGTGCTATTTCCAGTATTGATAGGTTTGTTTTTCTGACCTTTAATTTTTCAGTGCACGGCAACTTGATTTATGGATATTGGAAAAAGGAACTATGAAGATGTCTGTAGAAGCCCAGGTCACACAGGCCACTGCAATAGGAGGGAGTTGGAATGTAGAAATTCTGCATTGTTCAAGTTAAAATTTTCCAGTCACTGTTGGATAAACAGGTGACCTATCGAATGGGATGTATCCAGTGATCAAGGACATACAGAAAGATGGCGAACAAATATTCTTCCACAATTTCAACATTGAAGAAAAAGCCATACTTGTAGAAATAAGCAATGTCTGGTGGGAAGGCTACAAACAACAGAAGAGAGCATGATGGGAAAGGGAAAACACAGGGCCCAAAGGGATAACGTTTTGTTGCCATTACTTGTCAAGAAGCAGCCTAGCTACCTGAGCAGAGGAGTACAGGGGATTCAGTGGTAGCAGCCTACCGAAAACATAGTACTAATTCTTTAAGACAAAATGAGCGGCACTCACCATGTTGAAATCTTCTATCTTTTATTTGCCCAAGTGTAGGCACGACATGGCTGCTGTAGGGGAGGGAGTGTGGAGGAGTGACGACGGGCCGTTTCGCGGTGCTGTACCGCTTCTTCCGGTCAGATCTCTTCAGGAGAGGCGTTGCAGTCGGGTGAAGCATAGTGAGAATGATATTTCTACAAATCCCATCCACTATTCTGCTACTGTACTGTACCTGCGGTGCGGGTTTCTGGACTTGCGCATCTTCCCAGCATGTTAATTTCATACTGTGGAGTTGGAAGCTGTCCCCATCAGCTGCACACAGGGAGAAGCCACTCTGCACCCTTCGCAGATGGTGAGTACAGGATAACTGCGGTCTCCCTGCACTCAACGGCGGGTTACTTCAGGTCTGGAGGCGCTGTGTTCAAGACGCAGTGCCTTCGCATGGTGAGCACAGCAATCTCCACCGACTTCCCCATACACATGAGCGCCACCTAGTTTGGAATAGTATTCAGGTGTTTTTAATAAGGGTGGACAAGAAAAGTGCGGCATTTGGAATTTCAAATTCTAAGGCTAGGATCACACTTCCGGCAGATTTTTGAACTCCTGATCCAGTTTTGAGCTGTCAAAAAGCTCAAAACCGAATCAGGAACCGCTGCCCATAGGAGCCCATTATGTTAACCGGATTGCACTACATGCAATCCGGTTAATGGCTCCGGATTTGCAGCCTGCGTGAAAAATCATGCAGGCTGCAGTTTTCGCAGCGGTTACTCTGCAGTAGCCTTTTTTTATAATGGGCTCCTATGGGAGCTCATGCGGCTGCCGCAAGGCATATGTGAATACCTGCGGCAGCCGGCGACTTTGTTCATCCCTGCTGCCGCAGGGATGAACAAAGGGTTAAATAATAAGAATCCATGTGGGCAACAGGTCTCTAGGGGGTGTCCACCCCCCCAGAGACATGCTGTCCACACAGGACGGCATGTCAGGGGCTAACTTAACTGTTAACCCCTGAGCCGCAATTGTCGGCTTTCTACAGTTCATTCTATTAAAACCCGCATCCTGCGCAAATTGCGTAAGCAACACAGACAGCTTCTCATTGAGGATGCTGTACTGTAAAATGCTAACGCAAATTGCGTAGGCTACTGATCCTGATGCAGGAGCTGGCGGGTTTTAATAGAATGAATTTTAGAAAGATGACAATTGCGGCTCAGGGGTTAACAGTTAAGTTAACCCCTGACATGCCGTCCTGTGTGGACAGCATGTCTCTAGGGCATGGACACTCCCTAGAGACATGTTGCCCACATGGATTCTTATTATTTAACCCTTTGTTCATCAGCAGAGATGAACAAAGTAGGCGGTAACCGGATTTCTCCGGATTACACATCCAGAGCAATCCGATTACCGCATTGCGGTTTAAAGAAAAGATTTGGACACAAAAATGTGTCTGAAGCTAATTGTGGTTCCCGCATCCCAATTTGGATGCAGGAACCGCAATTACCTTTTCAAGTGTGACCCTAGCCTAATTCTGTTCGAAATCCGATGGTTGACCCGTCCAGCTAAATTTGAGGGAAATGAGGTTCGGCTGACTTACATCTAATAAGTATAGAGGCCTTAAGTCTTGGTGATATTACAATAATATCATTAGTTTAGCAGTCACACAGGGTATTGGCAATAATTTGATTGTATGGAGATGCTTTATTAATTTTGGATCTGGGTCAATATTCTTTACTGAAGAAACCATAAGCAGGAGAACATTCGTAAAAGAATGGATTGGTGTTATGCACTCAGTTGTATAACTGGGTTAGGCTAGGGTTACACTTGCATTGTGACCCTAGCCTATCGGATTGCGCTTAAAACTTAGAGCTTTTCCCAGAAGCACATAGCATTAATGCTATGAGCTGCAGGAGAATGCTAGTTACTCGATGCTTACCTTGCCAACCAGCCACACACAAAGCTGCTGGGAGTGCGCTTTACAACAGCGCAAAGAAACGTTGTCTGCAACGTTCCCTGTGCGCTCTGCTAAATCGCACTCCCAACAGCTTTGTGTGTGCATGATTGGCAAGGTAAGCATCGAGTAACTAGCGTTCTTCTGCAGCTCATAGCGTTAACGCTATGCTTCATGGAAAAGTACTAAGTGTTAAGCGCAATCAGTTCGGCTAGGGTCAAAATGCAACTGTGACTCTAGACTTAGATCCTGAATAGAGATGAACGGAGCCAGAATTTAAAGTTTGGTGTTTGTGCCAAACATAGACTTTACAAAAAAAAAATCAGAGTTTAGGTTCGGAGTTTGGATGCGTTACCTACGCAAACCACTGGAGCAGTTATCGCTGTGCTCGGGTACAGTGGTGCTCGACCCAGTATAAGATGTTTGTAGTGTTTGCGTGACTTGCACTGGGGGAAAAAACAGAGTTATCGGATTAAGTGTGTACAAAATAAAATGACAAGTCAAGCCCTCCCTAGCCCGGAAGTGCTTTATTTATGGCTGGCTCTATGTAACGGAAAGCAGAACTGTCCAATCAGTTACTTCCAATGAGGTTCGGGTCCAGAAAGAAACTTTATCTAAAATCTAGATGAATCTACAGAACCCGAACTGCCACGGGTGCGTACATCTCTAATCCTGACCCCTCCTGAAAATTTCCAATAGAGCCCTGAAAGAAGGTTGAATACGAATCTAGAGTCACCATCTTACATGGGGAGTGGTCCCATTTATCATCCCCCATTAAAGTCCCTCCACATAATATACCAATTGCTTTTGCTGTGTTATTATTATGACCAAATGTTGGGCAGTTAGCCTTGCATCTGTTTATTCTAACTAGAGTAACGGTTAGGGCGAAATCCTTACCTTACTCAAATTGTTGTAGATTAAAATAATAGTTGGGAGAGTCGGAGAAGTGTGCTTGTAGGATAGTTCAATTATACATTTTAGAAATGGCTCAGATTACTTTTTACGAACTTCGTGCCACCCAGAGTCACTCACAGAGGGCATGAGCAGCAGGTAGAGCTCTACATGTAACACAAACCTGTAACTTATAGGTGAGGGACATGTTTGTCAAGCTATACTGTTTGCTGCCTCAGCCATTGAGAGGGGGGACTGCATCTGAAGCTGTACTGGGAAGAGACATTTTGGCTGCCCATAGGAGGAGGCAGTAATACCACCCTAGCCTTGATTAGCCCCAGTAATGAGATAGGAGCTGAGGAAGAGTAAAGTACATTTCTTGCTGTCTTGGTGGTAGACAGCCAAATTTCCAAGAAGCTGATTCCACTGAATGTGGTTTGTCACTACTTTGGGCAAGTGACAGATGCCTGGAGTGTACTGAAAACAAGAGATGCCATATGCAGCTTGAGATGCACAAATAGACCCCAGTGCAGGTGTATAGAGTCTGAAATAAGGGATGAAGAAGAAAATCATCCATGATGTTATGCCATTGTAGGTGGGAACTGTGACCAGTATGTTGCCAACAGGAGACCTGAGATCACGAGCAGATACTGTAAATGTTTTTTGCAATGGTTAAATGATGAAATCTTTAAGGAGAGAACAGTTCAGCCAATGTTGTAAGGATTGTTTAGTGTCTGTATTTCCATACTTTCCCTAGACATAAATACCCATTGCTGAGGTTGACTGCAGAGAGGCAACAAACCTCTATCATGTAATCAGGAGTGGACATAGCATTGGTGCAACCTGTGCAGCCATAAGGGTGGTAAGGGGGCCCATCTCCACCTCTTAAGCAGGTGGAATTGTGGATTATGAGGAGTTATTGGACTTCAAACGGCCTAGTATATTGTTCTTGTACAGGGACGCTGCTCTGTCTCTGTCTACCAGTGCTTGGGATATTTATAAAGCTGTTATTTTTTCAAGTGACAGAGAATCCTTTGGGCTTTCTCAGCTACTAGAGCCTCAATGCGACAGTCATCTTTACACTTCACATAGCTATTCACCTGAATGAAGTACTTCTCAGTTGACAACATGCAATCCAACAAACTGAGGACAGGACAGTGATGTAGTTCTTTGCAGTGGCCACTACACTGTGTAAGGAGCTATGGTGTCCCAACCTATACACTATTCACATGGCAGGGGCGTAACTACAACAGCTGCAGGGGTTGCAATTGCACCTGGGCCCTGGAGCCTAGGGGGCCCCAAAAGTGTATTTGGCCTATAGAAAAAGACTATTGCTAATAAAGATTTGCAATAATTGGGGGCCCCGTTGGAGCTTTTGCATCAGAGCCCATGAGCTTCAAGTTATGCTACTGCTCAATGGGGTTATTAAAAGTTGATCAGTGGATTTGACAGTTGACCAAAACCCCACTGATCTGATATTAATGACCTGACATAACTGAGAACTCATTTATTGAGAGGTAATGTAAGAATTCTTATTGAAATTTATGTATCCCCGAAAATACGGCGCCCCCCGAAAATAAGCCGCAGAGGGGATTTGGCCAGTGTGCTTAATATAAGGCACCCCCCCCCCAAAAAAAAATAATACATGGCAGGCAGGCAAAAAAAAATTCATACTAACCTACTCAGGTGCCTCTGCTGCCACCATTGTTTCTCCGGAACTTACCGCTGCCACCATCGCCGCCGCCACTGCTGCTTGATGTTACCCTGTGTGTACGTAGCCGGGCGCCGAAGATGTACGATGGTAAGCCATCAGCCAATCAGGCGGCTGCTGGCGTCTGATTGGCCGCGGCATTACCGTACATCTCCTGTACAGAGGTCATCTGTGCTGCTCAGTGTAGATGTATGGTAATGCTGCGGCCAATCAGACGCTATCAGACACCTGATTGGCTGATGGCTTACCATCGTACATCTACGGCGCCCGGCTACGTACACACTGGGTGACATCAAGTGGCGGCGGCGGTGGCAGCGGTAAGCTCCGGCAGGCTCTGGTGATGTGTCTGACTGTGTGTGTGGCTGTGTGTGTGTGTTTGACTGTGTGTCAGAAAATGTGTATCTGCTCACAGTGATATGCAGCAGAGCTGAATATGTTCCCTGTGGATTATGTCGTAAGAAGGGTTTTGTTAATTAAAGATGGAAAACAGGTTTGTCTTGTGTTTTATTTCTAAATGTTTTTTTCAGAGTTGTGATTTTTTACTGCTTACTAAAAATTCATAGGGGGTGGGTCTAATATTGGCCTGACATTATGAATTTCGGGCTTAGTGCCAGCTGCCAATACAATGCTGGCATTAACCCTTTTATTACCCAGTGTGCCACCAGGGCCACTAGAAAAGTTGGAAAAAAGCACCAGAAAATGGCGCTTCTATGGATGTGCCATTTTCTGGGGCAGATGCAGGCTGCAATTCACAGCGGGGAAGGGGGTGGGGATAGCTTGGGCCACCCTGTGCTGAGGATTCAAGCCCCCAGCTGCCTAGTTGTACCTGTCTTGAAACCAAAAATACAGCAAAGCAACATGTCATTTTTGAAAGCTATTTCTATAAAATTCATGAAATAATTAAAAAAAAGGGCTTCCCTATATATTTGGTTTCCAGCCTGGTAAAAATAGGCAGCTGGGGGTAGGGGGCAGCTTGTACCTGCCTGCTGTACCTGGCTGGCATACAAAAATATGGCGTAATTTTTTAAAAATTATTTCAAGGAATAATTTTATAAAAGGGTTTCAACTGTGTTGCAGTTTTGGTGCTTATTTTGGCCAGGAGATGCAGTTGAACATATTGAACACAATGCCTGCAGTTTTGTGCCAAAAGTGCACCAAAAGAGCATGAAATCCATGGCAAAATCCGCATCATGGTTTTAGTGCACCAATTCTCTGTGAGAGCGTCTGTGATTGGCTGTTAGGCCCCTCTGCAGTGAATATCCAGGAAGATAATGAGCGGCCACAGAATTACAAGTGGGTGGACGCCGGAATGTATAATGCTTTTTAATAACTATCTCCTTTGTTTTACAGCATCCTAGCCCCCATTCCATAACTTTACACTCTGAGTTCGGGGTTCAGACTCAAGTTCGAGCCACTTTCGACCCAGAACCCGAACTTTAAAAAAATGTCCGGGCGAGTTCGCTGAACCCGAACATCGGCGGGTTCGCCCATCACTAATCATGATGCCTCCTCCTACTCTGGTCATCTTAATCTTAAACTACTTTTCTACATACAACTGTACACCAAACCCCATACAAACTAATGAACATACATTTACAAAAAGAGGACAATGTTTCTTAATAATGGGCACATATTGTACATAGTGTTCTTTAAAGCACTATGAAAAACTACCACTTAACTATTTAGAATGGGGTATAAAACAGCCCAAAAAAATCACAGAAACACAAAACAAGTAGTAAACAACAAAATCTATACAAGAAATACACAAATAAATAGAACAAAAATCAAAGGGATTTATTTACTGATTGAATTTCTTACCTTACCCCAACAAACCTGCTACTCTTGTGGTCCCTCCGGTCCTGCATTGATTATGTCCTGTCCATCATTTGTTGACCACTGAAGCCAATCACTATCCACAGCAGTGACCTTTGCAGATATAGCACATGATTGCTATGGTTTGTCATTGGCTGAGGCAGTCATGTGAATGATGGATGGGATCAGATGCCATCGCAGCTGGACCAGACGGGACAACTAAAGTAGCGGTGCAAAGGGGTAGATCATTAAACAAGAAATGCTTATTTCTTTATTTTATAAAATTTCCCAATCTTTGGCAAATTCTGTGAAGCTATGAATTAAAGATCTCAACCAATAATAAATAAAAAAAATTAAATTAAATAAAAGAAATATATACCTTCTTTATATACTGTATAATTTATTTATATATATATATATATATATATATATATATACAGTGCCTACAAGTAGTATTCAACCCCCTGCAGATTTAGGTGGTTTGATAAGATGCAAATAAGTTAGAGCCTTCAAACTGCAAACGAGAGTAGAATTTATTAACAGAACATAAATCTTACAATCCAAAAAGTTATGTTGCTCAGTTGAATTTTAATAAATTTTAAACATAAAAGTGTGGGTCAATAATTATTCAACCCCTCAAACCACCAGCATTATGTTTGGTCCCCCTAAAGTATTAAGAAGTAGTTCAGGCACAAAGAACAATGAGCCTCACATGTGTGGATTAATTATCTCTTTTGCCAGCCTTTTCTGACTATTTAAGACCCTCCCCAAACTTGTGAACAGCACTCATACATGGTCAACATGGGAAAGACAAAGGAGCATTCTAAGGCCATCAGAGACAAGATCGTGGAGGGTCACAAGGCTGGCAAGTGCTACAAAACCCTTTCCAAGGAGTTGGGCCTACCTGTCTCCACTGTTGGGAGCATCATCCGGAAGTGGAAGGCTTATGGAACTACTGTTAGCCTTGAACTGCCTGGACAGGCTTTGAAAGTTTCCTCCCGTGCCGAGGCCAGGCTTGTCCGAAGAATCAAGGCTAACCCAAGGACAACAAAGAAGGAGCTCCGGGAAGATCTCATGGCAGTGGGGACATTGGTTTCAGTCAATACCATAAGTAACGTACTCCACCACAATGGTCTCCGTTCCAGACGAGCCCGTAAGGTACCTTTACTTTCAAAGCGTCATGTCAAGGCTCATCTACAGTTTGCTCCTGATCACTTGGAGGACTCTGAGACAGACTGGTTCAAGGTTCTATGGTCTGATGAGACCAAGATCGAGATCTTTGGTGCCAACCACACATGTGACGTTTGGAGACTGGATGGCACTGCATACGACCCCAAGAATACCATCCCTACAGTCAAGCATGGTCGTGGGAGCATCATGCTGTGGGGCTGTTTCTCAGCCAAGGGGCCTGGCCATCTGGTCCGCATCCATGGGAAGATAGATAGCACGGCCTACCTGGAGATTTTGGCCAAGAACCTCCGCTCCTCCATCAAGGATCTTAAGATGGGTCGTAATTTCATCTTCCAACAAGACAACGACCCAAAGCACACAGCCAAGAAAACCAAGGCCTGGTTCAAGAGGGAAAAAATCAAAGTGTTGGAGTGGCCTAGTCAGTCTCCTGACCTTAACCCAATTGAAAACTTGTGGAAGGAGCTCAATATTAAAGTCCACATGAGACACCCAAAGAACCTAGATAACTTGGAGAAGATCTGCATGGAGGAGTGGGCCAAGATAACTACAGAGACCTGTGCCGGCCTGATCAGGTCTTATAAAAGACGATTATTAGCTGTAATTGCAAACAAGGGTTATTCCACAAAATATTAAACCTAGGGGTTGAATAATAATTGACCCACACTTTTATGTTTAAAATGTATTAAAATTCAACTGAGCAACATAACTTTTTGGTTTGTAAGATTTATGCTTCTGTTAATAAATCCTACTCTCATTTGCAGTTTGAAGGCTCTAACTTATTTGCATCTTATCAAACCACCTAAATCTGCAGGGGTTGAATACTACTTGTAGGCACTGTATATATATTTTATATAATATTTTATATTATATATATAGCTAGTCAAAGGGCGTGTGTGCCTGAAACATCGCCAGATGTACCCAGGGCCGGATTAAAGGCTTGTCTTTTTATCTATTTGGAGTGCTGCTATCCTTTCTTGATACATATGTATGAGTAGTTTTGAAGAGAACTCGGTAGATTTGCACCCTAAAGTTGTAACAGTGCTGCTCTGCTTTTCTACGTATAAATATATATAACGTAAAATAAGTATAGTGGGTTATTACAGGAGCAACAACAATAATTGTAATATGCCATAATAATAATGGTGTTGTCTTTCAGCTGTTATCCCGATTCTGTGTTTTTATGTCATTTTAGGGCCATTTTACACACACCAACTTATCTGTCCAACTTCTGACCAACTTACTGGTTGCAGTGAAATCATGGACACATTGCTCCATTTTGTGGCTGTGTACAAATGGAACAATGTGTCCATGATTTCACTGCAACCAGTAAGTTGTTCAGAAGTTGGACAGATAAGTTGGTGTGTGTAAAGTGGCCCTTAGTCTTTCTCTTAAATCTCTCTTTATTAGAAGTGAATGGAAAAAGTAATACAAAACATTTATTTAGAGTTTGACTTTTACACAAGCGTTTAAGATTTTGATAAAAATGTAGGTACATTTAGCAGTTTAGGGTTATTTTGTGTGGTGCTTTGTAATGTCATAGGTAATACACACCTCAGCTGCTGTAACTCTTCTTTTTAAAAGGGATAGTAGGTCAATCAAAGTAGAATCAATCTCTCCCCTTTCATTCATAAAAGGTTTCTCAGAATTCGGACTTAATAGAGTTACAAAACTCCTCATTAGCTTTTAAAACTGGTATTAGTTACCGACAATAACACATATATTTATTGATCTAGACATAATATGCAACAATGTATGTATATATGATATATTTGTGTGTGTATGTATATATACATAATGTATACAATTTCCAGGTGTAAAATATTCCAGCTCTCAACCCTCCTACTACAACTATTTAGTGGCAAATTTCCGTAATCTCCTCTTAATTATACTTTTACCCGTTATCCAAGAAGCATGTTTTGTAATGCAAATTAAAATCTCATAAATCTAGTGAGCTGTCACAGTACTAAACCACGCAACATGCACAGGACAAAGCAAGAAATGTCAAGATTAGACATTACTGCACTGTAATAGATAGAAAGATCCTAAGACCCAGTTAGGGGGCTGTCACACACTATGATTTTGTGAGCGATCACACCTACGATCTCAGGGATGCGCGCTCCTGGACAACATTGTTAGTGAGGTGTCACATTTATAGATATCGTTCACGACGCAGCAACGATGTTACGTTCAGGAATCGTTCACACAACCAGCGACCGATGCTTGTCAATGTTGTGAATAGGCATCGTTATCGCGGTGTCACACTGAACGATGCAGCAGATTGCATCATCGACATCTTTTGATTTGGGGTCCGGTTCTCATATCTGCGATGAACGATCAGATCATTTATCGCTTGTAAGATCGACGTGTCACACGCAACAACGTCGTTAGAGCGACTGAAAATCTGCAACGTTTCAGCGATATCTTTACAGATATTGTAGCGTGTAACGGCCCCTTACACACACAGATAATTGTGCAGAGATTGTTCGCAGATCTCTGGTTGCAGTGAAATCATGGACATTTTGTGGCCGTATATAAATGGAACATTGTGTCCATGATTTCACTGCAACCAGAGATCTGCGAACAATCTCTGCACAATTATCTGTGTGTGTAACTGGGCCTTTAGGTAGACTGATAGATAGGTTGATAGATATATAGATGATAGACGATATTTACCAAAAATTATAAATGATGATAGACGATAGATAGATAGATAGATAGATAGATAGATAGATAGACTCGCTGGCTTGAAAATAGGTTCTTGCAACCTGAAACGTCGCCTGTTTGTGCCTACCACAATAAAAAGTTATTTTTTCACTTAAGAACTTCAGTGCTGCATTTCTTCTTTGGACGGACTAGATAGATAGATAGACTGATAGATGATATATAGATGATGATAGATAGATAGATAGATAGATAGATAGATAGATAGATAGATAGATAGACAGAAAGATAATAGATAGATGATATATAGATGATAGATAGCTAGATAATAGACTGATAGTTGATAGATAATAGATTATGACAGACAATAGAATATGTATTGTTTATTAATTATTGGAGCGATATAAGCGATAACAAGCAGTAGAAGTGGAAATCGACCCAAGTAAGCAACATAAACGACATAAACATAAATTTATCACCTAGTAAATCACTTCTGCATACAAAACAATATTACCAATCTCCAGGCCATCATACTTGTTTCAAAGTATAAACCACAGAGCTGCCATTGTTCTGTGCCGTACTCAGTGAACATTTATTGGCAATCACTCTGTGTAAACAGGCTATTACTATATTGCATCACAAAGAGTAGATTATCAACACTTTACTCTTTCTTATACCAATTTCTTCATAGAAGTTGAGTTAATGTATGATTTAAAAAGTTTAGAGACTACAACTCCCAGCAATACATTTAAGTCATGTCCTGCCAGTATAAACACGTCCAAAAGGTGCACATGACAAACACATGGCAGGCAGACGTCACATCAGTCCCTTGCACAGGACACATGTTCTATGTGGGCTATGCTCACCTTTTTTGGTGAATAGTAATACTACTCAAATAAGATCAGTATCCTACACAATATCACATTACACTGTCAAAGTAATTTAAATAAATGCGCACATAGAATTCAAATAAAGTGCCATACAATGAACATATATACTGTAGGTATAACAGTACCATACAGTGATCAAATAACAGTGATATACAGTGACTGTGTAATACCTGGGTTTCCTTGCAAATGTTTTAATAAATGTGCCCCTCATCTTGACCTTACAATAAGAAAGCGTCCTGCCCATCCCTCACACCAAATAAATGGCATTGTGATTGTAGTCTATCCATAAATAGGTAATTTTCCAAAAAAGTAAAAGATTATCAGATTGACCCTCACCAAATGTTGTTAAGTGGGTTATTATTACCTGATAGTAGTTAGAACAAGGCATTAGTGAAATGTGAGTACATATGGTACAGTTAGTTTCCCATGCGTTTAGCTGTAATTTATGCTATATTAGTGTTTAAGAAAATGGTGGCCACCAACCTGGATCTTCATGAAGTCTTCCACCTTGACTAATTGTGCCACTGTAGTGCTGGTAGCTAAGAAAGGGGCTCCCATTATGATGCCCATGAGGATTAGATGCAGGAGATGTTGGGTATGGATATGGGAATGATCTGCCTCCATAAGCTGATACCCCTGGAGAGAAGAGACCCTCATGTCCAGTAGAGTGAAAGCCATGCAATGATGGATAATGTCCATGTGCCAAAATTGGAGAATGCTGTGGTTGAGGAGATGATGTTGGTCCATGGCTGTAGTCTAGAAAGGCAGACTTAGATGGATCGAGGAACGTATCAGCTATAGAGGTCATTTCTAATAGAAGAGGTCACTCTGTCCTCGTTCATGTTAAACCATGTGGTGGTGGTGACCCATGATGATCAACCTCCATCTCATACCTTCTCCAGTCATCAAGCTTTACTTTCCTGTCAATAGCCAAGTACTGTACCTCTAGCAAGTCAGATCTGCCAAACTCCTGGAGCCGCCTCCAACATTGTAATTGGTAGGTATTTCTCTTGATGTCACCGATTCTTCCCCAGGGAAGCCCTCATTAATATAATTAGCTCTGTGTGCAAGCAGCTGGTTGAATGAAAGCTGCTCACAACCTGGGCTGTTGTTCTGCAGGTTGTAACTTGCTCTAACTGTCTGATCAACAAGAGCAGACGAGGGGAGGAAGGAGAGGGCTGCTCTGCAAAACAACTGTGTACATGCATATCTATAGAGTTAGGGGATCAGGTTATTCAGACGTTAACATCATCTATAGAGGGCATGAGAAAAGAAGACTCAAGACTCTTCCAATAGATGCAATAAATACATGAAATGTGGACAGTCAGAGTTCAACAACCTATGGTTAGTGTAGCCACATTAAAACTACCACTCTCGTCTATGGTTAACGAGCCTCAATGGTGTGTAATGTGTTTACTTGGACTTGCTTGGAAGATAAGCGCTAAGAGCTAAAACAGGATACACAATGCTCTTGAATATATTACCTTTAAGTTTTATTCATTCAACAATTAAATTATTATCAGATGCCTATAAAAAATGTAATCAGCGTTCACAAGAAAGCTGTATAAAAGCATTGAAAATAGAATCTTATGAAAAAGAAAGAAATAATTAAAAAGACAGTAAGAGAAAATATAGTTGCAATCTAATTACAACCTATAATCAATTACATAAAAATATTTATGAACTAATGAAAAAATATTGGTTCATACTTAGGGAGGACCCTATACTTTCTAAAATTATCCCTAACATTCCTAAAATAATATTCAGAAGAGCAAAAAATTTACAAAATATAGTGGCCCCAAGTAAAATAAAAAACTTGCATACAATTGAGGAAGTAAAAAACACCCAAAAGCAAATTATGGATAAGGGTTGCTTTAAATGCAAATCCAAGAGATGTAAATGTTGTGCTGCCATATGTAATGGTCGCAAAACGTTTTCATCAAGTACCACAAAAGAAATATTTCATATAAATTATACTCTAAATTATCGATCTAAGTATGGCCCACGTCACACACACAGATATTTGTGCAGATATTGTTCACAGATCTCTGGTTGCAGTGAAATCATGGACACATTGTTCCATTTTGTGGCTGTATATAAATGGAGCAATGTGTCCATGATTTCACTGCAACCAGAGATCTGCGAACAATATCTGCCCAGATATCTGTGTGTGTGACGTGGGCCTATGTTTATATATCTTCTGGAGTGCCCTTGTGGGTACCAATATATCGGTAGAACTGTTCAATGTATGCAAGCAAGACTTAATAAGCACCGTTTTAATATAAAAAAAGGATTCTTATTACACAGTGTATCTAGACACTATACTCAGATTCATGATAAAAACCCTTCCAGTTTACAGCTAACTATAATTGATCAAATTCAAGAAAACTGTGAAGATAGAATTAGTAAACTTTGCAAAAAAGAATCATATTGGATATTTAAGATGGGTACTCTTTCCCCTGAAGGTTTAAATCTTACACTAGAGAACTATTTTTAATAATAATAATAATTAACCCTGAGAGCAAGCATTCCTTTGGACAATACATAGATAGCATATCACAACATATTCGCTGTTCCTCCTGCTTCCAGGCCGCTGATGTTTTTGATGTTTTTCATGTGACTAATGAGCGGCACTGGAAATGATGTTTTTTCATGTGACTAATGAGCGGCACTGGAAATGAGAGGAGCAGATAGCCTTTTAATATATAACTATCAATTTTATTATTTTTTATATATATTTTTATTAATTATTTGGTTTTATATACATGAAAGTACTTTTTATATACATTTTAAATTGTTATATATGACTTTAGTCTGGATAATTTTTGTTTTTTAAAAAAAATTGTTAAAAATTGATGCTACTCTTCTGTATAACAGTCTTTTATATATAGTTTTTATGCATGATTTTAGTTTGAATAGGAATTATGTTATATATGAATTATCTCCTATATTACTATGTGCAATATATGGGGGATGGACTAAATACTACACACCCCCTTCGTTAATGATTGGCTGCAATAAGATATATATTGTAGGAGTAATCATTAGCCTGACATCCACTTGAGGAAGACGCAGTTAGAGTCGAAACGCGTTGTGGCAGGAGGGCTTTTAATTGTTCAATGAATAAAACTTAAAGGTAATATATTCAAGAGCATTGTGTATCCTGTTTTTGCTCTTAGCGCTTACCTTTATTATACCACATTTGTTTATCGGCTGATCCATATTCTACCTCCGGGGAGCGTGGTGTTGTGAGCTGCTCCGGAGCAGAACCTGGCTACACGTCATCATTAATCCATCCCTAAAAACGGCACATGATCCTTCACGCGAGCCAGCTGAGGAGAAGGCAGGAATCCTATATTAAAAACGGTGAAGGGGAAGACTAGATCGGATATACATCAAAGATCGGAAGATCAGTAAATATAAACTTTCACTCACCACAAATCTAAAATCTAGTTGTGCGGATACGGCACAACTAGTAAAGGTGAGTGAAAATCCTGAATATTGCTAATCTAGATTCCCCAATACAGCGTGGCGCAACCTTTGTTTTTTCTTTTGCTTGGAAGATAGGAAACAATGTCATAAATGTATCAGTTGAATTCCTTCTAGAGACACGTGTAATTGAAAAAGACGTCATGGCTTCTGTTGGCACTTCCAATACCACCATTTGATGCCACTGTAGTGAGCCAGAGGCAAAGACTCTACTGAAGAATATAATCAAAACAGAACATACTGAAGTCCTCTAAGAAATAAAGGAAGCCCTACATGGTACCTGGTAGAAGGGAGACAAATTTGCATTGGGGCCCAAGAGCTTTAAGTGATGTCTAAGATTGTTCAGTAGAGGGTTTATTCGATTGTTTACCATGGACTCTCTTTCCTCTACATATAATTATAAAACAGTTTCCAAGTAATATCAGTAATTAACTATTGGTCAAAACAATTTCTAATGTACTAAAAACCAAGTGTGAGATACAAGGCTTATAGTCAAAGTGTATTCTAGCCATCACTACACTCAGGCATGCATGGAGAAGAGCATTAGCACAGCAAAATTTGAATTCTCATGAGGGCAACCTGTTAAGATATAATTGATCTGTGTTCTTCAGGCAGAAAGTTTACTAAACAGATTGTGTTGGTGAAAATAGTCCTGGGTTTTGCGACATAAGCAAGTCAGCAAAGGGCCGCCATTATCTTTGCGCCCAGTTGCTATTGATATCACAGCTCCTTACAACAGAAGAAGTGATAGAGTTAGTATGAGTGTCCTGTGAGTGCTCTTGAGTGCACAGTAATTATGGATATAATGGAACTAGTACCCAAAAAAGGATTGACTAATTGGCTGTTTGGACAATCCAAGAGGATTCAAAGCACGAGTGGGCAAATATTAGTAGTGCTAAGTGTTCCTCAAATTAGGTTTCCACCCACACCAAGCATGGCTGGTTAGAAGACCATGATTGACATTCAGGAGCCCACATCATTCTTAGGTCAAACATTGAAACATCTTAAAAACTAGTCTGAATGACTAGTACCGTACATACTCGCGTATAAGCCGAGTTTTTCAGCCCAAAAATTGGGCTGAAAAGTCCCCCCTCGGCTTATACGCGAGCGGGGACAGCGGCGACAGGACAGTGATAAGTATAATGATTTTACTTTGCAGGTTTTGCGGAGCAAGGAGGGGGGGGCCCTGGATCCTGAGGGGGGGCCTGTATACTGATGGGGGTGTGGGGCGGACGGCTGTATACTACCACTGGGGCTGGATATACCTCTGGGGCTGCTGTATACTACCACTGGGGCTGTATATACCTCTGGGGCTGCTGTATACTACCACTGGGGCTGTTTATACCTCTGGGTCTGCTGTATACTACCACTGGGGCTGTATATACCTCTGGGGCTGCTGTATACTACCACTGGGGCTGCTTTATACTACCACTGGGGCTGCTGTATATACCTCTGGGGCTGCTGTATACTACCACTGGGGCTGTTTATACCTCTGGGGCTGCTGTATACTACCACTGGGGCTGTATATACCTCTGGGGCTGCTGTATACTACCACTTGGGCTGCTGTATACTACCACTGGGGCTGTTGTATATACCTCTGGGGCTGCTGTATACTACCACTGGGGCTGTTTATACCTCTGGGGCTGCTGTATACTACCACTGGGGCTGTATATACCTCTGGGGCTGCTGTATACTACCACTGGGGCTGCTGTATACTACCACTGGGGCTGTGTATACCTCTGGGGCTGCTGTATACTACCACTGGGGCTGTATATACCTCTGGGGCTGCTGTATACTACCACTGGGGCTGCTGTATACTACCATTGGGGCTGCTGTATATACCTCTGGGGCTGCTGTATACTACCACTGGGGCTATTTATACCTCTGGGGCTGCTGTATACTACCACTTGGGCTGCTGTATACTACCACTGGGGCTGTTTATACCTCTGGGGCTGCTGTATACTACCACTGGGGCTGCTGTATACTACCACTGGGGCTGCTGCTGTATATACCACTGGGGAGCTGCTGTAACACTGCTGGGGCCTGTATATACCACTGGGGAGGCTGCTGTATACCACCCTGCTGGGGGCTGTATACCTGTGCTGGGGTCCACCCTCGGCTTATACACAAGTCAATAGGTTTTCCCAGATTTTGGGGGCAAAAGTAGGGGGGTCGGCTTATACACGGGTCGCTTATACACGAGTATATACGGTATATCAACAGTATAAGCCATAAATATGAGAGGCACGTGTCCCAATTCTGAGAAATGGGCTTTGTATCACTCTTGCTTGGTTACTTTCAGAAGTTTGATAAAAGTGAATGTGGAGAACCACAAATGCATGGCTACCTCTCCATTTACAGCAGCATGCGATGAGGCCCTGCTCTAAAAATAGAGGTGGGACTCATGTAGCATTTATTTAGGAAACATCTTAGGATATGCCATAAATGCCTGAGATTGGAATCCCTTTTACACTTTAACACCATATTGAATTTATTTGGAGCAATGACAGTCTTCAGTTCTCCAGTGGGAGCACTGGGGGAAATTAAACACTTCCAGCAGGTCCATTTAGATCACAGATGTCTGCTGCATGTCCCATAAGCAGAAGAAAACCAGGATCATGGTGTGTCAATGGTATTTGTCGCACCAAGTATCCAGAGCTACAACACACGTGTAAGTCTTGCTTAGTTTTCTTAATAGATATAGATTTTTTTGTTTATAGAGGCACACTTCTATTACTTACAAGGAGCCTCTTCGCCTATTTTGTCTATGCCCATTCTCCCAAAAACATGACTCTGCTGCCTAAGAGTTGTGCTGGCAAAAACCATATGGGAAATACTATGCTGGTTGGTAAATGTTCCTCCGGCAACAACATGGGAAGTCTGGGTTTGCTAAGTGTGCTACGACCTTTTAAACTGTCATGAGGTCACTTGGCTGCCCGGATGGATGAACCTTTCATGCCTTCATCTTGGGCAAACGTTAATAAATTCTGCCCTTTTGCAGCTGTTTGTGGAAAGATGCTAGGATCCACCCCAATGTTAAACACCATTCCAGTCCTCCCTCGCATGGAAAATACAGTTGACTAAATACTCATGAAATTAGATTTATAAATAACTACCAAAATATCTGTGGAAATTTTATGGCACTTTATATATTTTAGAGACAGCCTCGTTGAACTATAAATAGAAACCTAGAATAATATATGTACTGCTCACAGAAGAATTAAGACTTCATAAATATGGCAAGAAAATTAGCCAAAACCATTTTTTAATAAACTATTGGTTCTCCAGCTGTTGTACATTGCACTCCCTGCTAGTAGTATAGGACCTTATAGAAACAGAGCCCAATGTTGAACTTCAACTACCCTAAAGTGCTGGTTTCAGATAGGGAAATTGGTGCTTGACAGGAACCTCTTGGCTACCCTACCCCCTCTAAAACACCACCTTATTTCTGCTTTCTTACAACCCCCTTATTGTGTTTTTTTTATATCTATACATTTTTAAAATCAAGATTTATTCTGTTATGTAAATGTCTTAGAACTAGTCCAGAGGGGCTTTGATTGCCCCAGACTTGTCCTGCCACCTATCTACTAAGCTAATGATCCCCAACTCCAGTCCTCATGACCCACCAACAGTGCACGTTTTCAGAATTTATTTAGCTTTGCTTATCACCTGTGCAGGTAATTAATTTATCACCTCTGCAATACTAAGGGAATCCTGAACACATGACTTGTTAGTGGGCCTTGAACACTTGAGTTGGGGAACACTGTTCTAAGCATGTCCCTCTG
>JARQOC010000006.1:379446370-379491637 GCA_033576535.1 Allobates femoralis | reverse complement strand
TCTTGCTGTCTTGGTGGTAGACAGCCAAATTTCCAAGAAGCTGATTCCGCTGAATGTGGTTTGTCACTACTTTGGGCAAGTGACAGATGCCTGGAGTGTACTGAAAACAAGAGATGCCATATGCAGCTTGAGATGCACAATAGACCCCAGTGCAGGTGTATAGAGTCTGAAATAAGGGATGAAGAAGAAAATCATCCATGATGTTATGCCATTGTAGGTGGGAACTGTGACCAGTATGTTGCCAACAGGAGACCTGAGATCACGAGCAGATACTGTAAATGTTTTTTGCAATGGTTAAATGATGAAATCTTTAAGGAGAGAACAGTTCAGCCAATGTTGTAAGGATTGTTTAGTGTCTGTATTTCCATACTTTCCCTAGACATAAATACCCATTGCTGAGGTTGACTGCAGAGAGGCAACAAACCTCTATCATGTAATCAGGAGTGGATGTAGCATTGGTGCAACCTGTGCAGCCATAAGGGTGGTAAGGGGGCCCATCTCCACCTCTTAAGCAGGTGGAATTGTGGATTATGATGAGTATTGGACTTCAAACGGCCTATTATATTTGTTCTTGTACAGGGACGCTGCTCTGTGTCTGTCTACCAGTGCTTGGGATATTTATAAAGCTGTTATTTTTCAAGTGACAGAGAATCCTTTGGGCTTTCTCAGCTACTAGAGCCTCAATGCGACAGTCATCTTTACACTTCACATAGCTATTCACCTGAATGAAGTACTTCTCAGTTGACAACATGCAATCCAACAAACTGAGGACAGGACAGTGATGTAGTTCTTTGCAGTGGCCACTACACTGTGTAAGGAGCTATGGTGTCCCAACCCATACACTATTCACATGGCAGGGGCGTAACTACAACAGCTGCAGGGGTTGCAATTGCACCTGGGCCCTGGAGCCTAGGGGCCCCAAAAGTGTATTTGGCCTATAGAAAAAGACTATTGCTAATAAAGATTTGCAATAATTGGGGCCCCGTTGGAGCTTTTGCATCAGAGCCCATGAGCTTCAAGTTATGCTACTGCTCAATGGGTTATTAAAAGTTGATCAGTGGGTTTGACAGTTGACCAAAACCCCACTGATCTGATATTAATGACCTGACATAACTGAGAACTAATTTATTGAGAGGTAATGCAAGAATTCTTATTGAAATTTATGCATCCCCGAAAATACGGCGCCCCCCGAAAATAAGCCGCAGAGGGGATTTGGCCAGTGTGCTTAATATAAGGCACCCCCCCCAAAAAAAAATAATACGTGGCAGGAAGGCAAAAAAAAATTCATACTAACCTACTCAGGTGCCTCTGCTGCCGCCATTGTTCCTCCGGAGCTTACCGCTGCCACCATCGCCGCCGCCATTGCTGCTTGATGTTACCCTGTGTGTACGTAGCCGGGCGCCGAAGATGTAGGATGGTAAGCCATCAGCCAATCAGGCGGCTGCTGGCGTCTTATTGGGCCGCGGCATTACCGTACATCTCCTGTACAGGGGTCATCTGTGCTGCTCAGTGTAGATGTATGGTAATGCTGCGGCCAATCAGACGCTATCAGACACCTGATTGGCTGATGGCTTACCATCGTACATCTACGGCGCCCGGCTACGTACACACTGGGTGACATCAAGTGGCGGCGGCGGTGGCAGCGGTAAGCTCCGGCAGGCTCTGGTGATGTGTCTGACTGTGTGTGTGGCTGTGTGTGTGTGTTTGACTGTGTGTGTGTGTGTGTATGTGACTAAAGGGATATTGGAAGATGATGGGGGATACAGAGGGACAGTGAAGGAAGATGGGGGGCTACAGAGGGATAGTGGAGGATGATGGGGGGCTACAGAGGGATAGTGGAGGATGATGGGGGGCTACAGAGGGATAGTGGAGGATGGTGGGGCTACAGAGGGTTATTGGAGGATGATGGAGGCTACAAAGGGATATTGGAGGATGATGGGGGATACAGAGGGACAGTGGAGGATGATGGAGGGCTACAGAGGGATATAGGAGGATGGTGGGGGCTACAGAGGGTTATTGGAGGATTATGGAGGCTACAGAGGGATATGGGAGGATGGTGGGGGCTACAGAGGGATAGTGGAGGATGGTGGGGGCTACAGAGGGATAGTGAAGGATGATGGGATAAGACACACCCGAAAATAAGACATGGTGCAACTTTTGGAGCAAAAATTAATATAACACAGTGTCTTATTTATGGGGACATAAAAGAAAAAAATGTCGAGCCCCAGGCCCTGGCATACTTGGGTACCAGGCTTGGTCGGTTGTTTTAGGGATGTCATGGGTGGCAGCGCCTGATCCCATGGCCTGGGTGACACTTCAAAAAGGGATGTATTTACAGGGATTAGAGTTTTTGTATAGTTCACGTGACGCCACCTGTTTGTATCTGGTGATGGGCCACCAGCGCCGCTACAGTCTGCTGGAGGTAGATGGTAGTGCGGCTAAGTTGGCAAAGCCCCCTACAGGTTGGGCGATTTCTCCAGCGCAGCGTTCCTGGAAGGGAACAGGTTGATGGAGAAAATACACACAGGCAAAGTCACTTTCTCCCGGGTACTTTACTGTCAACTTGTAGCAGCATCAGACACAGTTCACAGTTCAGCAAGATGTCATAAATACAGGTAGCTCTACGGGTGGCTGCAAGTGGATCCCAGGTGGTATGGTGGATCCCGTGGTGTACCTTCGTTGATGAAACCGTGTCCTTTCTTCCCCGCCTAGGATGGGCCTATACCCAATAGCTCCGTATAAGTAGCACTGGGGGTCCTCTTGCTCGTGGTGAGGAAGTAGGCAGACCGCTCCGTCTGGCAGGGTGCTGCAGCGGATAAACAAGCCACAGCAGCCGGTTGCCAACTGCAAAGATGAACTCTGGCCGGATCCTCGAGCCCAGCATTCCCGTGGTGGACTGGAGAGTCCCTGGAGTATGGTCGCTCCACTCTGAGATCTCCCTTTCTCTCTAGGGCCTGGACTTCTCGCGTTGAGCGCCCTCTTTCAGGATCTCCTCAAGATCCCTTCTTCTTTCCTCTGGATCGGCTTCAAACTGACCGGGTAAACCTTCTGCCTTGTTCCAATTAGCCAAAGACCCTCCTTGATCCCCCTAGAGGTGAATATATCCCCTCTCGGGTAACCTCCCACCGCTCAACTAATGTGGGAGTGCTGAGAATGGGTGCCACCCACCATCCTAGGGTCCACCTGCAGCTGGGGCAATTACACCTCTTTTATGAGTGCAATACCCCTCTGTGACGCCTGACCATGCGGGGCGCCACAAAAACACGCAATACAGGGCCAGAGATATGATGAAATAAGGCACCCCAAAACAGGGTTCAAGGATCCCCCATATCCCTCTACCACAAAGTTGTGATAACAAATAGGACCACTGCGTCCAAACCCATACAGGAGTCTATATAAATGGAGACAACTACCGTGATCAAGGTCTAGGTGGGACCAAAATGTTGGTTTCTCGTTGCTCCTCAATAAAAAAACTCTACATTTTTTTGCAAAAGAACATGTGAGTGTGCGATTGTCATTATTTTATTTTATTTTTGGGAAAACAGGTATCCTCACAAATGAGGTATGAAAAAACACACTAATCCCACTTTTCTGGTGTTTTGCAGTGGACTGGTATCATGATTAGTGATGGTCGAACCCGAACTGTAAAGTTTGGGGTCTGTACCGAACACCTAGTGTTCGAGCACAGATTCCGAACACAGACTTTACTGGAAAGAATGTGTTACAGTTCAGGTTTGGTTCGGGGGCGGGGGAGCAGTAAAAATAAAGAAAATAGTTATTAAACAGCATTATACTTACCGAGTCCCACTGCCCCGCTGCGTCTACTTCCGGTGCTGCTCATTACCTTCCTAGATATTTACTGCAGAGGGGCCCAACAGCCAATCATAGATGCTATCACAGAAAATGTGTATCTGCTCACAGAGATATGCAGCAGAGCTGAATATGTTCCCTGTGGATTATGTCGTAAGAAGGGTTTTGTTAATTAAAGATGGAAAACAGGTTTGTCTTGTGTTTTATTTCTAAATGTTTTTTTCAGAGTTGGTGTTTTTACTGCTTACTAAAAATTCATAGGGGGTAGGTCTAATATTGGCCTGACATTATGAATTTGGGGCTTAGTGCCAGCTGCCAATACAATGCTGGCATTAACCCTTTTATTACCCAGTGTGCCACCGCCTCCAGGGCCACTAGAAAAGTTGGAAAAAAGCACCAGAAAATGGCGCTTCTATGGATGTGCCATTTTCTGGGGCAGATGCAGACTGCAATTCACAGCGGGGAAGGGGGGATCGTGGGCCACCCTGTGCTGAGGATTCAAGCCCCCAGCTGCCTAGTTGTACCTGTCTTGAAACCAAAAATACAGCAAAGCAACATGACATTTTTGAAAGCTATTTCTATAAAATTCATGAAATAATTAAAAAAAAAGGGCTTCCCTATATATTTGGTTTCCAGCCTGGTAAAAATAGGCAGCTGGGGGTAGGGGGAAGCTTGTACCTGCCTGCTGTACCTGGCTGGCATACAAAATATGGCGTAATTTTTTAAAAATTATTTCAAGGAATAATTTTATAAAAGGGTTTCAACTGTGTTGCAGTTTTGGTGCTTTTTTTGGCCAGGAGATGCAGATGAACATATTGAACACAATGCCTGCAGTTTTGTGCCAAAAGTGCACCAAAAGAGCATGAAATCCATGGCAAAATCCGCATCATGGTTTTAGTGCACCAATTCTCTGTGAGAGCGTCTGTGATTGGCTGTTAGGCCCCTCTGCAGTGAATATCCAGGAAGATAATGAGCGGCCACAGAATTAGAAGTGGGTGGACGCCGGAAAGTATAATGCTTTTTAATAACTATCTTCTTTGTTTTACAGCATCCTAGCCCCCAGAACCCGAACTTTAAAAAAAATGTCCGGGCGAGTTCGCTGAACCCGAACATCGGCGGGTTCGCCCATCACTAATCATGATGCCTCCTCCTACTCTGGTCATCTTAATCTTAAACTACTTTTCTACATACAACTGTACACCAAACCCCATACAAACTAATGAACATACATTTACAAAAAAAGGACAATGTTTCTTAATAATGGGCACATATTGTACATAGTGTTCTTTAAAGCACTATGAAAAACTACCACTTAACTATTTAGAATGGGGTATAAAACAGCCCAAAAAAATCACAGAAACACAAAACAAGTAGTAAACAACATAATCTATACAAGAAATACACAAATAAATAGAACAAAAATCAAAGGGATTTATTTACTGATTGAATTTCTTACCTTACCCCAACAAACCTGCTACTCTTGTGGTCCCTCCGGTCCTGCACTGATTATGTCCTGTCCATCATTTGTTGACCACTAAAGCCAATCACTATCCACAGCAGTGACCTTTGCAGATATAGCACATGATTGCTATGGTTTGTCATTGGCTGAGGTAGTCATGTGAATGATGGATGGGATCAGATGCCATCGCAGCTGGACCAGACGGGACAACTAAAGTAGCGGTGCAAAGGGGTAGAACATTAAACAAGAAATGCTTATATCTTTATTTTATAAAATTTCCCATTCTTTGGCAAATTCTGTGAAGCTGTGAATTAAAGATCCCAACCAATAATAAATAAAAAAATTAAATTAAATAAAAAAATATATACCTTCTTTATATACTGTATAATTTATTATATATATATATATATATATTATATAACATTTTATATTACATATATAGCTAGTCAAAGGGGTGTGTGCCTGAAACATCGCCAGATGTACCCAGGGCCGGATTAAAGGCTTGTCTTTTTATCTATTTGGAGTGCTGCTATCCTTTTTTGATACATATGTATGAGTAGTTTTGAAGAGAACTCGGTAGATTTGCACCCTAAAGTTGTAACAGTGCTGCTCTGCTTTTCTACGTATAAATATATATAACGTAAAATAAGTATAGTGGGTTATCACAGGAGCAACAACAATAATAGTAATATGCCATAATAATAATGGTGTTGTCTTTCAGCTGTTATCCCGATTCTGTGTTTTTATGTCATTTTAGGGCCATTTTACACACACCAACTTATCTGTCCAACTTCTGACCAACTTACTGGTTGCAGTGAAATCATGGACACATTGCTCCATTTTGTGGCTGTGTACAAATGTACCAATGTGTCCATGATTTCACTGCAACCAGCAAGTTGGTCAGAAGTTGGACAGATAAGTTGGTGTGTGTAAAGTGGCCCTTAGTCTTTCTCCTAAATCTCTCTTTATTAGAAGTGAATGGAAAAAGTAATACAAAACATTTATTTAGAGTTTGACATTTACACAAGCGTTTAAGATTTTGATAAAAATGTAGGTACATTTAGCAGTTTAGGGTTATTTTGTGTGCTGCTTTGTAATGTCGTAGGTAATACACACCTCAGCTGCTGTAACTCTTCTTTTTAAAAGGGATAGTAGGTCAATCAAAGTAGAATCAATCTCTCCCCTTTCATTCATAAAAGGTTTCTCAGAATTCGGAGGACTAAGGCTGGCTTCACACTGCAGTTTTTCACTGATCAGTGTCCATCAGTGTTTGGGTGCCAAAACCAGGAAAGAAACTTGCAGAGAAAAACTATAATTGAAAGACTGACACCTGTTCTGAGTTTTGGAGACACTCCTGGTTTTGGCACAGAAACACTGATGGACACTGATCAGTGAAAAACTGCAGTGTGAAGCCAGCCTTAATAGAGTTACAAAACTCCTCATTAGCTTTTAAAACTGGTATTACCGTATATACTCGTGTATAAGCCGAGTTTTTCAGCCCAAAAATTGGGCTGAAAAGTCACCCCCTCGGCTTATACACGAGTCAATACGGTAATCCTATGGTGTCCGGGTGCTGGGGAGGCTGGAGGAGGCGGGGGGAGGCTGCTGACAGAGCGGCCCGTCACATGGGGCCGCTCATTAGATATGCACGGCTCCCCCCGCCCATCACAGTGGCAGGGGGAGCCGTGCAATACTGTGCAGCCCTCAGATGTATACAGGCCCCCAGTGGGGTATATAGCAGGCCCCCAGCGGGGTATATAGCATGCCCCCAGCGGGGTATGTAGCAGGCCCCCAGCGGGGTATATAGCAGGCCCCCAGCGGGGTATATAGCAGGCCCCCAGCGGGTATATTGCAGGCCCCCAGCGGGGTATATAGCAGGCCCCCAGCGGGGTATATAGCAGGCCCCCAGCGGGGTATATAGCAGGCCCCCAGCGGGGTATATAGCAGGCCCCCAGTGGGGTATATAGCAGGCCCCCAGCGGGGTATATAGCAGGCCCCCAGCGGGTATATAGCAGGCCCCCAGTGCAGAGCCCCCCCTCCCGCTGCATTATCTTACCATCCAGCGTCTTCATCACCGCCGGTCCTCCCGTCCATCCTCTCGCGCTGTGTTCGGGTCTCATGTGATCCGGCGCGATGACGTCATCCGACTGCGACCGCCGGGTCACATGAGACCGGGAACGCAGCGCGAGAGGATGGACGAGAGGACCGGCGGTGATGAAGACGCTGGATGGTAAGATAATGCAGCGGGAGGGGGGGGGCTCTGCACTGGGGGCCTGCTATATACCCCGCTGGGGGCCTGCTATATACCCCGCTGGGGGCCTGCTATATACCCCACTGGGGGCCTGCCATATACCCCGCTGGGGGCCTGCTATATACCCCGCTGGGGGCCTGCTATATACCCCGCTGGGGGCCTGCTATATACCCGCTGGGGGCCTGCTATATACCCCGCTGGGGGCCTGCTATATACCCCGCTGGAGGCCTGCTATATACCATACTGCTGGGGCCTGTATACCACTGGGGGGGCCTGTATACTTCACTCCTGGGGGCTGTATACCACTGGGGGACCTGTATACCTTACTGCTGGTGGCTGTATACCTGTCCTGGTGGCTGTATACCATACTCCTGGTGGCTGTATACGTCACTGCTGGGGGTTGTATACCTGTGCTGGGGTCCACCCTCAGCTTATACGCGAGTCAATAAGTTTTCCCAGTTTTTGGGGGCAAAAGTAGGGGGGTCGGCTTATACACGGGTCGGCTTATACACGAGTATATACGGTAGTTACCGACAATAACACATATATTTATTGATCTAGACATAATATGCAACAAATACAAGTGATATATTTGTGGGTGTATGTATATATACATAATGTATACAATTTCCAGGTGTAAAATATTCCAGCTCTCAACCCTCCTACTACAACTATTTAGTGGCAAATTTCCGTAATCTCCTCTTAATTATACTTTTACCCGTTATCCAAGAAGCGTGTTTTGTAATGCAAATTAAAATCTCATAAATCTAGTGAGCTGTCACAGTACTAAACCACGCAACATGCACAGGACAAAGCAAGAAATGTCAAGATTAGACATTACTGCACTGTAATAGATAGAAAGATCCTAAGACCCAGTTAGGGGGCTGTCACACACTATGATTTTGTGAGCGATCACACCTACGATCTCAGGGGTGCGCGCTCCTGGACAACATTGTTAGTGAGGTGTCACATTTATAGATATCGTTCACGACGCAGCAAACGATGTTACGTTCAGGAATCGTTCACGCAACCAGCGACCGATGCTTGTCAATGTTATGAATAGGCGAAATCGTTAAGGAGATCGTTATCACGGTGTCACACTGAACAATGGAGCAGATTGCATCATCGACATCTTCTGATTTGGGGTCTGGTTCTCATATCTCCGATGAACGATCAGATCATTTATCGCTTGTAAGATCGACGTGTCACACACCAACAACGTCGTTAGAGCGACTGAAAATCTGCAACGTTTCAGCGATATCTTTACAGATATCGTAGCGTGTAACGGCCCCTTACACACACAGATAATTGTGCAGAGATTGTTCGCAGATCTCTGGTTGCAGTGAAATCATGGATATTTTGTGGCCCTATATATAAATGTAACAATGTGTCCATGATTTCACTGCAACCAGAGATCTGCGAACAATCTCTGCACAATTATCTGTGTGTGTAACTGGGCCTTTAGGTAGGCTGATAGATAGATGATAGATAGACTGACAGATAGGTTGATAGATATATAGATGATAGACGATATTTACCAAAAAATTATAAATGATGATAGACGATAGATAGATAGATAGATAGATAGACTGATAGTCAGATAGATAAATGATAGATAGATAGATAGATAGATAGATAGATAGATATCTAGATAGATAGATAGATAGATAGATAGATAGATAGATAGATAGATAGACAGATAGACTCACTGGCTTGAAAATAGGTTCTTGCAACCTGAAACGTCGCCTGTTTGTGCCTACCACAATAAAAAGTTCTTTTTTCACTTAAGAACTTCAGTGCTGCATTTCTTCTTTGGACGGACTAGATAGATAGACTGATAGATGATATATAGATGATGATAGATAGATAGATAGATAGATAGATAGATAGATAGATAGATAGATAGATAGATAGACAGACAGAAAGATAATAGATAGATGATATATAGATGATAGATAGCTAGATAATAGACTGATAGTTGATAGATAATAGATTATGACAGACAATAGAATATGTATTGTTTATTAATTATTGGAGCGATATAAGCGATAACAAGCAGTAGAAGTGGAAATCGACCCAAGTAAGCAACATAAACGACATAAACATAAATTTATCACCTAGTAAATCACTTCTGCATACAAAACAATATTACCAATCTCCAGGCCATCATACTTGTTTCAAAGTATAAACCACAGAGCTGCCATTGTTCTGTGCCGTACTCAGTGAACATTTATTGGCAATCACTCTGTGTAAACAGGCTATTACTATGTTGCATCACAAAGAGTAGATTATCAACACTTTACTCTTTCTTATACCAATTTCTTCATAGAAGTCGAGTTAATGTATGATTTAAAAAGTTTAGAGACTACAACTCCCTGCAATACATTTAAGTCATGTCCTGCCAGTATAAACACGTCCAAAAGGTGCACATGACAAACACATGGCAGGCAGACGTCACATCAGTCCCCTGCACAGGACATGTGTTCTATGTGGGCTATGCTCACCTTTTTTGGTGAATAGTAATACTACTCAAATAAGATCAGCATCCTACATAATATCACATTACACTGTCAAAGTAATTTAAATAAATGCGCACATAGAATTCTAATAAAGTGCCATACAATGAACATATATACTGTAGGTATAACAGTACCATACAGTGATCAAATAACAGTGATATACAGTGACTGTGTAATACCTGGGTTTCCTTGCAAATGTTTTAATAAATGTGCCCCTCATCTTGACCTTACAATAAGAAAGCGTCCTGCCCATCCCTCACACCAAATAAATGGCATTGTGATTGTAGTCTATCCATAAATAGATAATTTTCCAAAAAAGTAAAAGATTATCAGATTGACCCTCACCAAATGTTGTTAAGTGATAGTAGTTAGAACAAGGCATTAGTGAAATGTGAGTACATATGGTACAGTTAGTTTCCCATGCGTTTAGCTGTAATTTTGCTATATTAGTGTTTAAGAAAATGGTGGCCACCAACCTGGATCTTCATGAAGTCTTCCACCTTGACTAATTGTGCCACTGTAGTGCTGGTAGCTAAGAAAGGGGCTCCCATTATGATGCCCATGAGGATTAGATGCAGGAGATGTTGGGTATGGATATGGGAATGATCTGCCTCCATAAGCTGATACCCCTGGAGAGAAGAGACCTTCATGTCCAGTAGAGTGAAAGCCATGCAATGATGGATAATGTCCATGTGCCAAAATTGGAGAATGCTGTGGTTGAGGAGATGATGTTGGTCCATGGCTGTAGTCTAGAAAGGCAGACTTAGATGGATCCAGGAACGTATCAGCTATAGAGGTCATTTCTAATAGAAGAGGTCACTCTGTCCTCGTTCATGTTAAACCATGTGGTGGTGGTGACCCATGATGATCAACCTCCATCTCATACCTTCTCCAGTCATCAAGCTTTACTTTCCTGTCAATAGCCAAGTACTGTACCTCTAGCAAGTCAGATCTGCCAAACTCCTGGAGCCGCCTCCAACATTGTAATTGGTAGGTATTTCTCTTGATGTCACCGATTCTTCCCCAGGGAAGCCCTCATTAATATAATTAGCTCTGTGTGCAAGCAGCTGGTTGAATGAAAGCTGCTCACAACCTGGGCTGTTGTTCTGCAGGTTGTAACTTGCTCCAACTGTCTGATCAACAAGAGCAGACGAGGGGAGGAAGGAGAGGGCTGCTCTGCAAAACAACTGTGTACATGCATATCTATAGAGTTAGGGGATCAGGTTATTCAGACGTTAACATCATCTATAGAGGGCATGAGAAAAGAAGACTCAAGACTCTTCCAATAGATGCAATAAATACATGAAATGTGGACAGTCAGAGTTCAACAACCTATGGTTAGTGTAGCCACATTAAAACTACCACTCTCGTCTATGGTTAACGAGCCTCAATGGTGTGTAATGTGTTTACTTGGACTTGCTTGGAAGATAAGCGCTAAGGCCGGCTTCAGACTGCGTCTGAGATCCGATCCGTAGCTGTCCGCTTGAAGCAGGCAGCCGCGGACCGGATCAGCACACAGGACTGGGGGGCTATTATGCCCTCTGATCCTGTGTGCAGCCGCACGCAGCCGCAGCCGCTGACAGGTCAGGACCGCGGCGCCCGCGGTCCTCACCTATCAGCAGCAGGAACTGCGTGCGGCTGCACACAGGATCGGAGGGCATAATAGCCCCCGGTCCTGTGTGCTGATCCGGTCCGCGGCTGTCTGCTTCAAGCGGACAGCTACGGATCGGATCTCAGACGCAGTCTGAAGCCGGCCTAAGAGCTAAAACAGGATACACAATGCTCTTGAATATATTACCTTTAAGTTTTATTCATTCAACAATTAAATTATTATCAGATGCCTATAAAAAATGTAATCAGCGTTCACAAGAAAGCTGTATAAAAGCATTGAAAATGGAATCTTATGAAAAAGAAAGAAATAATGAAAAAGACAGTAAGAGAAAATATAGTTGCAATCTAATTACAACCTATAATCAATCACATAAAAATATTTATGAACTAATGAAAAAATATTGGTTCATACTTAGGGACGACCCTATACTTTCTAAAATTATCCCTAACATTCCTAAAATAATATTCAGAAGAGCAAAAAACTTACAAAATATAGTGGCCCCAAGTAAAATAAAAAACTTGCATACAATTGAGGAAGTAAAAAACACCCAAAAGCAAATTATGGATAAGGGTTGCTTTAAATGCAAATCCAAGAGATGTAAATGTTGTGCTGCCATATGTAATGGTCGCAAAACGTTTTAATCAAATGCCACAAAAGAAATATTTCATATAAACTATACTCTAAATTGTCGATCTAAGTATGGCGGCCGTCACACGCTTCAATATTGCTAACGATATCGTTTAAGCAATCTCCTTTTTGATCGCTTAAGCGATATCGTTTCTGCATCGCTGCGTGCAATCAAGCGATTTTACAATGTAAAATCGCTTGATCGTGACATCGCAGATATGAGAGCCGGAGCTCATATCAAGCGATAAACGCTTGTTCAATCTGCTTCATCGTGGTGTGTGACACCACGATGAACGATCTCCCAGCGGCAGAGCCTATGCTGGGAGATGGTATCTATGGTAAACGTCGGGTTACTAAGCGCCGCGCGGCGCCTAGTAACCCGATGTGTACCATAGTTACCAGCGATCTCGCTGGTCCACGGTCCACGGTCCACATCGCTGGTGAGTCTGTCTGTGTGACAGCTCACTAGCGATGTGAGCGATATCGTTAGCGATCGCGCGTGCACGTGATCGCTAACGATATCGCTCACGATATTGTAGCGTGTGACGGGCGCCTATGTTATATATCTTCTGGAGTGCCCTTGTGGGTACCAATATATCGGTAGAACTGTTCAATGTATGCAAGCAAGACTTAATAAGCACTGTTTTAATATAAAGAAAGGATTCTTATTACACAGTGTATCTAGACACTATACTCAGATTCATGATAAAAACCCTTCCAGTTTACAGCTAACTATAATTGATCAAATTCAAGAAAACTGTGAAGATAGAATTAGTAAACTTTGCAAAAAAGAATCATATTGGATATTTAAGATGGGTACTCTTTCCCTGAAGGTTTAAATCTTACACTAGAGAACTATTTTTAATAATAATAATAATAATAATTAACCCTGAGAGCAAGCATCCCTTTGGACAATACATAGATAGCATATCACAACATATTCGCTGTTCCTCCTGCTTCCAGGCCGCTGATGTTTTTGATGTTTTTCATGTGACTAATGAGCGGCACTGGAAATTATGTTTTTCATGTGACTAATGAGCGGCACTGGAAATGAGAGGAGCAGATAGCCTTTTAATATATAACTATCAATTTTATTATTTTTTATATATATTTTTATTAATTATTTGGTTTTATATACATGAAAGTACTTTTTATATACATTTTAAATTGTTATATATGACTTTAGTCTGAATAATTTTTGTTTTTTAAAAAAATTGTTAAAAATTGAGGCTACTCTTCTGTATAACAGTCTTTTATATATAGTTTTTATGCATGATTTTAGTTTGAATAGGAATTTGTTATATATGAATTATCTCCTATATTACTATGTGCAATATATGGGGGATGGACTAAATAGTACACACCCCCTTCGTTAATGATTGGCTGCAATAAGATATATATAGTAGGAGTAATCATTAGCCTGACATCCACTTGAGGAAGACGCAGTTAGCGTCGAAACGCGTTGTGGCAGGAGGGCTTTTAATTGTTGAATGAATAAAACTTAAAGGTAATATATTCAAGAGCATTGTGTATCCTGTTTTTGCTCTTAGCGCTTACCTTTATTATACCACATTTGTTTATCGACTGATGCATATTCTACCTTCGGGGAGCGTGGTGTTGTGAGCTGCTCCGGAGCAGAACCTGGCTACACGTCATCATTAATCCATCCCTAAAAACGGCACATGATCCTTCACGCGAGCCAGCTGAGGAGAAGGCAGGAATCCTATATTAAAAACGGTGAAGGGGAAGACTAGATCGGATATACATCAAAGATCGGAAGATCAGTAAATATAAACTTTCACTCACCACAAATCTACAATCTAGTTGTGCGGATACGGCACAACTAGTAAAGGTGAGTGAAAATCCTGAATATCGCTAATCTAGATTCCCCAATACAGCGTGGGCAACCTTTGCTTTTTCTTTTGCTTGGAAGATAGGAAACAATGTCATAAATGTATCAGTTGAACTCCTGTTTCTAGAGACACGTGTAATTGAAAAAGACGTCATGGTTTCTGTTGGCACTTCCAATACCACCATTTGATGCCACTGTAGTGAGCCAGAGGCAAAGACTCTACTGAAGAATATAATCAAAACAGAACATACTGAAGTCCTCTAAGAAATAAAGGAAGCCCTACATGGTACCTGGTAGAAGGGAGACAAATTTGCATAGGGGCCCAAGAGCTTTAAGTGATGTCTAAGATTGTTCAGTAGAGGGTTTATTCGATTGTTTGCCATGGACTCTCTTTCCTCTACATATAATTATAAAACCGTTTCCAAGTAATATCAGTAATTAACTATTGGTCAAAACAATTTCTAATGTGCTAAAAACCAAGTGTGAGATACAAGGCTTATAGTCAAAGTGTATTCTAGCCATCACTACACTCAGGCATGCATGGAGAAGAGCCATTAGCATTAGCACAGCAAAATTTGAATTCTCATGAGGGCAACCTGTTAGGATATAATTGATCTGTGTTCTTCAGGCAGAAAGTTTACTAAACAGATTGTGTTGGTGAAAATAGTCCTGGGTTTTGCGACATAAGCAAGTCAGCAAAGGGCCGCCATTATCTTTGCGCCCAGTTGCTATTGATATCACAGCTCCTTACAACAGAAGAAGTGATAGAGTTAGTATGAGTGTCCTATGAGTGCTCTTGAGTGCACAGTAATTATGGATATAATGGAACTAGTACCCAAAAAAGGATTGACTAATTGGCTGTTTGGACAATCCAAGAGGATTCAATGCACGAGTGGGCAAATATTAGTAGTGCTAAGTGTTCCTCAAATTAGGTTTCCACCCACACCAAGCATGGCTGGTTAGAATGATTGACATTCAGGAGCCCACATCATTCTTAGGTCAAACATTGAAACATCTTAAAAACTAGTCTGAATGACTAGTACCGTATATACTCGCGTATAAGCCGAGTTTTTCAGCCCAAAAATTGGGCTGAAAAGTCCCCCCTCGGCTTATACGCGAGCGGGGACAGCGGTGACAGGACAGTGATAAGTATAATGATTTTACTTTGCAGGTTTTGCGGAGCAAGGAGGGGGGACCCTGGATCCTGATGGGGGATCCTGTATACTGATGGGGGTGGCGGGCGGCTGTATACTACCACTGGGGCTGTATATACCTCTGGGGCTGCTGTATACTACCACTGGGGCTGTATATACCTCTGGGGCTGCTGTGTACTACCACTGGGGCTGCTGTATACTACCACTGGGGCTGCTGTATATACCTCTGGGGCTGCTGTATACTACCACTGGGGCTGTTTATACCTCTGGGGCTGCTGTATACTACCACTGGGGCTGTATATACCTCTGGGGCTGCTGTATACTACCACTTGGGCTGCTGTATACTACCACTGGGGCTGCTGTATATACCTCTGGGGCTGCTGTATACTACCACTGGGGCTGTATATACCTCTGGGGCTGCTGTATACTACCACTGGGGCTGCTGTATACTACCACTGGGGCTGCTGTATATACCTCTGGGGCTGCTGTATACTACCACTGGGGCTGTTTATACCTCTGGGGCTGCTGTATACTACCACTGGGGCTCCTGTATACTACCACTGGGGCTGCTGTATACTACCACTGGGGCTGTTTATACCTCTGGGGCTGCTGTATACTACCACTGTGGCTGCTGTATACTACCACTGGGGCTGCTGTATACTACCACTGGGGCGGCTGCTGTATATACCACTGGGGAGGCTGCTGTAACACTGCTGGGGCCTGTATATACCACTGGGGAGGCTGCTGTATACCACACTGCTGGGGGCTGTATACCTGTGCTGGGGTCCACCCTCGGCTTATACACAAGTCAATAGGTTTTCCCAGATTTTGGAGGCAAAAGTAGGGGGGTCGGCTTATACACGGGTCGGCTTATACACGAGTATATACTGTATATCAACAGTATAAGCCATAAATATGAGAGACACGTGTCCGAATTCTGAGAAATGGGCTTTGTATCACTCTTGCTTGGTTACTTTCAGAAGTTTGATAAAAGTGAATGTGGAGAACCACAAATGCGTGGCTACCTCTCCATTTACAGCAGCATGCGATGAGGCCCTGCTCTAAAAATAGAGGTGGGACTCATGTAGCATTTATTTAGGAAACATCTTAGGATATGCCATAAATGTCTGAGATTGGAATCCCATTTACACTTTAACACCATATTGAGTTCATTTGGAGCAATGACAGTCTTCAGTTCTCCAGTGGGAGCACTGCGGGGTAATTAAACACTTCCCGCAGGTCCATTCAGATCACAGATGTCTGCTGCATGTCCCATAAGCAGAAGAAAACCAGGATCATGGTGTGTCAATGGTATTTGTCGCACCAAGTATCCAGAGCTACAACACACTTGCTTAGTTTTCTTACTAGATATAGATTTTTTTTTTTTATAGAGGCACACTTCTATTACTTACAAGGAGCCTCTTCGCCTACTTTGTCTATGCCCATTCTCCCAAAAACATGACTCTGCTGCCTAAGAGTTGTGCTGGCAAAAACCATATGGGAAATACTATGCTGGTTGGTAAATGTTCCTCCAGCAACAACATGGGAAGTCTGGGTTGGCTAAGTGTGCTACGACCTTTTAAACTGTCATGAGGTCACTTGGCTGCCCAGATGGATGAACCTTTCATGCCTTCATCTTGGGCAAACATGTTAATAAATTCTGCCCTTTTGCAGCTGTTTGTGGAAAGATGCTAGGATCCACCCCAATGTTAAACACCATTCCAGTCCTCCCTCGCATGGAAAATACAGTTGACTAAATACTCATGAAATTAGATTTATAAATAACTACCAAAATATCTGTGGAAATTTTATGGCACTTTATATATTTTAGAGACAGCCCCGTTGGGCTATAAATAGAAACCTAGAATAATAAATGTACTGCTCACAGAAGAATTAAGACTTCATAAATATGGCAAGAAAATTAGCCAAAACCATTTTTTAGTAAACTGTTGGTTCTCCAGCTGTTGTACATTACACTCCCTGCTAGTAGTATAGGGCCTTATAGCAACAGAGCCCAATGTTGAACTTCAACTACCCTAAAGTGCTGGTTTCAGATAGGGAAATTGGCGCTTGACAGGAACCTCTTGGCTGCCCTACCCCCTCTAAAACACCACCTTATTTCTGCTTTCTTACAACCCCCTTATTGTGTTTTTTTTTTTTATATCTATACATTTTTAAAATCAAGATTTATTCTGTGTTATGTAAATGTCTTAGAACTAGTCCAGAGGGTCTTTGATTGACCCAGACTTGACTTGCCACCTATCTACTAAGCTAATGATCCCCAACTCCAGTCCTCATGACCCACCAACAGTGCACGTTTTCAGAATTTCTTTAGCTTTGCTTATCACCTGTGCAGGTAATTAAATTATCACCTGTGCAATACTAAGGGAATCCTGAACACATGACATGACACTGGAGTTGGGGAACACTGCTCTAAGCATGTCCCTCTGGACATGATTAATCAGCATCACCAATCCCTTGCAAATCTTGTATGTGGCGCCCCGCAACGAGGGTATTGCAGCCATAAATGCAGCAGCAATATTCTCTGACCCAGCAGTCATCTGGTTAACTTAGAGATCCATACTCTGCATGCCTCACTTAGCATAGAGGGCCAATCAAGGTCCTGGTGGGCGGAGTGCAAGGGTAGTGTGTAGTGGAAGTTTAAGTTTTGCCTAGAACAGTTGGAGTTCGAGGGCTGAAGGAGTAACAGCAACCTAGAAGACCTCTGTAGAATCCCAGCTCTGCAACCTAGGAGAGGGGGCTCGCACAGACCCGTGCGGCCCCCTGGCCACCTTCTACTGGCCATCTCCCTACCAATTACGGGCATCATTATGCGGGCTAAAAACCACCCCGCACCCTTATACAGCCGGTTTGCTGGTACCAAAGCTAGCAGCAGTTCAGCTCTGCTATGCGAACCAGAAGAGTGGAGGAGCGGCTCTACAGGAGCACCCCACCATCGCCAAATCCAGTCGTCTAACCAGTGGTGTACCCATCAAGGGACCCAAGGCTCCCCAAAGCATCCGGAATGTATACCCCGGATAGGGCATTCAATCAGCCTCCCTGTACCCGACCTGGTATTCCTGGGCGACAACGGCAACCTACTTAGTTAGAATGAAGGAACACCGCGGATCTCTGAGGGACACCTATCACTGCTGAGTCCACCCGGTCCACTACCCGTTATCTGTATGCCATGTACTGCTTGCTGGTTACAGTAAATTACCCGTTACGGAGACTTACAGTGTCCGTGCTTCCTTATGACTACGTCCGTCTGCACACAAGGTAACCGCAGCTGCCGCACAACATCTTCAGCAGCTCCTGGCTCCGGGGATCATCACTTAGCTTGTGGGGAGCGTTCCATCTTGCTGCATTCCATCCCCCGGAGGCCCCGCAGCGTCGGTAAAGTTACCGAATTACTCATAGGTGGCGTCACGAAACAATTAACCCCTTAATCTGTTCCCTCAAGACGTCTTCAACCCTTTTGATCTGCACTCAACCGGGCCCCACTACCGGCAGGCACGGTCCACCCGTGACAAGGAGGAAGAAGCTACTGCCTGTCTAAACCGGAGTCCCGGCCACAGTGAGTCATGTACAAGCACACAAAGTTCTGCCACTTTAGTGGTATGAAATGATGCCGTGCGTATGTTCTCATTACCCCACCAGGGAGGAGGCGCACTGTGTACATGCTCAAGATTTGTAAGAAGCAGACTGTGACATTGTCTTGCAAATCACAACAAATGGGTGTGCTTACAAGATGGCAGGTAGAATAAATGTTTAGCAAGATTAGTTCTGAGTCATTGGTATAACCCAAGCGCAGAATAAAACTGTATAGATATTGCAAAGCCTCAAGAAGGAGGTTGTAAGAATGCAGAAATAGGGTGAAGTAGAGTAATGGTGGCATTTTAGGGGGGAGCTATAGCAATTGACAGGTTCCCTTTAAGTTTTTGGGATGATTAGGTGCATAACTATGATAGGAGCAGGGGATGCAATCATATCGGGGTCCTGCAGACCACTAAGGGCCCAACAGGCCCCTTAGCCCCTTATGAGAACATTATTGCTATTAAATATTTGTGATAATTGGGGGCATTGTTGGAGATATTGCATTTAGACCTATAAGCTTCAAACAACAACACCGGGGTTGAGTAAATGATTTTTTCATTAAACATTTTTCATAGAATGGCCGACTTTATGGACTGCATTATGATACACCTTGGAACATGAAGTGCAGTATGCCAAACATACAGTACTATGTAATTAGTGTATGGAGCTCATATTTGGATGAAGATTCTATTTTTAATTTGCTATGGTATACTTATTGCATTATCCCCTTAGTGCCTGACTAAAATCTACATGAGATACACACATATGCATACAAATGAATTGAACTGGCATGATGTGAATATGCAAAAGTAAGCATTAAGGGGTTAGATAGGTCTCTAAAGATGATGACATCCAAGGTGTCAGTATGAGATAGTAGAGATCACTCAGTCCAGGTTCAGGTCAAACGGGTGGCAGTGCCTTGCAGCGCTAAGGTCCTCGGTTCAATTCCCACCAAGGACAACATCTGCAAGGAGTTTGTATGTTCTCCCGTGTCCGTGTTTGCGTGGGTTTCCTCCAAGCACTCTGGTTTCCTCCCACATGTCAAAGAAATACTGATAGGATGTTTTGGTTAGATTGTGAGCTGAATTCCACTAACCAAGACCCCACAACAGCTACATGGTCTACATGGCACTCACTAACCTGAAAGAACAAGAAATCAATCTTTTTTCTAGAATAACTAAAATAGATGTGAGGTCAAGGTCAATGGATATTTCAGAGCACAAAATCACTGCGAAAACAAACTAGAGTTTTCCGAATTCTTCATCTCTTACATTGTACGTTCATTAACGTCAGCATTATATGTGCTGTACAGGAGCGTATAGAATACATCACCATCTACACCTCTCTACAGCTCCAAGATAAACAGAACACCTCACACTCGTAAACCCGTGTTCACTATTCACATCAACTTTTATTTGATAGTGAGATCAGAGAATATAAGAGGAGATGACTGAGAAGGAATAAACATGTAATCCAGGAGGTGCTGAAATACCCGAAGAGAAGTGTACAGTGTATGTCATTGCAGCCATGCTTATTTCTAAGTTGGAGAAGATTAACGAACACTGTCTAGTATTTGTACAGTTCAAACAAAGAGTAGATAGATTTACAATATACCCAATGTATTGCAATAGCTTATGTTGGCGAATCAATTTGGCACATCTCTAGACTAATCTGTGCTTACACCTCCAATTAGTTTGTTTACTTTGCAGAAAATATGGGAGCAAAGAGTTTCTCACATTTTCTGAATTTATTTCATTGTAGAATGAGGAAAGTATACAAAGCAACTGATAATACATTTGGTTGAAGCCATCTACAACAGTTACTGTGGAGAACATTGTGCTAGAATATCTCACCAAGCGTTTCACCATATACAGTATCTCCTCCTATTACTCCAAATAACCTCCTTATATCTCATCCTATTACTCCATATAACCTCCCTATATCTCCTCCTATTACTCCAAATAACCTCCTTATATCTCATCCTATTACTCCATATAACCTCCCTATATCTCCTCCTATTACTCCGTATAACCTCCCCTATATCTCCCTCTATTACTCCATATAACCTTCCTATATCTCCTCCTATTACTCCATATAACTTCCCTATATCTCCTCCTATTACTTCATATAACCTCCCCTATATCTCCTCCTATTACTCCATATAACCTCCCTATATCTCCTCCTATTATGCCATATAACCTCCCCTATATCTCCCTCTATTACTCCATATAACCTTCCTATATCTCCTCCTATTACTCCAAATAACCTCCTCTATATCTCCTTCTATTACTCCATATAACCTCCCTATATCTCCCTCTATTACTCCATATAACCTTCCTATATCTCCTCCTATTACTCCAAATAACCTCCTCTATATCTCCTTCTATTACTCCATATAACCTTCCTATATCTCCTCCTATTACTCCATATAACCTCCCTTATATCTCCTTTTATTACTCCATATAACCTCCCTATATCTTCTTCTATTACTCCATATAACCTCCCTATATCTCCTTCTATTACTCCATATAACTTCCCTATATCCCCTTCTCCCCTCCTATTATTCCATATAACCTCTCTATATCTCCTCCCCGTGGCTTAACTAGAGTATGGTGGGCCCCTATGCAAAATTTAGACCTCCTCTCCTGCACACACTTCGGTCAGATGTATGGGCGCTGTGTAATGTTCTGAATACTTTAAAGACTCACAGATTGATTCATTATGTATTAATGTCCCTCATCCTGCAATACATGTTCCTCTTACTGGAATATTGCCCTTATCATGGTATATATGTCCTTCATTCTGGTATACATAGTCTTCCTCCTCCTGCCACCATAATCCTCCAATTATTATAATGCACCCCTATATTCCTCCATATATTACAATGTACCTCCATTGTCCTCTATGTATTATAATGCAGCCCATAGTCCCCCATTCATAAGGTAGCCCCAACAGTCATCCAATTATTATAATGCAACCCCATTGTCCTACATATAGTATAATGCAGCCTCACAACCCTCCATATAGTATAATGCAGCCTCATAGCCCCTCAATATAGAATAATGCAGCCTCACATCCCTCCATATAGTATCATGCAGCCTCACAACCCTCCATATAGTATAATGCAGCCTCATAGCCCCTCCATATAGAATAATGCAGCCTCACATTCCTCCATATAGTATCATGCAGCCTCATAGTCCTCCATATAGTATAATGCAGCCTCATAGTCCTCCATATAGTATAATGCAGCCTCATAACCCTCCATAAAGTATAATGTAGCCTCAAAGCCTGCCATATAGCATAATGCCGCCTCATATCTCTCCATATAGAATAATACAGCCTCACATCCCTCCATATGGTATAATGCAGCCTTACATACCTCAGTATAGTATAATGTACAATATATCTCTCCATATAGTATAATGCAGCCTCATTGCTCTCCATATAGTATAATACAGCATCATAGACCCTTCATATAGTATAATGCAGCCTCACAACCCTTCAAATAATATAATGCAGCATCACATCCCTCCATATAGTATAATGCAGCCTCATAGTCCTTCATATAGTATAATGTAACTCTATAAAGTATAATACTCAATTCTTCATATAGTGTAGCCTCAAAACTCTCCATATAGTGAAGCTTTATATCTCTCTATATAGTGCAGCCTCACATATGCAGCCTCATAGCTCTCCATATTGTGCAGCCTCATATAGTGCAGCCTTATGTATACAGCCTCATAATTCTCAATATAGTTCAGCCTCATATAGTGCAGCCTTATATATGCAGCCTCATAACTCTCCATATAGTGCAACCTCATAGCCTCTCCATATAGTATCAAGCACTCACCTCCTCCTGCCATAGTCCTCTGGTCACCTTGCATTTTCACTCTTTAAAAAAAAATCTGTACTTACCTCTCCTGGTTCCCTCACTGCTCCATTCTCCTCCTTGCAAAAATTGAAGAGAAGACTCAGGAGGAGGAGGTGCGAGGAGACGGCAGCAGTCTGTTAAATGCGTTCCACAGTAGAGCACAGATAGAAAGCAGGCAGTGGTAAGAGGAAGCGAGGGAAGGAGCGGCAGCAGTAGGAAGCGGAAGGCTCCCCTCTCCACCCCTCCTCTCCTTAACACACGGGCCCCATAGCTGCATGCAGCGTGCTGTACGTCTGGGCCCTTTCAAGGATGCAACCAGGATTGTTATGCCCCTGTCTCCTATTATTCCATATAACCTCTCTATATCTCCTCCTATTACACCATATAACTTCCCTATATCTCCTCCTATTACTCCATATAACCTCCCTATATCTCCTCCTATTTCTTCATATAACCTCCCTCTACCTCCTCCGATTACTTCCATAACACTTTACATAAATTTGCAAGACTGTGCCCATTGTGGCTCACAATCTAAACATCCTATCAGTATGTCTTTGGAGTGTAGGAGAAACTGGAGGACATGGAGGAAACACATGCAAACGTGGGGAGAACATACAGACTCCTTGCAGATATTGTCCTTGGTGGGGTTTGAATCTAGGACCCCAGCGCTGCAAAAGATCAGTGCTAACCACTGAGCCACCGTGTCAGCCAGATAATTAGTATATATCTTCAAATAGTACTCCATTTAATGCCTCCTATTGCTCCGAAACTGTGCATTCATTTTCATGGACTCTATGTTTTCTTTATGTGCTCAAATCAAAATGAAAATAATATGAGAGATTTTATAAGATTTAAAAATCTTTTGAAACTTGTATTCATGTAACTGTTGTTTCCAAAACAAATTTTTACATTAACAGTTTATACAGAATTTCCATAATTTTGCTTTTGTCCCTAGTATATTAAATTTTAAACAAAGTCATCAAGATGTGACTGAAGTGTAGATTTCAGCTTTACTTTCAGATCTTTTACAAAAATCTTGCATTAACTGTTTAATATATTCTGTAATTTATGTACGGTAATCGTTTTATTTTCAGAGTCTTACATTATGCCATCTACTCTGTTCCTATAGGTCTATTGGTGTAAGGGAGCTGGTCTTCATTGAAGGGGTTGTAAAACTCTTCAGTGCTATAAATCAGCTTACGTTACCACTCCCACACACTTTCAAAGCCTTCCCTATATTGCGAGGTATTTTATTTGGCAGAGGCTGAGAAGACTTTTGGAGCACGGATTCCTCCCTCACTGATTTCCAAATTTCAATATCATAATATTTATCATGGAAATACATTTTGTTACTTGGGTTGGTTTATTTAAATGGAACAAAAGGGTATTAATGATCAGGGTATATATATACCTACATATAGATATATATACATACAACCCCTGGCAAAAATTATGAAATCACCTGGCTCGAGGGATGTCCATTCAGTTGTTTAATTTTGTAGAAAAAAAACAGATTACAGACATGGCACAAAACTAAAGTCATTTCAAATGGGAACTCTCTGCCTTGAAGAAACACTAAAAGAAATCTTGAAAAAAAATGTGCTAGCCAGTAATGGTTACTTTTGTAGAGCAAGCAGGGGGAAAAATTATGGAATCACTCAAATTTGCATTCCCAAAACTAACACCTGCATCAAATAAGATCTGCATCTAAAAAGGAGTGATCACACCTTGGAGAGCTGTTGCACCAAGTGGACTGACATGAATCATGGCTCCAATAAGAGAGATGTCAATTGAAACAAAGGAGAGGATTATCAAACTCTTAAAAGAGGGTAAATCAACACGCAATGTTGCAAAAGATGTTGGTTCTTCACAGTCAGCTGTGTCTAAAATCTGGTCCAAATGCAAACAACATGGGAAGGTTGTTAAAGGGAAACATACTGGTAGACTAAGGAAGACATCAGAGCATCAAGACTGGAAACTTAAAGCAATATATCTCCAAAAGCAGGAAATGCACAACAAAACAAATGAGGAACAAATGGGAGGAAACTGGAGTCAATTGTCTGTGACCGAACTGTAAGAAACCGCCTAAAGGAAATGAAAATGGGATTTACATACAGAAAAGCTAAACAGAAGCCATCATTAACACCTAAACAGAAAAAAATAAGGTTACAATGGGTTAAGGAAAGCAATCGTGGACTGTGGATGACTGGATGAAAGGCATATTCAGTAATGAATCGCAAATCTACATTGGGCAAGGTGATGATGCTGGAAATTTTGTTTGGTGTCGTTCCAATGAGATTTATAAGATGACTGCTTGAAGAGAATATGCAAATTTCCACAGTCATTGATGATATGGGGCTGCATGTCAGGTAAAGGCACTGGGGAGATGGCTGTCATTATATCTTCAATAAATGCCCAAGTTTACATTGATATTTTGGACACTTTTCTTATCCAATAAATTGAAAGGATGTTTGGGGATGATGAAATCGTTTATCAAGATGATAATGCATCCTGCCATAGAGCAAAAACTGTGAAACCATTCCTTGAAAGAAGACACATAAGGTTAATTTCATGGCCTGCAAATAGTCCGGATCTCAATCCAATTGAAAATCTTTGGTGGAAGTTGAAGAAAATGGTCCTTGACAAGGCTCCAACCTGGAAAGCTGATCTGGCAACAGCAATCAGAGAAAGTTGGAGCCAGATTGATGATGAGTACTGTTTGTCACTCATTAAATCCATGCCTCAGAGACTGCAAGTTGTTATAAAAGCCAGAGGTGGTGCAACAAAATACTAGTAATCTAGTAATGTATTTGAGTGTTGTTTTGTTTGATTGTTTGTCATGATTCCATATTTTTTTCCTCAGAATTGAGTGATTCCATAGTCTTTCCCCCTGTTTGGTCTACAAAAGTAACCATTACTGGCTAACACATTATTTTTTCAAGATGCCCTTTAGAGTTTCATCAAGGCAGAGAGTTGCCATTTTAAATGACTTTATTTTCACGCCATGACTGTGATCTGCTTTTTTTCTACAAAATTAAACAACTGAATGGACATCATCCGAGCCAGGTGATTCCATCATTTTTGCAAGGGGTTGTATATATGTACATATATATATATATATATATATATATATATATACCGTATGTTTTTTTTTATATGAATATATGTTAGCAAAGCCAGTTAAATCCTAGCATTGCTGGTCTTGATTACATGCACCTACCTGGCTTTGACTAAGGTCATGGGCATGTGTACACCTGGGTCTCTGAGCCTGCAAGGGATTGAGCAGAGTGTAGTGTGTGGAAACTGCTGAGTAGGACCATACCCTTATTTGTGGAAAGTTTGCTCTAGGGAAAAGGACTATAATCTGTTCAGGTGAGCCTGCATTGACATATATGTTCCTACTGACTAAACTATTTGTTTTCTGTTATACCGTTAAGACCAGAAGAGGCTGTATTTCACCTAAAACATTATTGCAATTACACATTTTGTTATACACATGTTTATTTCCTTTATACAGTATGTGTTGCAACAACACAAAAAATAGAGAAGAAAACGCAACTTGGCCTCATTTCACACAAAACCCCAAAAATGGGTCAGACAAAATTCAAAATTATGAGTAAACAACATCTGAAATCAGATAGAATGAGGAGGAAAGTTGACTCAATCTTTGCATTGTGCGTCTGTGGGTGCCACACTAAGCATGGAGAACAAAAACAGAAGTGAACTGTCTGAGGACCTTAAAACCAAAATTGTTGAAAAATATCTCAAGGTTACTAGTTTATCTCCAGAGATCTTGATTTTCTTTTGTCCACAGTGCGCAACCCATGGCACTGTAGCTAATCTCCCTGGATGTAGATAGCAGAGAAAAATTGATGAAAAGTTGTAACCCAAGATAGTCCATAAGGTCCATAAGGTGAATAGGCAGCCCCAATTATGTTCCAAACAAATTCAAGCAGGATTCTGCAGGATTATGCTGCATCAGTATCAGCGTGAACTATCCATCGACATTTGAATGAAATGAAATGCTATGATAGTCGACCCAGGAAAACCCAGTCAGATCTCACCAGCGACTTCAGCAACGATCAGGAATGATACAGAGGTCGTTGGGAATTGTCACTCTCGGGCGTAGTATTGAGATCGTTTGTCGTTGTCCCTTTCAAACACAGCGATGCAGCGTTCCCAGCGGGAGCGCAACAATCAAAAAATTACCCAGAGCTCTTTGCAACGATCAGCGATCTCACAGCAGGGGCCTGATCGCTGCTAAGTGTCACACATAACGAGATCGTTAGCGAGATCACTGTTACGTCACAAAACCTGTGACGTTACAACAGTCTTGCTAACAATCTCGTTATGTGTGACGGGGGCTTAAGCCAAAATCCTTCTGTGAAAGCGTCTTAAGGACAGATGAAGCTAAAATAGAGTTTTTTGGTAAATCACATTCTACTTAACCAAACAAAGATTAAGACAAAGACCAAACAAAGACCATTGGAGGACGGTAGTGTACTTTATAATAGGCACCAGAGAAAAACATCAAATAAGATGATTTATAACACTGTTTAAAGGGGTTATCTGGGCTTTTTGGCTAATTTCTATGTGTATCCAGGCTGCAAAATGTTGACAGTTTGTAATATACATCCTGTCAACATTTTGCATAGTTACCCTGATATCACCTGTTTGCGGCAGCCAGAAAAAAGTCCAGGGGGCGTGTTTGTGTTGGAGCTTTCATGGAAATGCAGAACTGGACGTACACCTAGACTCCTCCAAATACGTCCCCTGCCCCAGTCTACAGTATGCCAGGCCACCCACAGACTGTTACAGGCCCGCCCTAGCCCCTAATGTCACCACCCACCAACATTGTACACAGCGGTTGCCTGCTCCATTGACACACTGTGTTGAATCCACAGCTGTGAAGGAGATTCGGTACACTGTCAGTGCAGGAGAGGACTGCTGCATGTTTGTGCACTCACCCTGTGGCCGTTGTCAGTGAAGCCAAGGTCCGCAGCCCTGGACTCTGTGCCCTGGAGATGCTCCTCTCTATACCTCCTGTACCATAGAGCGGGGGCACAGAGTCGGCAGCTGCATTACAGAGAGGAGTGGCTCCAACGGCCGGTGTAAAGTCCGAGGTTGGGATTTGGACTCACGTTCGAGTCATGTCTAAGTGAGCTTGCCAATCCCGAACATCGACAGGTTTGCCCATGATTACTGGTGACGTATAAAAAGGTGTCATTACCAAGGTGTCAAATCTCATGATGTGTAAAACCAGTGAGCCAGGTGCAATGGTTTCAAAGACAACAATAAGTAATGCAGTCACCCTCCATGGCCTGTATGCATGCTTACCACGCAAGACTCCATTGCTCATCAAAAAGCATGTTCAAGTGGGTTAAAGTTTTATGATCAACAATATTTACACAAGCCTGTAAAATACTGTGAATATATAGTCAGGTCAGATAAGACCAAAATGTAACGCTTTGAATGCCATAATACAACAACAGTGAAGTTTGGAGGTGGGGACATCATGGTGTTGGCCAATTTTCAGTATATATCACTGGAAAACATCATATAATTGGAGGAAGTATGAATGTACAAATGTAATGAGACATGCTTAATAAAAATATGCTACCATCTACCAGGATGAAGAAGATGAAACAAGTGTGGACATTTCAGCAAGACAATGATCCCAAACACACAGCCAATAAAACTCTCAATTTGTTTCCGAGAATGACAATAAAGCTCCTAGAATGATTGAGCCGATCACTGGGCCTGAATGCAATTGAAAATTTATGAAAGGAACTAAAGCTCAGAGTTCATAGAAAGAGCCCACGGGACCTTCAGGATTTGAGGAATGTTTGTGAGGAAGAATGGGCCAAAATTACATCTGAGCAATGCATGTGACTAGTTTCTGCATACAGGCAGCATCTTGAAGCTGTCATCACCAACAAAAGCTTTTGTATAAAGTATTAAATACATTTCAGTAAGTGGGTTTAATACATCTTTCCAGTTTCATTTGTACACATAACTTATGGACATCTATGATTTGATCTCTTTGCCTTTGAGGATTGGATGGGTTATTGCAGACATTTGGTGACATGTCAATAGCACTTTTAGAAATATATTTCTTTAGAAATTTGGTAATGTGTTCAATACTTATTTCTCCTGGTGTATATATGTACATGTAGTTCTCCTACATGTTCCATTAGTTCCGTTTCTAAACAGCTTGGAAGCCTGCAGCTACATCATGCCAATCGGATGATATCCTGCACATTTGGTGCTCACTATTTCAAGCTTTTGACTTGTAGGAACAACCATGGAGTGAAAAGGGCTCAATACCTGTATAAGGCGGCCGTCACACGCTACGATATCGCTAGCGATATTGTAAGCGATCACGTGCACGCGCGATCGCTTACAATATCGCTCACATCGCTGGTGAGATGTCACACAGACAGACTCACCAGCAATGTGGACCAGCGAGATCGCTGGTAACTATGGTACACATCGGGTTACTAGGCGCCGCGCATCGCTTAGTAACCCGACGTTTACCATAGATACCATCTCCCAGCATAGGCTCTGCCGCTGGGAGATCATTCATCGTGGTGTTATACACCACGATGAAGCAGATCGTGAAATCGTTCATCGCAAGTTGTGAGGTCCGGAGCTCAGATCTCGATCTTGCGATTTGAACACTTCTCGCTCGTCGTATCTTGCCGTCACACGCAGAGACATCGTTCACGCGATTTTTAATCAGGCACGTTCAAGCGATATCTTTCAAGATATCTTAGCGTGTGACGGCCGCCTATGAGGGGCTTGCTATTGTTTGTACTCCAATTTCTTGAAGAATATAAGAGCAGCATGCGCACATAAGAGCAGCATGAGCCTTTCATTAGTTACTTGACATATGGTACCTGTGTTCCACCCAAGGTGAAAGACTTGGTGTCTGTTTTCTTCTCAAAATGCCATCCATAACACCTTGGTATATTTCACAATCCTTTGTTAATAAGCAATAATTGCAAAATTACTTTGATTAGGATTCCTTGCATAGGGTCTTGCCACCCAATGACAAAAAGTATATGATTATCAAAATCAGGGTTCCTGTCTCCAAAGGCCCCATAGTAACTGCACAGTTTGCTTCAATGTTGCATATGTCCCCTTGTGAATGCACCTAAGATGTAGCCCATGATGCTGATATGGAGACTTTGGTGATAAGGCACCTAGTCCTGCATAGTCTGGGATGAGGGGCTTTACAACCACTGATTTTACTGATGGAAGTCAAAAATATAAAAAGGAATTTAAACATTCACCCATTACAAAGACTTTTGTGACACTTTGTTTCAGAGCATGTTGGTGATCCATAGATAATTACATTGCTGTCATTTGCTAATTATATACCATTGCTTCCAACTGATAAGCCAACTCTGCCTTCTTCTACCAGCCAATAGAGTGCCTCAACTCTATCTGTACAACACAACATGAAATTCATTTCTTCTTTCCATTGATTCATTAATATACCCAGTGTATCAGATGGTCCACACAAGAGCCAATATTCAGTATCTCCTGATGCCAACCATAAATGTAATGATGAATACTAGAAGGAGGGAAATAAAATAAGATAGGGTCTTATCCGTGCTATAAGAAATCAGATATGAAAGAATAAAGATCACCTTTGAAAGTTGTGAGGAGTCATAACCACTACCAAAGCCTGTAACAGCTGCAGCAGTCCTCAGAGATGAAGTATAAAACCAATGGGGAAGAAAAGGGTAAATGAATGCGCTGCTGGAGTCGAAGAGACATCATACTTCGGAGGACAAGAGTTATAAAGTTATAGCTGTGGTTTATTAGTCTACACTCCTTCCTCAGGACAAAACAACATTCTATTGGATGTTGGTTAGTCCTGAGAAAAGGGCCATAGAGCCCTGAAACGCATTCACTAATAAACCACAGCTATAACTTTATGATGTCCTCTGAAGTTTGATGTCTCTTTGACTCCAGCAGCGCAGTCATTAACCCTTTCTTCACAATTGGTTTTATACACCATAAACTTAAGTCACTCATACAAAATAAACTATTGTTGGACAAACCAACTAATATGAATTGGTTCTGCTGACAGTTAGAGGTCTCCTGAGGTTCCTAAAGAATGATAGTGACTCGCCCACCAGGGCCATGGGGCACTCAGAACCAGGCAGCAGTTCTGTTGGGGTAGTCACGGGGTCGAGACCCGGCTCTGTGACCCTGGGTGGTCAATAAAAGGGGCAGCTTTTAGGGATGAACGTGATGCCACCCGTGGTGTGTGGCTATGGGCAGCCGCCGCTGCCATCCGGACCTCTGGGGATGATGGGAGTAGCAGCAAGGATGTTGAACCCTCCACTGGAAGAGATGGTCCACAGGGCAACCATGAAGTTTATGAATATGCAGGCTCGTCGGGGGTGCGGAACTCACATGCACGGGCAGCCTCCTGCTGCCGAATCACAGAACCAGTTTATCTCCCCTCAGGCACAATAATCACAGCCTCAGTCAACTTTTAGCTTTAACCGGGTTTTACTCTTTCTTAGCAGTTGGTAACGTTTACAGACAATACATTAGCAGCTCCGGTGTGGTCTAAGGAGCCGGAATGGTTCGTCTGCGTCACCCCCTTTCGTGTCTCTTTCGGGCATTTTCGGTCTGTTAGCACACTATCTATAATCCAGCGGTCACGGGCTTTCATTGGGTGACCTACCGGGTCCACTATGCCTAGTACGACGGCCTTCTCTTCATTGCGCCGGAGGTTGGGTCACGGGAAATAAGGATCTTGCACCCCGACAGGGTTCGTGGTTGTAGCATACAGCATCCTGGCCACTTCAGCAGAGCCAGGACTCTGGTTCCGGCCCAGTCCCACAGTGTCCTCGCTAATTGAAGCACACCTGGACTCCTTCTTTCTCTCACCACAGTCTACAGAGGCACAGGCCACCAGGTCCGTATCCTTGCAGTCCTGTCTGGTGGTGTTCTCACCTCCCCTTCTACTAACTGGACATCACTCCTCGACTTCTCTTGGCTGACTCTCTCTGACTAACTGCGTGTGTCTTTGTGTGTGTCCTGAACTTGGTGTTGTGTCCTTTTTGTTCTGTTGTTACCTCCCCTAATTGGTCCTTCTGTAACTTTCCACCCTCCACCTGGCTGCTCCTGCTATCCTGTTGCTGGGCATGGAGTCCCTAGACTTAGGATCGGGAGTGTGTTGGGTGTGTGTTTGGGGAGACCGACTTACCAATCCCAGCTGCTACGCCATCTAGTGGCGACTGGTCAGCAGGGGCGCCACAATTGTCATGAAAGATATGAATTCAGCATGCCTAATTTTGGACTTAAGGTCTTCTGGAAAACACAGGAACACCCAGCCATGTATGGGAAGGACGGCTGAGATAGCTTTACTCACGGCAAACAACAATATGTCTGTTGATTTCCTGATACATATAGTGAGATTTCAAGTTGTTCAAAAGAATTTGACAATATAAATTCTAGAGGTCCTCTGAGATAATAGAAACAGGGATGCATTTTTCAAGAAGCAGTACCACTCTTGCACATGGTCCAAATCTGATAATGCAGATTAGTAATATTATATTAAATTACTCTAAACTGCAATTTCAGACACAACTAATGCAAAGAAGAGGCCCTGTTTCTGAAATCGAAGATGTTATTTTTTCTTATCTTATTAAACCTTTATGACCTCTGCTACATCTGTATTGACAAAATCCAGTGTATACGCGTATACAAGAATTTGTCCCAAGATGACGATGTCCATGTGGTGCCCACTGGGACGGGGTACTCGGTACCGGACCAGGGTACTGCTGGGGATATCACGGCGGTCTTGGTCTGGACCGTGTCCTGGGTTCTCACAAGTAAAAGGGAATATTTACAGGGGATTGTTGTTGTGAAGCCACCCACAGGTTGTTGTCAGTAAGGGAACCACCTGTGCAGTGTGCTTCTGTCAGGAGGATGGATGGATGCTGCAGTAAGGTGGATGAGCCCGCCGCGGGTCGGGGCAGCTCCTGACAGGGTGTATAGGTAAAATACAGTTCTGTATACCTGGAATCATACACGGGAGACTTAAACAGGGTTCACCGGGTTTACTTGCAAGTTCTTCAGTACAAACAGCTCCAACAGTACAGTTCCCAACAAAGTTCTTATTCTCAGTCAACTCCGGACACTCTGAACCTACTGCAGCATGGCTGAGACCCCTCACTCTCTCTGTAACCTTTCAGGCTTGTTCTCCCCTGTTGTCCCGTGTGGGTTGTATGACGGCAACTCGGTCCCTTAGTGTGACTTCTCCCTACATGTATGGACAGTAAGTCTGGGTCCTCTAAAGTGTTGCTGAGCCTCCAACCCTTGTAGTAGGAACACTGATCTGGAATCCGTGTCCCCCGCCGGTTTGTCTGGGGAGCCGGCGTGTAGCTTCAGTCCCCCTCAGAGCCGACACTCTGGTCCCAGCCTAGCTTAGGTGTCCCTTTCTTGCAAGGGGTCAATGGCTCTTTCCTACCAGTGTGGTTATCCAGGTACTTCCAGGGAAACCTTTCCCTCCTGCAGCCAGTCAATGCTGCCGTACTCCTCGGACCCGGTGGTACCGGTCCGGTTTCTGTCCTCACTCTCCCTTGGGCTGCAGGCTATGGACGAGCCTTCTCTCCATGGATCTGTGTCTCTGGTGGATTCTGCGTCTCCAGGGAGCCCTATCCCTCCGGATCTGTACTTGATCTTTGCTGCTCAGCTCTCACTTGTCTACTCTGGGTCTTTTCTGTTCAGCCTACCTCGGCCTACTGGCTAACTCTTCCTACTGTTCCTCCTATTGTTCTGGTCTACCACCTGGCCTACCTTCCCACCCACTTTCCTCTAAACCCCACTACCCCTTGCCTGCCTAGAGTCCCGAGCTCTGGATTGGGTGTTATGCTCCTGTGGGTGTGTGTGCTGTGAATGTGTTTGCTGCACAAACTGTCTCCTATCTGCCTGGCTGCAGTTCCTACCTGTGGCCTCCTGATCACAGGGGCGCCACATCCATATATAAGAAGAATTGGAATCTGAGTAGGATGTTCTTTGGTCTAGGATGTAAGAAGAGCTAACTCAGTCTATGGGTGCCATATAATACTGTATTTCACCTGTAGTGGTGCTTTTTCCATATAGTAAATTTTATATCAACTTGTAATATATGGTAATTATGGTATAGATATCAGCATGAAATTTTTCATTTTATAAATAGATGTCTCTGTGCTCCCCCACTTTGTATCCTTCCTCCATATTATAGTCTGTAATTATGTTTTCCATCTGACAAGGTGGAGGAGGTAAGGCGCATACGACACACACTGAATCAATTACTCCCTTTACATTTCTTAACCTCATCAGATGCATAGAATAACATTGAATTCCATGTACTAACCAGGAGGTGCCTGGGGAGTGATACAGAATGGGCAATGAAGATCAAACCCATTTCGGGGACATCTTGTGGCTTGTGTAAGAGGGTAGCAGAGGCTTTGAGCTCAAATATACTAAAAAAAGACACAGCAACATTTACATTGTGTAGAATTCCACATCATTTTTAGCTTTAAAAGATAATTTTTGCAAAGAGAATTTGCTGGTTCTGAGGTCTCATTGCTTGGTCATATGGTACATGACTGCATAACTTAAATAGAACTGTACTTTCAATAATCTTTAGATAAATCAATTGTATAGGTGAATATAATAAACTTTCTAATACATCTTATCAGAAAATTCTACTTATTTCACTACATCTGAGACATCTTCTTCTTCCCCTGGATCCTGAACTTGTCATCCATTCTAATAAAACATTCCTCCATTTTGACTGCTAAGGATGATTTTACACTGGCGTTTTTAGCCATCTGTATGAATCCGTCACAAACTGGACGCACCCGCATCAGTTGTCGGCCCCATTGACTTTCAATTGGGCCGCAAGCACTTGCAAGAGCATCCAGTGGTGAATGATTCACCCTGGATCCGGGTGGATGAAGGTGTCCACAGATTTTTCATCTTGTTTTGATTTTGGTCTCCATGACCAAAAGCGTGAACACCTGCATCCATCCAGATCCAGGGCAATGCAGGTAGATTTTAAATGTGGCTCTGAGCACGGATCTGTGGGACTCCAGATCCCGCTAGATCCATGTTCCGAATCTGGGTTTTAGAACTGCACCTAACCAGAACGCAGTTCTGCATGACACCCTAGGAGGCGTGTCATTTAGACCCAGATCCAGAAAGAACAGGTACTCGCCTGGAAGCAACTGTCTGCTCCTGCACTGGTATTATCATTGATCCGTGAGCCCGGATCAGCGATAATACCAATGCAGGTGCATACAGTTGCCGCCTTGTGGGGATTTCTGGGGGCATGCAGTCTTTTCCTGCATACCCCCGGTTTCCATAAAATACTAGTGTGAAACTAGCCTAACACACTGTCATGTTATATGTCAAGGTCTATTATTCTAAAGGTTGAAGGAGATAGAATCAGAGTGAGAAAACAGGCAGAGGGAGACACAGAAAGATGATGCTAAGCTTTCTAACAAGTCTTTAGCTTACCCCAGAGCTTGATTCATGTCTAGACAGCTCAGTAATGCTGACTATTGTCCTCCAGGCTGCAGCTTCTAACTAATGAATGAAGATCAGGAATCCCTCCCATGTGCTGGGCTGTGTAAGGCAAAGATTACGGCAGCTAGTCTTCTCCCACCAGCTCAGAAGGGAATACAATTTAGATATAGCGCATGCAGGGGGAGAAAACTAGTGAAAATGCACGGTGTAAATCATATAATGGCAAGATACAGTGTTATTCTTCATGTGAACACAGGTTAGTTTATTCTGAAAAGTTACCTAAAAGTACAGTTACCTTCAAAAGAGGTCCAATCACTGGTGGATGTCATGGGACATAACAGACTTAGATATTTTTTCATGCATGGGAAGTTTTTGTAAAGGAAATGAGAAATCATGAAAATATTTCAATCTTAAAATGATTGCCTGGAAGATTCAAACATGTAATCGTACTTTAGAATAATTAGTGTGAAAATAATGTCTATGATAATCTACCTGAATCGCATACATTCATTAACGTCAAGATATATAGTCAAATATGTAAATAAGTAGAAAATGCTAGTTTGGAATGAATGAATGAATGAATGAATGAAAGGATGAAAGGATGGATAGCTGAATGGATTGATTGATGGATGGATAAATGAAGCAATATAGACAATTTATGGATAAATAAATTGTCTAATAAAAGGAATATTGAACAGAGTAATGGATGAATATATGAATGAATGAATTTGCAAATGAATAAAAGAACCCACAAGCTAATATAGCAATAGCAAAATTAATGGATGAAAGAGTTAATGAATTGATTGATGTATAGTATGTACAGTACACATGAATAGGAATATTGGTGAATTAATGATTGACTGAATGGACTCATGAATAAATATATGGTGGTGCAGATGGGTAAATGAATGAGTTAACAAATGCTCAATTTGATGAATTAATATTTGGCAAAAAAGTAAATTCATTTATTAATAAATTAGATAAGTGTATAGAAGTGGATGAATGAGTAGGTTGATTAATGAAAGAATATGCACATGAATGAGAAAATGAATGAAAGAATAATTGAACTATTTAAGGAATTAATAAATAAAGAAACTAGCTGGTGAGGGAATAAATGAATGAATTGAATACCCACCATATTGGTGAATTAACTAATTATTAATTAATTTTTGATCAATGGGTTGGTCATTTGCATGTGCACCATAGTTTTTCTTTCCCCTGGCTCTTCAGGAGGCACATTTATTCGAAGAGTCTTTTTCAGTGACAATATTACTTTCACTGCTGTATTTGTGTATTTAGGCCCCTTTAAGCTCCAAGGTCTGCATCTTCTTCCCATCCCTCAGAATGACCCTGCTGATGATGATTGATAATGGTGTTCTTGTAACCAACAGTTCACAATTGCTTCCAGAGACGCATTGTTGCTGTGGAGATTTTCTATCTGAACAATTCATACAAGGAACTTTCTTCTATAGAAAAAGTCTCTAAAGTTCCCGAAGATTGGAAACGCTTTGGAACATACGGTTAGGACCATTGAGATAACATAGTATCCATATCTAAAGGTGGCTTCACACTGTGGTCAGGTCCGGTTTACACCGGATAGCCCCAGACCGAATTTTGGACCCATAGTATCCTATGGGGCCGGATGGAGCCGGATGGCAGCTATCCGCCATCCGGTTTCCATCTGTCCGGCAGTATCTGGGGCAATCCGGCGCTCCCTAACATGGGAGTCTATGGGGCCGGATTGCCCTCCAGTTCTGTGTTCAGATCCGGTCCGGGGCTTTCAGATTCATCCCTGACAGCCCCGGACCGGACCTGACCGCAGTGTTAAGCCGCCCTTACCAAGCATAGATCTGTAACACATAGAATTGTTTTCTGAATCAAATCTTCTGACCTTGACATATTGGATGATTATGGACTTAAAAGGAACTAACAACCAGGATTTAACCACCTGTAAATCAATGCAGCAGGTGATTGAAGTGTGCAACATGACATCATTGTTTGAGTTTTTTTATTTATTCCTTCCCTGTGGGCATGTCTTTATGCTATAAGCTGAACCCCCTCTCTCCTCCCTCTCATCTAGACTCGTACAGGGAAAAGGAGGTTTCAGATTACAGCAGAAAGACAAGCCCACAGGGGAGGAATAAATAAAAAACCGAAACAGTGATGTCATGCTGCACACATCAGTCATCTGCTTCACTGATTTACAGGTGGTTAAATCCTGGGGGTTGGTTCCCTTTAAAAGGAACCTGTCAACAGGTTTTTCTAATGTAAATGACCAACCCAGGGGTCTTTGGGAACTCGGTACCCGGCCGTTAGTGCTGAGGTGATGTCTCGGTGGCCAGTGCCTGGGCCCGTAACCCTAGGGGTCACTGGGTAAATAAGGGAAAAATAATAAAAATAAAAGAATAAAGTCTCATGATGCCACCTGCAGTTTCTGGTGATCTCACCAGTGCGACTATCCGTTCGCCGGGGATGGTGGTATTGCAGCCAGTTAATAACTCTCCCTGCGGTTGGAGCCGGGTCCCCGGGGCAGTGCTGCTACTGAGCTTGTCGATGTGGCTGCAGCTACTTCTTAACTTAAGCAGAATAAAACACCAGAGGCTTGCTGACTCTGTACAGGTACTTTACTGGTAACACTTTAGTTCACAGTCACACAGTCTTTGCGGGTAGCTGGTCGGGTAGTCACCGGACTGTACAAAGTCTCTCTGAGGTTCCCCAAGTGTTCCTTCTGCTATGTTCACTGCCCTCTGTGTCTTCCTTGCGCCTCCTTTCTATCCATGCGCTGCCCTGTACAAGCCCACTTCCTACCAGGCCCGTCGGGTGTGAAGAGGTTACCCTTCTCTTCTCTAAGGGGCTCAACCCGGTTTGAGGGTACCTGGTGGAGCTGTACATTGTGGACGAGGTCAGGGGCTGCTTGGCAGACCTGCGATCCACCGGTATTGGCGGCTCAGGGTTGGACTCGCCTGCACCGCGACTCGGAGCCGGTACCCCGTTGTGGACCGTGATTCCCCCAGACCATTTACTCTGACAGTCTGGCACTGGGTCTCCCCCTTCTGTCTGTGTTGCCACTACTTTTTGGGCAACCTCCCTGTGGAGTCCGTCTAGGACTTGCTCCTTGCTTCTCTCCTTAGACTAGACTAGATCTGTCTGTGTGTTTCCCGCTCCTTCTACCCTAATACTCCTCCCACCGGGACCGGTTACCCTGGTAACAGGTTAGCCAATTGGTCCCCTAATCTAGCTGTAGGGATGCTGGGATGAGAGCCTCAGTTTGACATTATCCCCTCCAATGACTAGGATCCGCACACTCTGTTTTGGGTGCAGTACCCCTACTGTAGCGCACTGACCAGTGGGGTGCCACATTAACTAAGGCTAACAGCTTTACCACTTAGTTTACAGTTGACTAGCAACCTGACTATCAGCCCTAACCTGCCACTGCATATCTCAAAAAATACTTTTTATAATCTCCTGAAATGTCGTAGTCTGGTCTGATGGGCATCACTGGCCTTGTTTGGCGCCTCCTCCCTCCCTCGCAATAACCAATCTTCAGCTTTGCTTCATGTAGACGACATGTCCATAATCCTCTCAGCTCACCCAATCTCACTCCTGTGCTGGCATACTTCACTCTTCCCTTCTGAGGACAGAGCAAAGTACTTTAATGCGCATTCGGCAGCTTTAATATTGGATCATTTCTGCTACTTTTCCTCTCTCAAAGCATGTGCATTACAGTGCTTTGCTCTGCCATCACCAGGGCAGAATAAAGGAAGCCTACAAAGGAGCAAAAGAGGAGGCATCAAGCAAGACCAGCCATGTCCATCAGACAAGACCATACCATATCAGGGGATTATAAAAAGTCTTTGATTTCGATATACAGAGGGGATTGGTGATCACCTTAGTTTATATAGGGAAAACCTGGTGAAAGGTTCCCTTTAAATCACTGTCTCATTTGTAAGAAGATTCCCAGGAAACTTCCAACTAGTATCAAGTGTCCAGGTAACAGATGCCATGCAGGCCTGCAATACTTGATGTAATTTTAGTCAAGAATATTGAGGTTGTACCAGATACATTAATTTTATTTTGTTGGGACATGCTGATCTACATAATTAGACCAGGCTTTTTAAAAAAAAATTTTGTAGGAGGGAGGTTGAGAAGCCATTTTGACTTGGCCACGGCATCTTTATACAGGGTTAGCGCAGCAATAAGAACTTTAGTCCCATGAGAAAAATAAACTTAAATACAGCTCTGGATTGGTTGTAAAGTAAGATGTTTTAATAATGTTAGTAATGGTATGCAAGATTTGCTCCATTGACTGATAGATAACTCCTCAGATTATATCATAGATGTACCATGCAGTATATCTATGTTTGACACTAGGTGTTTACCCATGCCTTTTTCTATACCTGCTTCTTTGAAGTTTATTGATTTGTGACTTTTAGGTTTTTTTTAACATCAATTGATCAAATGATCATTCAGTATATAGATATCTGAGTCTATTCTCTATGGGTTATATACCGTATATACTCGTGTATAAGCCGACCCGTGTATAAGCCGACCCCCTACTTTTGCCCCCAAAAGCTAGTAAAAGTTATTGACTCACGTATAAGCCTAGTGTATGAAATGCAGCAGACCCCCATCCTATTATATAGCCCCCCGTCACTGGTATATAGCACCCCTCAGTAATGGTATACAGGCCCCTCAGCAGTGGTATACAGGCCCCTCAGCAGTGGTATACAGGCCCCCAGTGGTGGTATACAGGCCCCTGTGCAGTAGTATACAGGCCCCTCAGCAGTGGTATACAGGCCCCCAGTGGTGGTATACAGGCCCCTGTGCAGTAGTATACAGGCCCCCAGTGGTGGTATATAGGCCCCTGTGCAGTAGTATACAGGCCCCCAGTGGTAGTGCATACAGGCCCCCAGTGGTAGTGTATACAGGCCCCCAGTGGTAGTGTATACAGGCCCCCAGTGGTAGTGTATACAGGCCCCCAGTGCAGTGTATACAGGCCCCCTGTGCAGTGTATACAGGCCCCCAGTGGTGGTATATAGGCTCCTGTGCAGTAGTATACAGGCCCCCAGTGGTAGTGTATACAGGCCTCCAGTGGTAGTGTATACAGGCCCCCAGTGATAGTGTATACAGTGATAGTGTATACAGGCCCCCAGTGGTAGTGTATACAGGCCCCCAGTGATAGTGTATACAGGCCCCCAGTGATAGTGTATACAGGCCCCCTGTGGCAGTGTATACAGGCCCCTAGTGGCAGTGTATACAGGCCCCCTGTGGCAGTGTATACAGGCCCCCTGTGGCAGTGTATACAGGCCCCCTGTGGAAGTGTATACAGGACCCCTGTGGCAGTGGTATACAAGCCCCCTGTGGCAGTGGTATACTGGCCCCCTGTGGCAGTGGTATACTGGCCCCCAGTGGCAGTGGTATACTGGCCCCCAGTGGCAGTGGTATACTGGCCCCCAGTGGCAGTGGTATACTGGCCCCCAGTGGCAGTGGTATACTGACCCCCAGTGGTGGTATACTGGCCCCCCTCCTTAGTATGTCCCCCAGGCTGCGGCACCTGTCAAAATAACAAACACTTTATACATCACCTCTCCGGCGCAGCTCCTCCGCTCCTCCGGTCCCGGCTTCTTCCTTCTTGTGCCGGCTTCTAGTGCTGTGACGCGCGCAGGAAATGACGTCATCTCCTGCGACACCGGCACAAGAAGGAAGAAGCCGGGACTGGAGGAGCGGAGGAGCTGCGCCGGAGAGGTGATGTATAAAGTGTTTGTTATTTTGACAGGTGCCGCAGCCTGGGGGGACATACTAAGGAGGGGGGAATGTGTGTTACTGCTGGGGGCCAGTGTATTGCAATATGCACGGCATCCCCCCGCCGCTGATGGACGGGGGGATGCCGTGCATATTCATTACACTAATGAGGCGGCCCCACGTGACCGCTCGCGGTCACCGCGGCCCCCTCCTGCCTCCTCCAGCCCCCGGTCACTGCCTGCCCCCCCCCACAGTATACAGAGTGACTCCCGTATAAGCCGAGGGGGGACTTTTCAGCCCAATTTTTGGGCTGAAAAACTCGGCTTATACGCGAGTATATACGGTAAGTATGGCTTGCCCCTACTTTAGAAGCTTATCTTAATGGGCCTAGGCTGATTTCAGAAAAAAACTATACTTGTCTCCTAGACTGGCACCACTATTCCAAACTTGGTATTATCACCCTTCTGGTCTGATGGCAACAAAATCCTGCTCAGACAGAGTGAGAAGACTGCTGATTGGCTGCAGAGGTCACAGGACATACCTACTGAATGTTGATGCCCGAAGACCACCATGAATCCATTAAAATCTCATCTTGTTAAATGGGTAAGATTGTAAACTGCCTGTACAAATAAGCCATTTATCAGTTCACCACTTATTAAAAATATCCTCTTTCTCAAGAATACAGGGATTTTTAATTCTATAGTGTACGACTCATTGCTTTGATTTGTTAGGTTAGTAGTTAGCTCTTGCAAGTTCTTTGCTTTAGAATCTTCAAACTCTAACTTGAAGCTGGCCAAATCACTTCATCCAGTCAGCTTCAGTCATCCTGCGCTCTTCCTGTGATAGAGACCAAGTTGTCTCTGCTTTCAGCATGGTAGACCACAGCGTTGAGGCGATCAGTGTAATATTCCACCTGTCAATCTTCAGAAGAACACCACCCCTTGAAACCGGTAGGCAGGAAAGCGTTGTGCTCCTTAAGTGGAATTGTGAGACAACCATCTTCTGCACTTCTGCTCATTCTCAGTGAGCCTCCGTGAAGCCGGGACATGGGTACCTGGCTTCAGAGCTTAAATGATGTAAGGGAACAAATTTGCGCACATGCACATGATTTCTAGAGTCGGGTCTTGAAAATCATTTTATAATGCCCACAGGGATGTGATAACATGCTAAGTGGAAAGATTAGTCTGGGGAAACTAACTCTCCCTTGACTAGTTAAAGGCCTCATTTACATTTCAGTAATGGACTTTAGAAATACTTTTTCTAATGATCAATTCATGTATGCAATGCAATAAAGGGAATGTTGACAGGCAATTTAGGTATGTACCCATAACTGCTGGTGGTTCTGGGGACACCTGTCAGATTTCCTTTAAGTATAAATTGTAAAATAGTGGGGAACCTCTAGAAGATGATTATTATTGATGGTGTGACATCCTGTTGTGAATCTACATCTATAGGTCCTATATACAGTATATGGTGGACTTTCAGAATTTCTTGCTTTCCTCAGCTGGAAGTCTAATCTAGTGGTTTGATACTAAAGCCTGTGGCTATACATAGGGTCTCTCAGGTTCTATTTCTGATTTGTACACACTAAGGCAATATATGTGTTCCAGTTCTGGATATTGAATCTTTTGCCAGGATGTCCCATTGAGTGCAATGGTCTCCACACTCTCAAACAATATGCATTCATCATTAATCCCTCTGTTCATTATGCATGATATAATGCCCCGGTAATTGCTTCAGTTGAAACGTCTGGCGTTACACATATAATTACTGGAAGTGAATTACCTCATGATTCACAAAGTAAAAGTGTGGGAAATGCAGCAAATAGCTGTCAATATCACACATTTTTCACAATTCTAATTTCAATTCTATGAGTGCAAAAAAGGGAAAAACATGATATATAAGAACAATCTACTTGTGAATCACAATGCACAATTTACAGTGATGTGTTTCCAGGGCCCTGTGTTATTCAACTATTAATGATTTAGATCAGGAGCGGGGAACCCTTTTTTCTGCCGAGGGCCATTTGGAAATTTCTACAATTCTTCGGGGGCCATACAAAATTATCAACTTGAAAATTACCCGCTATATTTGGTTAAACAATTAACTCACCCCTACTGTGGTGGCTGGAGCTGCTTCTCTTTGGCGTTGGTGATATTGGTCATGTTGCCTCTCAACTGCTTTTCCAGGTTTGCTAGAGCCCGAGACATCACAGGAGAGGCTGGGGGCATATGTGATCCACCACTGTGGTGGCTGAAGTTGGGGCATCGAGATCACTGGGGAGCTGGATTTAAAGGGCAGTCGACAAAACGCGTCTGCCAGCCAGAGCACTGCGGTCCCCAGGAATCTATATAGGAGCTGCAAAAAAGTAATTGAGGGCCGCATTTGGCCCTGGGGCCTGTGGTTCCCCACCCCTGATTTAGATGAAGGAATTGAGTAAAAACTGATTAAATTTACTGATGACACAAAGCTAGGAGGGATAGCTAGTACTAGAAAACAGAGAGAGGACTGAAAAAGATCTAAACAAACTGGAACTAACAGAATGGTTTATAACAGGGAGAAATGGAATGTCCTACATCTGGGAAAGAATGTTGAAAACAGCATATACAGAATAGAAGGTATAGTGCTAAGCAACAGCACATGTGAAAAAGACTTGGGTATAGTAATAGATCACAGAACAGGAGTGAACAGTGTGATGCAGCAGCAAAAAAGGCAAATGCAATTCCGGGATGTATTAACAGAAGCATACAATGTAGATACAATGTAGATCAAGTGAAGTCATTATCGCCCTCCACTCCTCTTTGGTCACACTTCATCTGGAATACTGTGTCCAGTTCTGTGCTCCACATTTTAAAAAAGACATCAAGGAACTGGAGCAAGTTCAAAGAACGACCAGAATGGTGACTGATCTGCAAACCATGTCTTATGAGGAACGCTTTTAAGATTTGGGAATGTTTAGCTTGCCAAAGAAGACTGAAAAGAAACTTAATAGCTGTCTACAAAGATCTCAAGGGCTGTCACACTGCAGAGGGTTCAGTTTTATTCTCATTTGCACAAGTAAAGACAATGGGATTAAACTGAATGGGAGGAGACACAGATGTTGGATATTGTCAATGTTGGGCTGGAGTGCCTAGGACCCACCTGCAGAACTGACATGGGAGGCCCACTCTAAAGTTTAATGCTTAGTGTCGAGCCCCAGGCCCTGGGGTACTCGGGTATCAGGCTTGGAGGGGTTTAAAGGGGATGTTACAGGTGGCTGTGCCTGAGCCCGTGGCCTGGGTGACACTTCAATAAGGGGTTATGTACAGGGGATAAGACTTATTATCACGTGACGCCACCTGTACTACCTGGTGATGGGTCACCAGCGCCACCACAGTCCTCCGGAGGTATTGTGGCAAGGGTAGTAAAGCTCCCTACAGGTAGAGCTAGACCTCCGGGGCAGTGTAGAGTAAAGGGGCAGCTTGGAGTGGAACTTGAGGCCAGGGTAAGAAGTAGTAAGGCAGTCTATAGGAAGGCTGGGGACAGAGAGGAATGACGCACACACTCTGAAGAAAGTCTCTTTTACCTTTTACTGATGGTATGCACAGGTAAATATGTCCACAGCACTGTCGGGTGACCTGGTGCACAGTGAGTCTCCACAGAAAGTGGGTATAAGGCCTCCTCAGGTTCCGTGCTGTCGCTGAAGCCCTGTCTGTATGCAACATGACTGGCCTCCTCACTTTCTCTGGTCCTCTCTCTCTCTCCTCCTGTGCGGTCCACGGGTTACCCTCTCTGATCACTGCTGTGTGTTCCCACACTACGGTGTCTGGCTCCCTCTTGCTGGGTACGCAGGGGGACCGGGTGACTGAAGTCTCCATGGTCTGCAGAGATTTTCTGCAGTCCTAAAGTGTTCCTGCAGGTGCGGATCCCCGAAATCCGGTACGTCCTGAGTAAACGTCCACTAGTTCCTCTGCTCCCTTGGCTAAGCTCCGTGCCTTTTGTCCCCACTCCTATGCTTGGCTCAACGGCAGATGGGCCACTCCGGGTCACTGGTTCGGGCCTAACCACGGCACCGATCACCAGCATGTCTTCGCAGCTCTCCTAGCGTCTGCACACTCTAACTAACTCCTCCCACAGCAGCAGTATTTATAGGGGATCTCACTTAAAGTCAGTGAGGCTAGCTCCCCCTACGGTGCCGTGGTGGAAGGTGTTGCATGTAGTAGGTACCTGCTGTGGAAACCCAGCTGTGCA
>JARQOC010000006.1:379386250-379446270 GCA_033576535.1 Allobates femoralis | reverse complement strand
TACTTTGCGTAGGATTCCTTGCATAGGGTCTTGCCACCCAATGACAAAAAGTATATGATTATCAAAATCAGGGTTCCTGTCTCCAAGGCCCCATAGTAACTGCACAGTTTGCTTCAATGTTGCATATGTCCCCTTGTGAATGCACCTAAGATGCTGCTATGGAGACTTTGGTGATAAGGCACCTAGTCCTGCATAGTCTGGGATGAGGGGCTTTACAACCACTGATTTTACTGATGGAAGTCAAAAATATAAAAAGGAATTTAAACATTCACCCATTACAAAGACTTTTGTGACACTTTGTTTCAGAGCATGTTGGTGATCCATAGATAATTACATTGCTGTCATTTGCTAATTATATACCATTGCTTCCAACTGATAAGCCAACTCTGCCTTCTTCTACCAGCCAATAGAGTGCCTCAACTCTATCTGTACAACACAACATGAAATTAATTTCTTCTTTCCATTGATTCATTAATATACCCAGTGTATTAGATGGTCCACACAAGAGCCAATATTCAGTATCTCCTGATGCCAACCATAAATTTAATGATGAATACTAGAAGGAGGGAAATAAAATAAGATAGGGTCTTATCCGTGGTATAAGAAATCAGATATGAAAGAATAAAGATCACCTTTGAAAGTTGTGAGGAGTCATAACCTCTACCAAAGCCTGTAACAGCTGCAGCAGTCCTCAGAGATGAAGTATAAAACCAATGGGGAAGAAAAGGGTAAATGAACGCGATGCTGGAGTCGAAGAGACATCATACTTCGGAGGACAACAGTTATAAAGTTATAGCTGTGGTTTATTAGTCTACACTCCTTCCTCAGGACAAAACAACATTCTATTGGATGTTGGTTAGTCCTGAGAAAAGGGCCATAGAGCCCTGAAACGCATTCACTAATAAACCACAGCTATAACTTTATGATGTCCTCTGAAGTTTGATGTCTCTTCGACTCCAGCAGCGCAGTCATTAACCCTTTCTTCACAATTGGTTTTATACACCATAAACTTAAGTCACTCATACAAAATAAACTATTGTTGGACAAACCAACTAATATGACTTGGTTCTGCTGACAGTTAGAGGTCTCCTGAGGTTCCTAAAGAATAATAGTGACTCGCCCACCAGGGCCATGGGGCACTCAGAACCAGGCAGCAGTTCTGTTGGGGTAGTCACGGGGTCGAGACCCGGCTCTGTGACCCTGGGTGGTCAATAAAAGGGGCAGCTTTTAGGGATGAACGTGATGCCACCCGTGGTGTGTGGCTATGGGTAGCCGCTGCTGCTATCCGGACCTCTGGGGATGATGGGAGTAGCAGCAAGGATGTTGAACCCTCCACTGGAAGAGATAGTCCACAGGGCAACCATGAAGTTTATGAATATGCAGGCTCGTCAGGGGTGCGGAACTCACAGTCATGGGCAGCCTCCTGCTGCCAAATCACAGAACCAGTCTATCTCCCCTCAGGCACAATAATCACAGCCTCAGTCAACTTTTAGCTTTAACCGGGTTTTACTCTTTCTTAGCAGTTGGTAACGTTTACAGACAGTACATTAGCAGCTCCGGTGTGGTCTAAGGAGCCGGAATGGTTCGTCTGCGTCACCCCCTTTCATGTCTCTTTCGGGCATTTTCGGTCTGTTCGCACACTAGATAGAATCCAGCGGTCACGGGCTTTCATTGGGTGACCTACCGGGTCCACTATGCCTAGTACGACGGCCTTCTCTTCATTGCGCCGGAGGTTGGGTCACGGGAAATAAAGATCTCGCACCCCGACGGGGTTCGTGGTTGTAGCATACAGCATCCTGGCCACTTCAGCAGAGCCAGGACTCTGGTTCCGGCCCAGTCCCACAGTGTCCTCGCTAATTGAAGCACACCTGAACTCCTTTCTCTCACCACAGTCTACAGAGGCACAGGCCACCAGGTCCGTATCCTTGCAGTCCTGTCTGGTGGTGTTCTCACCTCCCCTTCTACTAACTGGACATCACTCCTCGACTTCTCTTGGCTGACTCTCTCTGACTAACTGCGTGTGTCTTTGTGTGTGTCCTGAACTTGGTGTTGTGTCCTTTTTGTTCTGTTGTTACCTCCCCTAATTGGTCCTTCTGTAACTTTCCACCCTCCACCTGGCTGCTCCTGCTATCCTGTTGCTGGGCATGGAGTCCCTAGACTTAGGATCGGGAGTGTGTTGGGTGTGTGTTTGGGGAGACCGACTTACCAATCCCAGCTGCTACGCCATCTAGTGGCGACTGGTCAGCAGGGGCGCCACAATTGTCATGAAAGATATGAATTCAGCATGTCTAATTTTGGACTTAAGGTCTTCTGGAAAACATAGGAACACCCAGCCATGTATGGGAGGAACGGCTGAGATAGCTTTACTCACGGCAAACAACAATATGTCTGTTGATTTCCTGATACATATGGTGAGATTTCAAGTTGTTCAAAAGAATTTGACAATATAAATTCTAGAGGTCCTCTGAGATAATAGAAACAGGGATGCATTTTTTAGAAGCAGCACCACTCTTGCACATGGTCCAAATCTGGTAATGCAGATTAGTAATATTCTATTAAATTACTCTAAACTGCAATTTCAGACACAACTAATGCAAAGAAGAGGCCCTGTTTCTGAAATCGAGGATGTTATTTTTTCTTATCTTATTAAACCTTTATGACCTCTGCTACATCTGTATTGACAATATCCAGTGTATACGCGTATACAAGAATTTGTCCCAAGATGACGGTGTCCATGTGGAGCCCACTGGGACGGGGTACTCGGTACCGGACCAGGGTACTGCTGGGGATATCACGGCGGTCTTGGTCTGGACCGTGTCCTGGGTTGTCACAAGTAAAAGGGAATATTTACAGGGGATTGTTGTCGTGAAGCCACCCACAGGTTGTTGTCAGTAAGGGAACCACCTGTGCAGTGTGCTTCTGTCAGGAGGATGGATGGATGCTGCAGTAAGGTGGATGAGCCCGCCGCGGGTCGGGGCAGCTCCTGACAGGGTGTATAGGTAAAATACAGTTCTGTATACCTGGAATCATACACGGGAGACTTAAACAGGGTTCACCGGGTTTACTTGCAAGTTCTTCAGTACAAACAGCTCCAACAGTACAGTTCCCAACAAAGTTCTTATTCTCAGTCAACTCCGGACACTCTGAACCTACTGCAGCATGGCTGAGACCCCTCACTCTCTCTGTAACCTTTCAGGCTTGTTCTCCCCTGTTCTCCCGTGTGGGCTGTATGACGGCAACTCGTTCCCTTAGTGTGACTTCTCCCTACATGTATGGACAGTAAGTCTGGGTCCTCTAAAGTGTTGCTGAGCCTCCAACCCTTGTAGTAGGAACACTGATCTGGAATCCGTGTCCCCCGCCGGTTTGTCTGGGAGCCGGCGTGTAGCTTCAGTCCCCCTCAGAGCCGACACTCTGGTCCCAGCCTAGCTTAGGTGTCCCTTTCTTGCAAGGGATCAATGGCTCTTTCCTACCAGTGTGGTTATCCAGGTACTTCCAGGGAAACCTTTCCCTCCTGCAGCCAGTCAATGCTGCCGTACTCCTCGGACCCGGTGGTACCGGTCCGGTTTCTGTACTCACTCTCCCTTGGGCTGCAGGCTATGGACGAGCTTTCTCTCCATGGATCTGTGTCTCTGTGGATTCTGCGTCTCCAGGGAGCCCTTTCCCTCTGGGAAGTGTCTTTCTGTCTGTACTTGATCTTTGCTGCTCAGCTCTCACTGGTCTACTCTGGGTCTTTTCTGTTCAGCCTACCTTGGCCTACTGGCTAACTCTTCCTACTGTTCCTCCTTTTGTTCTGGTCTACCACCTGGCCTACCTTCCCACCCACTTTCCTCTAAACCCCACTACCCCTTGCCTGCCTAGAGTCCCGGGCTCTGGGTTGGGTGTTGTGCTCCTGTGGGTGTGTGTGCTGTGAATGTGTTTGCTGCACAAACTGTCTCCTATCTGCCTGGCTGCAGTTCCTACCTGTGGCCTCCTGATCACAGGGGCGCCACATCCATATATAAGAAGAATTGGAATCTGAGTAGGATGTTCTTTGGTCTAGGATGTAAGAAGAGCTAACTCAGTCTATGGGTGCCATATAATACTGTATTTCACCTGTAGTGGTGCTTTTTCCATATAGTAAATTTTATATCAACTTGTAATATATGGTAATTATGGTATAGATATCAGAATGAAATGTTTCATTTTATAAATAGATGTCTCTGTGCTCCCCCACTTTGTATCCTTCCTCCATATTATAGTCTGTAATTATGTTTTCCATCTGACAAGGTGGAGGAGGGTAAGGCGCATACGGCACACACTGAATCAATTACTCCCTTTACATTTCTTAACCTCATCAGATGCATAGAATAACATTGAATTCCATGTACTAACCAGGAGGGGCCTGGGGAGTGATACAGAATGGGCAATGAAGATCAAACCCATTTCGGGGACATCTTGTGGCTTGTGTAAGAGGGTAGCAGAGGCTTTGAGCTCAAATATACTAAAAAAAGACACAGCAACATTTACATTGTGTAGAATTACACATCATTTTTAGCTTTAAAAGATAATTTTTGCATAGAGAATTTGCTGGTTCTGAGGTCTCATTGCTGGTCATATGGTACATGACTGCATAACTTAAATAGAACTGTACTTTCAATAATCTTTAGATAAATCAATTGTATAGGTGAATATAATAAACGTTCTAATACATCTTATCAGAAAATTCTACTTATTTCACTACATCTGAGACATCTTCTTCTTCCCTGGATCCTGAACTTGTCATCCATTCTAATAAAACATTCCTCCATTTTGACTGCTAAGGATGATTTTACACTGGCGTTCTTAGCCATCTGTATGAATCCGTCACAAACTGGACGCACCTGCATCAGTTGTCGGCCCCATTGACTTTCAATTGGGCCGCAAGCACTTGCAAGAGCATCCAGTGGTGCATGATTCACCCTGGATCCGGGTGGATGAAGGTGTCCACAGATTTTTCATCTTGTTATGATTTTGGTCTCCACGACCAAAAGCGTGAACACCTGCATCCATCCAGATCCGGGGCAATGCAGGTAGATTTTAAATGTGGCTCTGAACACGGATCTGTGGGACTCCAGATCCCGCTAGATCCAGGTTCAGAATCCGGGTTTTAGAACTGCACCTAACCAGAACGCAGTTCTGCATGACACCCTAGGAGGCGTGTCATTTAGACCCAAATCCAGAAAGAACAGGTACGTGCCTGGAAGCAACTGTCTGCTCCTGCACTGGTATTATCATTGATCCGTGAGCCCGGATCAGTGATAATACCAATGCAGGTGCATACAGTTGCCGCCTTGTGGGGAATTCTGGGGGCATGCAGGCTTTTCCTGCATACCAACGGTTTCCATAAAATACTAGTGTGAAACTAGCCTAACACATTGTCATGTCATATGTCAAGGTCTATTATACTAAAGGGTGAAGGTGTTAGAATCAGAGTGAGAAAACAGGCAGAGGGAGACACAGAAAGATGATGCTAAGCTTTCTAACAAGTCTTTAGCTCACCCCAGAGCTTGATTCATGTCTACACAGCTCAGTAATGCTGAATATTGTCCTCCAGGCTGCAGTTTCTAACTAATGAATGAAGATCAGGAATCCCTCTCCATGTACTGGGCTGTGTAAGGCAAAGATTATGGCAGCTAGTCTTCTCCCACCAGCTCAGAGGGGAATACAATTTAGATATAGAGCATGCAGAGGGAGAAAACTAGTGAAAATGCATGGTGTAAATCGTATAATGGCAAGATACAGTGTTATTCCCCATGTACACACAGGTCAGTTTATTCTGAAAAGTTATCAAAAAGTACAGTTACCTTCAAAAGAGGTCTAATCACAGGAGGATGTCATGGGACATTACAGACTTAGGCTGCGTTCACACATTTGCTGCGCTTTTTTGCGCGCGCTTTTTGCCGCGTTTTTCGGCCGCGCAAAAAAGCGCAACAAAATACGCAGGGGCTTTCACACACTGCGCTTTCTTTACTCCAGAAAGCGCAGTGATGTCACAGAGGGGAGGAAGAATCCTGCTTCCTCCTCCCCTCTGTGACAGCTGTGACCGCCCCATTAGATTTCGCAGTGTATTAATATACACTGTGAAATCTAAATTAAACAGAGGCAAATGTATGGAAAATAAAAAAAAATCAATACTTCACCTGTCCGGTGCCTTCTCCCGCTGTCTGGTGCCTTCTGCCGCTCTCCGGTTCCAAGTGAGAGGTGTACTGAGAAGACCTGTGGTGACGTCATAGGGGGGGCGTTCCCGGGGCGTTCCCAGCGCTGATTGGCTGTTCGCGGTCATGTGATACATATCACATGACCGCGAACAGCCAATCAGCGCCGGGAACGCCCCTCTGACATCACCACAGGTCCTGTCAGTACACCTCTCACTTGGAATCGGAGACCAGACAGCAGGAAAAGGCGTCGGACAGGTGAAGTATTGATTCTTTTTTATTTTACATACATTTGCCTCTGTTTAATTTAGATTTCACAGTTTATATTAATACACTGTGAAATCTAATGGGCGGCCACAGCTGTCAAAGAGGGGAGGAGGAAGCAGGATTCTTCCTCCCCTCTGGGAGAATACGCAGAAGTAGCTGCGTAAACAATTGACATATCAATTGTTTACGGAGCTGCGCTTTCTCCCGGAAAACGCACTGCGTATTTTTATGCAATGTCTGCACTGCAAAGTGAATTTCCCATTCACTTTGCATGCAGACAAAAGGCACATTGCGTATTTTGAAAAGCGCGCGTAAAAAACCGCGGCAAAATACGCAATGTGTGAACATAGCCTTAGATATTTTTTCATGCATGGGAAGTTTTTGTAAAGGAAATGAGAAATCATGAGAATACTTCATTCTTAAAATGATTGCCTGGAAAATTCAAACATGTAATCGTACTTTAGAATAATTAGTATGGAACTAATGTCTATGATAATCTACCCGAATCGCATACATTCATTCCCAGTTCCTTCTCATTTCTAAAGGTAAAGATCAACGTCAAGATATACAGTATAGTCAAATATGTACCGTAAATAAGTAGAAAATGCTAGTTTGGAATGAATGAATGTAAGGATGGATAGCTAAATGGATTGATTGATGGATGGATAAATGAAGGAATATAGATAATTTATGGATAAATAAATTGTCTAATAAAAGGAATATTGAACAGAGCAATGGATGAATATATGAATAAATGAATTGGCAAATGAATAAAAGAACCCATAAGCTAATATAGCAGTAGTCAAATTAATGGATGAAAGAGTTAATGAATTGATTGATGTATAGTATGTACAGTACACATGAATAGGAATATTGGTGAATTAATGATTGACTGAATGGACTCATGAATAAATATATGGTGGTGCAGATGGGTAAATGAATGAGTTAACAAATGCTCAATTTGATGAATTAATATTGGCAAATAAGTAAATTCATTTATTCATAAATTAGATAAGTGTATAGAAGTGCATGAGTGACTAGGTTGATTGATGAAAGAATATGCACATGTATGAGAAAATGAATGAAAGAATAATTGAACTATTTAAGGAATTAATAAATAAAGAAACCAGCTGGTGAGGGAATAAATGAATGAATTGAATAACCATATTGGTGAATTAACTAATTATTAATTAATTTTTGATCAATGGGGGGTCATTTGCATATGCAACATAGTTTTTCTTTCCCCTGGCTCTTCAGGAGGCACATTTATTGGAAGAGTCTTTTTCAGTGACAATATTACTTTCACTGCTGTATTTGTGTATTTAGGCCCCTTTAAGCTCCAAGGACTGCATCTTCTTCCCATCCCTCAGAATGACCCTGCTGATGATGATTGATAATGGTGTTCTTGTAACCAACAGTTCACAATTGCTTCCAGAGACGCATTGTTGCTGTGGAGATTTTCTATCTGAGCAATTCATACAAGGAACTTTCTACTATAGAAAAAGTCTCTAAAGTTCCCAAAGATTGGAAACGCTATGGAACATACTGTTATGACCATTGAGATGATAACATAGTATCCATTTCTAAGGGTGGCTTCACACTGCGGTCAGGTCCGGTCCGGGGCTATCCGCCATCTGGTTTCCATCTGTCCGGCAGTATCCAGGGCAATCCGGCGCTCCCTAACATGGGTGTCTATGGGGCCGGATTGCCCTCTGGTTCTGTGTTCAGTTCTGGTCCGGGGCTGTCAGGTTCATCCATGACAGCCCCGGACCGGACATGACCGCAGTGTTAAGCCACCCTTACCAAGCATAGATCTGTAACACATAGAATTGTTTTCTGAATCAAATCTTCTGACCTTGACATATTGGATGATTATGGACTTAAAGGGAACCAACAACCAGGATTTAACCACCTGTAAATCAATGCAGCAGGGGATTGAAGTGTGCAACATGACATCACTGTTTGAGTTTTTTTTATTTATTCCTTCCCTGTGGGCATGTCTTTCTGCTATAAGCTGAACCCCCTCTCTCCTCCCTTTCATCTAGACTCATACAGGGAAGAGGGGATTTTAGCTTACAGCAGAAAGACAAGCCCACAGGGGAGGAATAAATAAAAAACCGAAACAGTGATGTCATGCTGCACACATCAATCATCTGCTTCACTGATTTACAGGTGGTTAAATCCTGGGGGTTGGTTCCCTTTAAAAGGAACCTGTCAACAGGTTTTGCTAATGTAAATGACCAGCCCAGGGGTCTTTGGGAACTCGGTACCCGGGCGTTAGTGCTGAGGTGATGTCTCAGTGGCCAGTGCCTGGGCCCGTAACCCTAGGGGTCACTGGGTAAATAAGGGAAAAATAATAAAAATAAAAGAATAAAGTCTCATGACGCCACCTGCAGTTTCTGGTGATCTCACCAGTGCGACTATCCGTCCGCCGAGGATGGTGGTATTGCAACCAGTTAATAACTCTCCCTCCGGACGGAGCCGGGTCCCCGGGGCAGTGCTGCTACTGAGTTGGTCGATGTGACAGCAGCTACTTCTTAACTTAAGCAGAATAAAACACCAGAGGCTTGCTGACTCTGTACGGGTACTTTACTGGTAGCAGTTCACGGTAACACTTTAGTTCACAGTCACACAGTCTTTGCGGGTAGCTGGCCGGGTAGTCACCGGAGGGTACAAAGTCTCTCTGAGGTTCCCCAAGTGTTCCTTCTGCTATGTTCACTGCCCTCTGTGTCTTCCTTGCGCCTCCTTTCTATCCGTGCGCTGCCCTGTACAAACCCACTTCCTACCAGGCCCGTCGGGTGTGATGAGGTTACCCTTCTCTTCTCTAAGGGGCTCAACCCGGTTTGAGGGTACCTGGTGGAGCTGTACATTGTGGACGAGGTCAGGGACTGCTTGGCAGACCTGCGACCCACCGGTATTGGCGGCTCAGGGTTGGATTCGCCTACACTGCGACTTGGAGCCAGTACCCCATTGTGAACCGTGATTCCCCCAGACCATTTACTCTGACAGTCTGGCACTGGGTCTCCCCCTTCTCTCTGGGTTGCCACTCCTTTTTGGGCAACCTCCCTGTGGAGTCCCTCTAGGACTTGCTCCTTGCTTCTCTCCTCAGACTAGACTAGATCTGTCTGTGTGTTTCCCGCTCCTTCTACACTAACACTCCTCCCACCGGGACCGGTTACCCTGGTAGCAGGTTAGCCGATTGGTCCCCTAATCTAGCTGTAGGGATGCTGGGATGAGAGCCTCAGTTTGACATTATCCCATCCAATGACTAGGATCCGCACACTCTGTTTTGGGTGCAGTACCCCTACTGTGGCGCACTGACCAGTGGGGTGCCACATTAACTAAGGCTAACAGCTTTACCACTTCGTTTATAGTCGACTCGCAACCTGACTATCAGCCCTAACCTGCCACTGCATATCTCAAAAAATACTTTTTATAATCTCCTGAAATGTCGTAGTCTGGTCTGATGGGCATCAGTGGCCTTGTTTGGCGCCTCCTCCCTCCGTCGCAATATCCAATCTTCAGCTTTGCTTCATGTAGACGACATGTCCATAATCCTCACAGCTCACCCAATCTCACTCCTGTGCTGGCATACTTCACTCTTCCTTTCTGAGGACAGAGCAAAGTACTTTAATGCGCATTCGGCAGCTTTAATATTGGATCATTTCTGCTACTTTCCCTCTCTCAAAGCATGTGCATTACAATGCTTGGCTCTGCTATCACCAGGGCAGAATAAAGGAAGCCTACACAGGAGCAAAAGAGGAGGCATCAAGCAAGACCAGCGATGCCCATCAGACAACACCATACCATATCAGGGGATTATAAAAAGTCTTTGTTTTCGATATACAGAGAGGATTGGTGATCACATTAGTTTATATAGGGAAAACCTGGTGAAAGGTTCCCTTTAAATCACTGTCTCATTTGTAAGAAGATTCCCAGGAAACTTCCAACTAGTATCAGGTGTCCAGGTAACAGATGCCATGCAGGCCTGCAATACTTGATGTAATTTTAGTCAAGAGTATTGATGTTGTACCAGATACATTAATTTTATTTGTTGGGACATGCTGATCTACTTAATTACACCAGGGTTTTTAAAAAAAATTTTTGTAGGGGGGAGGTTGAGAAGCCATTTTGACTTGGCCACGGCATCTCTTTACAGGGTTAGCGCAGCAATAAGAACTTTAGTCCCATGAGAAAAAAAACCTTAAATTCAGCTCTGGATTTGTCGTAAAGTAAGATGTTTTAATAATGTTAGTATCGGTATGCAAGATTTGCTCCATTGACTGATAGATAACTCCTCAGATTATATTATAGATGTACCATGCAGTATATCTATGTTATGACTGTTTGACACTAGGTGTTTACCCATGCCTTTTTCTATACCTGCTCCTTTGAAGTTTATTGGTTTGTGACTTTTATTTTTTTTAACATCAATTGATCAAATGATCATTCAGTATATAGATATCTGAGTCTATTCTCTATGGGTTATATAAGTATGGCTTGCCCCTACTTTAAAAGTTTATCTTAATGGGCCTAGGCTGGTATCAGATAAAAAAAACGATACTTATCTCCTAGACTGGCACCACTATTCCAAACTTGGTATTATCACCCTTCTGGTCTGATGGCAACAAAATCCTGCTCAGACAGAGTGAGAAGACTGCTGATTGGCTGCAGACGTCACAGGACATCCCTACTGAATGTTGATGCCCGAAGACCACCAGTTTTTATTAAAACACCATGAATCCATTAAAATTAATCTTGTTAAATGGGTAAGATTGTAAACTGCCTGTACAAATAAACAATTTAGCAGTTCACCACTTATTAAAAACTAGCTGTGAGCCCGATGCAAATGCATCGGGTGTCTAGAATATTTTAAATTTTTTTTAAGATTTTCGCGGCCGCACTTGCCGCAAGTGCAAAACCGCACTTGCCGCACCTGCCGCAAGTCCCCCTATACTTTCTATGGATATTACCGCAACCGCGCCGCAAGTGTAACCGCATCTGCCGCGTTTGCCGCATAACTGTTACACTTGCGGCGCGGTTGCGGTAATCCCCATAGAAAGTATAGGGGGACTTGCGGCAGGTGCGGCAAATGCGGTTTTGCACTTGCGGCAGGTGCGGCCGCGAAAAAAACCGCGGCTGACTGCGGTTTTTTTCGCGCCCGCACTTGCCGCAAGTGCAAAACCGCACTTGCCGCACCTGCCGCAAGTCCCCCTATACTTTCTATGGGGATTACCGCAACCGCGCCGCAACCGTTACACTTGCGGCGCGGTTGCGGGAATCCCCATAGAAAGTATAGGGGTACTTGCGGCAGGTGCGGCGGCTGAGGTAGCAACTCGCAATGGCCTCGCGGCCATTGCTCGCGCTACCTCAGCGGTAAATCGCTAAGTTTGTGGCCGAGCCTCTGGTTCTATTTTCGGCCAGCGACTCGCTGAGTAAAACAGCTGAGTGTGAGTGCTGAAGATCCAATACATTCATGAGCCTAATGAGCGGCTGAACCTGTGAGGATGAGTGCTTTGCTGGGCTAAACCTGAATGGTGCACAGGGGGTTAATCACATGTCAGGTCTGTGTGTGAGTGAAGATGTGCTGATTGACTCACTGGGTTGCAGCTGGGAGTGAGTAGGCTGGATAGGAACCTGCCAGGTGTCTGAGTGAGGAGAGGACGATTCAGAAGTTCAGAGCACTGCCATGTGAAGAGGTGCTGGAAGTGATCCGTCCTCAGTGGGTAAGTGATGGGAGCCTACCAGCTGATGTGTGCATGGCAGCCAGTGTCCAAGGGCCAGGCGGTCACAGCTGACTTTGGGACATTGAGGGGGGGCTCTGTGTGGCCATTGAGGGGGGGGGCTCTGTGCGGCCATTGAGGGGGGGGGGGTCTGTGCGGCCATTGAGGGGGGGGGGCTGTGCGGCCATTGAGGGGGGAGGGGGGGTCTGTGCGGCCATTGAGGGGGGGAGTCTGTGCGGCCATTGAGGGGGGGAGTCTGTGCGGCCATTGAGGGGGGGAGTCTGTGCGGCCATTGAGGGGGGGGGGTCTGTGCGGCCATTGAGGGGGGGGGGTCTGTGCGGCCATTGAGGGGGGGGGCTGTGCGGCCATTGAGGGGGGAGGGGGGGTCTGTGCGGCCATTGAGGGGGGGAGTCTGTGCGGCCATTGAGGGGGGGAGTCTGTGCGGCCATTGAGGGGGGGAGTCTGTGCGGCCATTGAGGGGGGGGGTCTGTGCGGCCATTGAGGGGGGGGGTCTGTGCGGCCATTGAGGGGGGGGGTCTGTGCGTGGCCATTGAGGGGGGGGGGGTCTGTGCGGCCATTGAGGGGGGGGGGGTCTGTGCGGCCATTGAGGGGGGGGTCTGTGCGGCCATTGAGGGGGGGGGGTCTGTGCGGCCATTGAGGGGGGGGGTCTGTGTGGCCATTGAGGGGGGGGGGTCTGTGCGGCCATTGAGGGGGGGGGGTCTGTGCGGCCATTGAGGGGGGGGGGGTCTGTGCGGCCATTGAGGGGGGGGGTCTGTGCGGCCATTGAGGGGGGGGGGGTCTGTGCGGCCATTGAGGGGGGGGGTCTGTGCGGCCATTGAGGGGGGGGGTCTGTGCGGCCATTGAGGGGGGGGGGGGTCTGTGCGGCCATTGAGGGGGGGGGGGTCTGTGCGGCCATTGAGGGGGGGGGGTCTGTGCGGCCATTGAGGGGGGGGGGGGGTCTGTGCGGCCATTGAGGGGGGGGGTCTGTGCGGCCATTGAGGGGGGGGGGGTCTGTGCGGCCATTGAGGGGGGGGGTCTGTGCGGCCATTGAGGGGGGGGGGTCTGTGCGGCCATTGAGGGGGGGGGGTCTGTGCGGCCATTGAGGGGGGGGGGTCTGTGCGGCCATTGAGGGGGGGGGGTCTGTGCGGCCATTGGGGGGGGGGGGTCTGTGCGGCCATTGAGGGGGGGTCTGTGCGGGTAGTAGTAGTAGTAGTAGTAGTAGTAGTAGTAGTAGTAGTAGCCCAGACATGTAAGACTTTGTAGTGATAGCGACTCGCATGGATCCCCATTTAAAGTATAAGGGGACTTGCAGCGGCTGACGTAGCGACTCGCAATGGCCTCGCGGCCATTGCTCGCGCTACACAGCGAGTCGCAATAGATCCCCATTCAAAGTATAGGGGGAGTTGCGGCGACTGAGGTAGCGACTCGCAATGGCCTCGCGGCCATTGCTCGCGCTACCTCAGCGGTAAATCGCTAAGTTTGTGGCCGGGCCTCTGGTTCTATTTTCGACCAGCGACTCGCAATGGCCGCTTCGCGGCCATTGCTCGCGCGTGGTGACGTCACATAGTGACAAAGCCACGGCGTTTTCGGGGGCCGACACGATTTTGCCTACGGCAATTATAGAGTAGATATCCTCTTTCTCAAGAATACAGGGATTTTTAATTCTATAGTGTATGACTCATTGCTTCGATTTGTTAGGTTAGTAGTTAGCTCTTGCAAGTTCTTTGCTTTAGAATCTTCAAACGCTAACTTGAAGCTGGCCAAATCACTTCATCCAGTCAGCTTCAGTCATCCTGCGCTCTTCCTGTGATAGAGACCAAGTTGTCTCTGCTTTCAGCATGGTAGACCACAGCGTTGAGGCCATCAGTGTAATATTCCACCTGTCAATCTTCAGAAGAACACTACCCTTGAAACGGTAGGCAGGAAAGCGTTGTGCTCCTTAAGTGGAATTGTGAGACAACCATCTTCTGCACTTCTGCTCATTCTCAGTGAGCCTCCGTGAAGCTGGGACATGGGTACCTGGCTTCAGAGCTTAAATGATGTAAGGGAACAAATTTGCGCACATGCACATGATTTCTAGAGTCGGGTCTTGAAAATCATTTTATGATGCCCATAGGGATGTGATAACATGCTAAGTGGAAAGATTAGTCTGGGGAAACTAACGCTCCCTTGACTAGTTAAAGGCCTCATTTACATTTCAGTAATGGACTTTAGAAATACTTTTTCTAATGATCAATTCATGTATGCAATGCAATAAAGGGAATGTTGACAGGCAATTTAGGTATGTACCCATAACTGCTGGTGGTTCTGGGGACACCTGTCAGATTTCCTTTAAGTATAAATTGTAAAATAGTGGGGAACCTCTAGAAGATGATTATTATTGATGGTGTGACATCCTGTTGTGAATCTACATATATAGGTCCTATATACAGTATATGGTGGACTCTCAGAATCTCTTGCTTTCCTTAGCTGGACGTCTAAGCTAGTGGTTTGATACTAAAGCCTGTGGCTATACATAGGGTCTCTCAGGTTCTATTTCTGATTTGTACACACTAAGGCAATATATGTGTTCCAGTTCTGGATATTGAATCTTTTGCCAGGATGTCCCATTGAGTGCAATGGTCTCCACACTCTCAAAACAATATGCATTCATCATTAATCCCTCTGTTCATTATGCATGATATAATGCCCCGGTAATTGCTTCAGTTGAAACGTCTGGCGTTACACATATAATTACTGGAAGTGAATTACCTCATGATTCACAAAGTAAAAGTGTGGGAAATGCAGCAAATAGCTGTCAATATCACACATTTTTCACAATTCTAATTTCAATTCTATGAGTGCAAAAAAGGGAAAAAACATGATATATAAGAACAATCTACTTGTGAATCACAATGCACAATTTACAAAGTGATGTGTTTCCAGGGCCCTGTGTTGTTCAACTATTAATGATTTAGATCAGGAGCGGGGAACCCTTTTTTCTGCCGAGGGCCATTTGGAAATTTCTACAATTCTTCGGGGGCCATACAAAATTATCAACTTGAAAATTACCCGCTATATTTGGTTAAACAACTCACCCCTACTGTGGTGGCTGGAGCTGCTTCTCTTTGGCGTTGGTGATATTGGTCATGTTGCCTCTCAACTGCTTTTCCAGGTTTCCTAGAGCCCGAGACATCACAGGAGAGGCTGGGGGCATATGTGATCCACCACTGTGGTGGCTGAAGTTGGGGCATCGAGATCACTGGGGAGCTGGATTTAAAGGGCAGTTGACAAAACGCGTCTGCCAGCCAGAGCACTGCGGTCCCCAGGAATCTGCCTGGGAGCTGCAAAAAAGTAATTGAGGGTCGCATTTGGCCCTGGGGCCTGTGGTTCCCCACCCCTGATTTAGATGAAGGAATTGAGGAAAAAACTGATTAAATTTACTGGTGACACAAAGCTAGGAGGGATAGCTAATACTAGAGAACAGAGAGAGGACTGAAAAAGATCTAAACAAGCTGGAACTAACAGAATGGTTTATAACAGGGAGAAATGGAATGTCCTACATCTGGGAAAGAATGTTGAAAACAGTATATACAGAATAGGAGGTATAGTGCTAAGCAACAGCACATGTGAAAAAGACTTGGGTATAGTAATAGATCACAGAACAGGAGTGAACAGTGTGATGCAGCAGCAAAAAAGGCAAATGCAATTCCGAGATGTATTAACAGAAGCATACAATGTAATATAATGTAGATACAATGTAGATCAAGTGAAGTCATTATCGCCCTCTACTCCTCTTTGGTCACACTTCATCTGGAATACTGTGTCCAGTTCTGTGCTCCACATTTTAAAAAAGACATCAAGGAACTGGAGCAAGTTCAAAGAACGACCAGAATGGTGACTGATCTGCAAACCATGTCTTATGAGGAACGCTTTTAAGATTTGGGAATGTTTAGCTTGCCAAAAGAAGACTGAAAAGAAACTTAATAGCTGTCTACAAAGATCTCAAGGGCTGTCACACTGCAGAGGGTTCAGTTTTATTCTCATTTGCACAAGTAAAGACAATGGGATTAAACTGAATGGGAGGAGACACAGATGTTGGATATTGTCAATGTTGGGCTGGAGTGCCTAGGACCCACCTGCAGAACTGACATGGGAGGCCCACTATAAAGTTTAATGCTTAGTGTCAAGCCCCAGGCCCTGGGGTACTCGGGTATCAGGCTTGGAGGGGGTTTCACGGGGATGTCACAGGTGGCTGTGCCTGAGCCCATGGCCTGGGTGACACTTCAATAAGGGGTTATGTACAGGGGATAAGACTTATTATCACGTGACGCCACCTGTAGTACCTGGTGATGGGTCACCAGCGCCGCCACAGTCCTCCGGAGGTATTGTGGCAAGGGTAGTAAAGCTCCCTACAGGTAGAGCTGGACCTCCGGGGCAGTGTAGAGTAAAGGGGCAGCTTGGAGTGGAACTTGAGGCCAGGGTAAGAAGTAGTAAGGCAGTCTATAGGAAGGCTGGGGACAGAGAGGAATGACGCACACACTCTGAAGAAAGTCTCTTTTACCTTTTACTGATGGTATGCACAGGTAAATATGTCCACAGCACTGTCGGGTGACCAGGTGCACAGTGAGTCTCCACAGCAAGTGGGTATAAGGCCTCCTCAGGTTCCGTGCTGTCACTGAAGCCCTGTCTGTATGCAACATGACTGGCCTCCTCACTTTCTCTGGTCCTCTCTCTCTCTCCTCCTGTGCGGTCCACGGGTTACCCTCTCTGATCACTGCTGTGTGTTCCCACACTACGGTGTCTGGCTCCCTCTTGCTGGGTACGCAGGAGGACCGGGTGACTGAAGTCTCCATGGTCTGCAGAGGTTTTCTGCAGTCCTAAAGTGTTCCTGCAGGTGCGGATCCCCGAAATCCGGTACGTCTTGAGTAAATGTCCACTAGTTCCTCTGCTCCCTTGGCTAAGCTCCGTGCCTTTTGTCCCCACTCCTATGCTTGGCTTAACGGCAGAAGGGCCACTCCGGGTCACTGGTTCGGGCCTAACCACGGCACAGATCACCAGCATGTCTTCGCAGCTCTCCTAGCGTCTGCACACTCTAACTAACTCCTCCCACAGCAGCAGTATTTATAGGGGATCTCACTTAAAGTCAGTGAGGCTAGCTCCCCCTACGGTGCCGAGGTGGAAGGTGTTGCATGTAGTAGATACCTGCTGTGGAAACCCAGCTGTGCAGTAGGGAAGGCTGTGGCTACCTGCGTGAGCAGGGCACCACATACCCCCCTAGTTAACATCAGTACTCCTGGACTGAGCATTTTTGTTTTTAAACACAAGGAATAACAATAATCAACAATAATACCATGTAACATATTTACAAAGTCTCAAAATATAAAAATTTACAAAAAAAACACTGAAAAAGATGGGAAAAATGAAAACAGGTAAGTCCATTCGGTGCTAGTCCATTCACCGCAGGCTTTGAAAAAGAAAAAGAAGTTTGTTGTCACACCAGTCCTGTGACCATGGTCCTTTTTAATTGTAATCTGGGGAAAAGTTCAAAGGAAAAGGTTCAGTTTAAAAGAGTCTATACAGTAAAGTCTCTGTACGCTCCGGGTAAGAAAAGGGGAAAAGTCTTTCAAAAGTCCACAAACACATTTCCCTATGGGTGTCTCGGCTTAGGAGACCTGGTACCTCCCCACCTCAGTCACTTTCTGTTCCCAACTCAATGTGCATGGGGCTGGGCCCAGTTCCTCCACCCTTCTGTACACTACTATGTACACTGCTATTTACATGTTACCGCTGCCGTTTATTCTACCTCTGACTTTTTTACTGTGCCCACTCTCCATACCTAGACGGGGGTTGACCCTGTGTGAAGGAGTCACATTTCGTAGCCAGAGAACAAGTGCGGCAATGATTAGCACTACACTTGAACAACCCTTTAAATTTTAGCCATTTGTGAACAGGTTTTTTGCGAAAATAATACATTTCCTTAGGCTAGGGTCACACTTGGAAGCTTGCAACCTTTTGCAGGATGCATTAAAGGATCCTTTTTTTTCCCTTGCCAGTTTCATGGCATGTGTGCATACTTGTTGGCTCAATTAACTGATGCGTTAAAGCATGGTACATACATGTACCATGCGTTAATGGATGCATTGTCCATAGACTGCCATGTTAAAGAAACGCATGCGTTTTTGCAAAAGCACCAAAAAATGCTGCGGCCCGTGGCTTTTGGTGCACTTGGAAAAATGCATAGCATCAAACGCATTGCGTTTTTGCAGATTTGCGCATGAAAATAGCACATGCATTTAGCAAATGCATGACGCTAGTCTGACCCTAGCCTAAGGAGGGCACTTTTTTTAGCAACCACATAACAGCCAGAGGATAAAATGGTAGCCAAAACCGGATCTTCATACAAGATATGAAGGTTTTTATAGATAATGTTTTTGATCTCACTAAAGTAAGGACCATACTGAACCGAAACCATCATTTTGGATTTAGTAGTAATTTTTCTCTTAGGCTAGGGTCACATATGCGGGTCTATTTTTAAATCCTGATCAGGAAACGCTCCCCATAGGAGCCGCGGCTCCCCTGACAGTGGAGCAGATACTGTACGTAATGTACATATAGTATCTGCCGCTGTCCGAGGTCCTGTAGGCTTTTACATTAATCTACGGCGATGCGCTGCCCATAGATCTAATGTAAATGCATACAGGACCTCAGACAGCGGCTGATACTATACGTGCATTATGTACAGTATCTGCTCCACTGTCAGGGAAGCCGCGGCTTCATTCATACATTAGTACAAAGCCTACAATAGCCGGCTTACTGTAAATGGCTTATTAACCCCTAACATGCTGAGTGGAGTGCACAGCATGTCTCTAGGGGGAGTGGGCACCCCTAGAGACATGTTGCCCACAGCTAATATTAATAATTAATGTTTTAATACACAGTTGACACTTTGCTTATCGATGAGCAAAGTATACGGTAACCGCATTGCTCAGGATTACACATCGTGAACAACCCGGTTACCGCCTTGCGGTTGCCAGAAGTGCTTCGAAAACTGCAGCCTGCATGATTTTTCGCGCAGGCTGCAGATCCGGAGTCGGTAACCGGATTGCATGTAAAGCAAATAGTTTACCATAATGGGCTCCTAGGGGGAGCGTTTCCTGATCGGGTTTTGAGCTTTTTGAAAGCTCAAAACCGGATCAGGATTTAAAAATAGAACCGCATATGTGACCCTAGCCTTACATGGATTTTTGTCTTTTTACATCAATTAAGGAAGCTTCAAATCTCGCACCACTAATCAAAGGACAATAAGCTATCACACGTGTTATGTTTGAACTCTGGTATTTACTGCACAGGTACTTTTCCTCTTCCCCCTCCCAATGCAGACCACTATGTTCTATTTATTTAACCATGTATATGTGTTTGTTAAGAATGTGTGTATATGTGTTTGTCCAGAATGTGTCATTATTAAGCCTGAAGAAGAGACCTGAGCTGTCTTGAAAGCTTGCTATTATTTACCATTTTTTTCAGTTAGCCATTAAAAGGTATAAACTAGGGATGAGCAAGTACTGAAATATTCGGACTTGCTATACTCGTAACGAGTAGGTCCCGTTACGAGTATAGCGAGTACAACGTAAGTCAATGGGGAAGCGAGTAATGCGAGTAATTCCTCAGCTGCCAGACCCTATAAAGAGGTCTGGCAGCAGAGGAAAAGGCTGCAATGGCCACGATTGTTTAAAAGCCGGCGGTAAAAAGGCACCGGGTTTTAAACAATCATTAAGCCCCCTACTCACTTCCCCGCAGCCTCTCATCCAATCCTCCGCTCCCCCGCCGCCTCCCCACCCGATCCTAAGTTAGGATCAGGCGGGGAGTGCAGCACCAGTGAGCGGGGGAGCGCAGGAGCCGGACGAGGAAGCTGGCGGTAAGAAGACTTCACCGCCGGATTTCCCAGTTTGTGCTGCGCCCCTGCTCACTGATGCCCCCTCCCCGCTGTCTGGTGCTTTGCTCCCCTCCCAGTCCTAACTTAGGATCAGATGGGGAGGGGGCATCAGTGAGCGGGGAACGCAGTACAGACCGGGAAAGCCGTCTGTGAAGTCTCACTGCCGGCTTTTCCGCCTGTAGTTTCAAATGAACAGCTGATTCTGGTCAGCTGTTCATTTGAAGTAGCGCTGCTGTCAGGGTTCTTGTGAGTTCATGCTTGCCTGCATGAACTCACATGAACTTTCCCACAGGTGAACAGCTCTGTTACATCTCTGGTAGAGGTTCTCTACCAGAGATGTAGCAGAGCTAAAGAAGAACCTGGATTGGAGTGTGGCGGACAGAAGAGGATTTATAATAAAGATGGAGTTTATAATAAAGATGGAGTCTCTAAAGCCAGCGGACAAGGGGGGAAAACATCTTTGTCTGGCCGGTGTCTATGTATGAAAGGGAGGCTAAACACCAACTACGTGATAGAGACCGCTGCGGGCCTTATGCACAATGCAGACTGCTGTGGGCCATATGCACAAAAAAAACATGCCAAAAATGATGAGAAAAACATCTAAACTATATAGTGGGTTACTACAATGATTAGTAAAAATAGTTGTCTGTACCAAGGGTATTTTCAAGAAATACATTATTCCTACAAGAAACGGAGTCACTACCCTCAATAAATGACATTATATAGAAAAAAACTGGAAAAACTTTATCAAGAATATAATACAGTAAACATTAAATAAGACAAAAGTGGTATTTGCAGTATGAAACATTGAGATGGAAATGATTTCCTTAGGTGAACACTACATGTAGGAAGTGTGTTGCTAAAGAACATGTAACAAGGTGTAATCACTATAATAGGGACCTAATACCTACCAGTATACATACCAAAGAACATGTGTTCAAAAGAGAGGATCACAGGGGATCACCAAAATAAAAGAAGTCACATTTAAAGTAGAAAAACGGTCCGTAGCTTATCCATCACTCCCAATGTCACCAAGTATCACTTTCAAGCCCCAGTGCGCGTTTTCAATGTGGCTTCCTCAGGGCGCAGTCAAGAAATAATATTTTTAATCATACTGCTGAAAAAAGGTGGAAAAAACACAATAAAAAGTTATGAATGAATAAAAATAGAATTGCTGAAAACGTCATGTTGCCCGACAAAAAATAAGCTGCCATACAGCTCAGTCAGCAGAGAACTAAAAAAGGTATAGCTCTCAGAATATAGAGATGCAAGAATTATTTTTTCTATAAAACTGTTTTTTTGTGTAAAAGCGTCAAAACATAAAAAAAATATGTAAATGTAATATCCCTGAAAATTGTACTCTCCCGAAGATTAAATCTGTCTTATCAACTTCACCATACAGCGAATGGGCAAAAAAAAACAAAAAACAAATAACTATTCCTGAATTGCTGGTGTTTGTTTATTCTGCCTCCCAAAAATTGAAATAGAAAGCAATCAAAAAATTATATTTGCCCAAAAATTGTACCAATAAAAACTTCAACTCATTCCACAAAAAACAACTCTAGTGTCAGAAATATAGAAAAATTATAGCTCTCAAAATATGGTGATGCAAAAACGTTATTTTGTAAAACATAAACATGGCACCAACCCAAAGAGTAAAGCCACCTAATTACTTATACGCTACAGTAAATGGCATAAATATAAATAAAACCACTTCTTGACCTGCTGTTAATTTGTCAATTTTTCCTCTCAAAGATTACAGTAAGGTGCAGCTCATATTTATCTTGCACTTTATGCTGAGCACTTACACCATGATTTATCTGAAAATCTCTGAAACATGTGATTCATACAACATACCCTGACAGATTCCCTATAATAAGGCAGATGGAGTCATTTTGGGCTCTCTCTCTGTCGTATGATCCAGTGATGTCCGTCTTTTTAAGCTGTTTGCGACACATGATGTACTGGGTACGTCATGTGCCGGCACGCTCCCTTTAATGTGAGCTCCCACCATCCCCCCACATCTCAGCTGATATCATTAGCTGACGTGTAGCTAACACCACCAATCAGATCAGCAGTGTTAACCCTTTGAATCACGCTGTCATTCATTGACATTGCGATTCAAAGCCCTGTGGCGTGGATCATGTTGTTCCCCACCATGATCGGAGATCCCATTAAGCGATTATGGGATCTTGATCTGTCACCTGCACAGCCTGGTTTCTCATGATGACTCCAGAAGCTCCCTGTGATCACTTCCCGTGGATTCCTGACAAGCGCCAGCATCCACAGAAAGTGATCATTTGTGCTATCTAGAGACGTGGTATAGCTCATCTCGAAATAACGCGAGCGATCATACTGTGCAGCACTGAGGCATTCAAGTGGCCAATGTAAAATAAAGAAAAAATGAAAAAAAAAGTGTTTAAAAATCTGAAAAAAAAACACAAAAGTCAAATTCCCCCTTTTGCCCCATTCAAAATAAAACTATTAAAAAAAGGAAAAATATACACATATTTGGTATTGTCACATTCAGAAATGCCCGATCTTTCAAAATATAAAATCAATCAATCAGATCGGTAAACTTTGTAATGGAAAAAAATATCTAAATGCCAAAATTAGATTTTTTTGGTCACTGCAACATTGCTATAAAATACAATAACGGGCGATCATAACAATGTATCTACCCAAAACCGGTATCATTAGAAATGTCAACTTAAGACGCAAAAAATAAACCAGCACACAGCCCCAGATCCTGAAAAATAAGGACGGGTTGAGGAAAATGGTGACATAAGCGCAATTCTTTTTTTTTTTTTAAAGAAAAAAAACTTCAGAATTTTTTCACCTGTGGCTAAGCAGCGCAGTGTTGCCACATGTGGGATATGGGAACATTCAGCAAAAATTGTGTGAAGAATTTTGGTGCCATTTTTAGCCATATTCCCCGTGAAAATGTAGAATCTGGGGCAAAAACTACATTTTTCGTCACCACCCAATGATATAAAATTCTGAAGCACACCTGTGGTGTCAATATAATTACTACACCCCTATATTAATTCATTGAGAGCTATAGTTTGTAAAATGGGGTCACTTATTGGGGGGGCTTCTGCTTTTCTTGCACTTCAGGGGCTTTGTCAATGTGACATGGCATTCGCAAACAATAACTGCAAAATTTGCACTATAATATGATAAAACTTCCTTTCTGAGCTTTCCGCTGTGCCTAAAAAATATTTCTTGATTACATATAGAGTATTGGTGTACTCAAAAGAAATTGCACCATAAATTGTATGGTCCATTTTCTCCTTGTGACCTTTTGAAAAATTTTAATTTGGGGCAAAAAAGCATATTTGTGGGGAAAAAAAATATTTTTATATTTTCATGGCTCAATGTCATAACATTTTGTGAAGCACTTGTGCGTTCAAAGTGCTTACTCTACCTGTAAATAAATTCCTTGAGGAGAGTAATCTCCAAAATGGCGTCACTTGTAGGCGATTTTCACTGTTTAGGCACATCAGGGACTATGAAAACGTGACATAGCGTCCCTGCTGCATCCCAGTGGTCCGGTTGCCACAGTGACATTGCCTCCTTCACTGGGGGTGACGTCATGCTTGGAAGCAGGAGGAGATCCCCACGTGAGGTAAACCACAGCATGCACACACAAGACCTGACTTCAGGCCTGAAGGGGGAGCTCTACACCCAATTTCAGAGGAGCTGCCCTGTTTCCGGCATGGAGGAGAGGTTAGGCAGAAAGCCTGAGGAGAGGGAGAAGAGTAGACGTAGGAGAACGTGCTCTGGGGAGTGGAGCTGCCGAATGCTCAATTCCAGGGAGGTGGTAGGGAGGACGCCAGAGTCTTGAGTTGTGCAGGTACTGCAAGTCCCGACAACTGAATCTGGAGGACAGGAGACTACAAGTTTCCTGGCCACACTAGAGACCTGGTGGCACAATAGCATAGTGACAGCCCGGAATTGCCATCAGCATGGTGGTACCCATCATTCGCTCATGCTGTGCCATACGGGAGCAAGGGCAAGAAAGCAGGAAGAGGGCCGCAGAATAACTCACAGGCTGCCAGTACCCCAAACTTAGAGGAAAGCAGGAAGGCCTCCAAACCCACCTGGCTAGGTGGATCCCGAATGCTTTCAAGCTGACCCTTCTGGACCTGGTAACCAGTGTCCCGGACTGCACCTCATTTTGCCAAGTAAAGATAAAGAAACTGCACCCCTTTGTGTCCTCCCGTTATTTCCTATGCCCTTCTTGCCAGCTCCTGCACCCCAACTACAACTACCATCCTCCCAAACGACTCTCACATTATATCCCAGGGCCCTGCTCCATCTATGAGGAGTGTTACCATCCCAGCTGCCACAATACTATCCCCTGGGGCTCATCCAAGCAGTGTTGGCCATCCCTGGCCAAATACCACAGGTGGCATCGTGAAAAGACTCATATCCTCTGTAAATAATCCCCATCATTGCACAGCCATGGCTACGGAGCAGGGCCACAGCCACCTCGACCTCCCTGAACTATCACCGGCCAGGCTACCAAGTACTCCCCGACCCTTGCGGCCGTTGCATCCCGCTATCTGTTCCAGCCAATTTTGCGCACCAAATGGTGCTCCTTCTTTTCTGACCCCAACCATATACCCAAACAGTAGTTTTCTAAAACATTTTGGGTATTGGTGTACTCAATATTAATTGCATAACAAATTGTCCGATTTCACTTGTTAACCTTGTGAAAATTAAACATTTGGGGCAAAAGCAACATAATGGTGGGGAAATATGTATTTTTTTTTAATTTTCACCGCTTAACATTATAAAATTCTCTGAAGCACCTGTGGGTTCAAAGTACTCACCACACATCTATATAAATTCAGTGAGGGATGTAGCTTCCAAAATGGGGTCATTTGAGTGAGGTTTCCAACCTTTAGGTACATCAGGAGCCCTGCAAAGGCACATGGCATCAGCTATTTATTTCAGCAATTTTATGATCAAAAAAGTTGAATGGTGCTCCTTCTTTTCCAAGCCCTGCCACATGCCCAAGCAGTAGTTCTCCATCACATATCAGTATTGGTGCACTCAGAAGAAATTGCACAACAAATTGTATCATTAATTTTCTCCTGTTACCCTTATAAAATTAAAGAATTTGGAGCAAAAATAACATGTTTGTGGGTAAAATTTATTTTTTAATCTCACTGCTCAAAGTTATAAAATCCTGCAAACACCTATGGGTTGAAGGTGCTCAACACACCTCTAAATACATTTCTTGAGGGATGTAGCTTCCAAAATGGGGTCACTTATGAGGGTCTCTGTGGTTTTGGCATATCAGGGGTTCATCAAATGTGACATGGTGTCCACAATCTATTCCAGTCAAAATAGTGCTGCTTCCTTTCCAAGCCCTTCTATGAACCCATAGTCAGTAATTTTCCGAAAACACATGAAGTATCGGTGTAATCTGTAGAAATTGTACAACAAATTGTACAGTCCATTTTCTCCTGTTACCTGTGTGAAAATGAAAAATGTGCGGCTAAAGCAATATTTTGTTGTGGGAAAAATGTGATTTCTTATTTTCATGGCTCAATGTTATAAAATTCTGTGCAGCATCGTAGGGTTTTAAGGTGCTCACCATACGTCTAGATACATTCTGTAGGAGTGTGCTTTTCCAAATGTGGTCAAATGTGTGGGTTCAACTGTTTAGTCGCATCATGGGCTTTCCAAAATCAACATGGCATCCACTATCATTTCAGCCAATTTTCCACTCCAAAATTTGAATGGTGCTCCTTCCCTTTCAAACCCAGCTGTGTGCCCAAGCAGTACTTTACCACTACATGTAGGGTATTGGTGTATTTATATACTTGCTGATCACGGCTCTACTGCTGTATTCATGTGCTGATGATGATTCTGGTAATGTATTCATATTGCAATCAGAATTCTGGTGAGGTATTCATGTACTGATGATGGCTCTGATGCTGTATTCAAGTCCTGACTGTGGTTCTGGTGATTTATTCCTGTGCTGATGTTACTTTTGTTGCAGTATTTCTGTACTGATGTTGACACTGCTCTTGTATTCCTGTATGTTATTGGATCTGATCATTAAACCTCTGAATTTGAATGTCCCAGTTGCTGCCATATTAGCTCTCTAGTAAAGCCAAGGCTAAGCTGTATAGGAGACCATGTTTTCCCTATATACTGCAACATTGTACTGTTGCTGTACATAGCATAAGCCAGTGATGGCGAACCTGTCAGAGGCCGAGTGCCCAAACCGCAACCCAAAACCAAATTATTTATGGTGAAGTGCCAACAGGGTAATCCAACCTAAATTACAGCAGTGGTCATCACAAGCGCTGTACAGGAAGGAGAGCCAGCAGATGCCAACTCTCTTCCCTGTACAGGGCATGTAGTCCTGAAACCCTGATGATCAATTCAATTATTTTAACAATTAATTGATTTTAAACTTACCTTTGCAGTCTTCTGTTCTCTTCAGCAGTGGTCATCCAGCTCATGTGTACAGCACATTGAAGCTGAACCGCTCCCACTGCCCTTTCCAGACACAGCAGGTGGATTGATCTGTATGGAAAAATGCAGTATATTAGACAGGTAGGAGATAGATTTTATCATGGAATGCAAGCGAACTTCATACTGAAATCTTGGTCGCTATCTTGTAGTAATATCTCCATCCTGACGCTATCCTTGCATTTAGGTGCTCCATCTTGACCCTCACCTTGTAGCTATGTGCTTCATCCCGACCCTCTCCTTGTAGTAATGAGCTCCATCCTGATCTTCTCCTTGTTGTAATGTACTCCATCCTGACCCTCTCCTTGCAGTTATGTGCTCCATCCTGGCCCTCTCCTTGCAGTTAGGTGCTCCATCCTGACCCTCTCCTTGTAGAAATGTCTCCTTCCTGACCCTGTCCTTGCACTTAGGTTCTCCATCCTGACCTTCTCCTTGTAGTAATGTGCTCCATCCTGACCCTCTCCTTGTAGTAATGTGCTCCATCCTGACCTTCTCCTTGTAGTGATGTGCTTTATCCTGACCTTCTCTTTGTAGTAATGTGCTCCATCCTGACCCTCTCTTTGTAGTTGTGCTCCATCCTGACCCTCTCCTGGCAGTAATGTCCCTATCCTGACCCCCTTCTTGTAGTAATGTCTCCAGCCTTATTCACTTATAGTATGCTTGATCCCTGTCCCCTTGTGGTTATGTCCCCATCCTGCCCCCATCATGTAGTAATTCCCCATCCTGCAGTAATATGCCCCCTCTTTGTAATGAAACCACAATCTTGCCCCCTCCTTGTAATAATGCCACCATCATGCCCCCTTCTTCTAACAATGTCACCATCATGTCCCCTCCTAATAATGCCACCATCCTGCCTCCTCCTAATAATGTCACCATCCTACCCACTCCTAATAATGTCACCATCCTGTCCCCTCCTCATAATGTCACCATTCTGCCCCTCCTAATAATGCCACTATCATGCCCCCTCCTAATAATGCCACCATCCTGCCCCCTCCTAATAATGCCACCATCATGCCCCCTCCTTCTAATAATGTCACCATCATGTCCCCTCCTAATAATGCCACCATCCTGCCCCTCCTAATAATGCCACCATCCTGCCCCCTCCTAATAATGCCTCCATCCTGCCCCTCCTAATAATGCCACCATCCTGCCCCCTCCTTCTAATGCCACCATCCTGCCCCTCCTAATAATACCACTATTCTGCCCCTGGTAATAATGCCACTATCATGCCCCCTCCTAATAATGACACCATCCTGCCCCCTCCTAATAATGCCACCATCATGCCCCCTCCTTCTAATAATGTCACCATCATGTCCCCTCCTAATAATGCCACCGTCCTGCCCCCTCCTTCTAATGTCACCATCCTGCCCCCTCCTAATAATGCCACCATCCTGCCCCTCCTAATAATGCCACCATCCTGCCCCCTCCTAATAATGCCTCAATCCTGCCCCCTCCTAATAATGCCACCATCCTGCCCCCTCTTCTAATGCCACCATCCTGCCCCCTCCTAATATATACCACCATCCTGCCCCCTCCTAATCATGCCACCATCCTGCCCCCTTCTAATAATGCCACCATCCGGCCCCCTCCTAATAATGCCATCATCCTGCCCCTCCTAATAATGTAACCAGCATGCCCCTCCTAATAATGCCACCATCCTGCCCCCTCCTAATAATGCCACCAGCATGCCCCTCCTAATATTGCCACCATCCTGCCCCCTCCTTATAATGCCACCAGCATGCCCCCTCCTAATATTGCCACCATCCTGCCCCCTCCTAATAATACCACCAGCATACCCCCTCCTAATATTGCCACCATCCTGCCCCCTCCTAATAATGCCACCAGCATGCCCCCTCCTAATATTGCCACCATCCTGCCCCCTCCTAATAATGCCACCAGCATGCCTGCTAGTTATACCGTAGGTTAAAATAAAAAAAAAATCATACTCACCTAGTACTCCCGCCTCCATCGCCGCTCTTCTCCTCGCGTCTTCAATCTCGGCGTCATGTGACTTTGAGCACGTCACATGACCGCAGTCATGTGACGCCGTCCGGGCGGAGCTTAGAGTGTTGGAGATGCGGAGGAAGGAGAATCCTTCTCCGATCCGACACGGCTTTGAACTGCCAGCGCCATCATGCCGGCAGTTCAAAGCTGCAGTGAGAGGCGATGCCGCGTGCCAGGGAAAACGGCTCTGCGTGCCCTCCCTGGCACGCGTGCCATAGGTTCGCCATCACTGGCATAAGCGATCAGACAACAATAGGTGCAGGTCCCTTAACTGAACTAAAAAAATAGAGAATAATAAAAAAAAAAAGATATAAACATTTCTAAAAATTGAATCACACCTCCTCCTCCCTTGTTAAAAAAAAATAATACATTTTTGTTATATTTTTGGCACATCTGTAAAAGACTGATTTATTAAAATCATTAAAATATAAAACTAACCTGTAGAGGAAACAGAAAAATATTGACGTGCCAATATTGCATCCTATTATTCAGCTTCATGGATGGAAAAATAAAAATACCACTGCTCTCAAAAAATACCATCACAAAATCACAAACCAGAAATCTTTCTTACTTTCTTTCTTTCTTTCTTTCTTTCTTTCTTTCTTTCTTTCTTACTTTCTTTCTTTCTTTCTTTCTCCCTCTCTCTCTCTTTTTCTTTCTTTCTTTCTCTCTCTTTCTAATTTTTTTTTTTAAATAAATCTATGAAAGTTTGGTATTATTATAATGGTAAAAATCTGGAAAATCATGTTCACAGGTCATTTTTAACATTTTTAACATTCATGAATGCCATAAAAGAAAACCCCCCAAAATAATGCAATGACAGAATTGTATTTGTTCACTGCAGGATTATATTGCACAGTGAGGAGGTCCCCAACAACTAGATGCGAGATAGTCAGTCCTTGTGCCGGGGCAGCATTCTCCTGATACTACATCCATTCCCATAGTGAGGTTGAGCTGCACCACACACAACATGTGGACAGGTATGGCGCAATTTTGAAAAATATAATGCATGTTTTCCTTCTCCTGGACAAGTGCTTCAAGAACCTACATTATGTTTTCGTTTTTGTCTGGCGCCTGGTTAGTCTCAATTTGTTTCTCTATGATCCAGACATAGTCTACAAAGAACAAAGTGGGCAAAAAAAAAGATGTTTGGTTCTTAGTCTGAGAAGTCACCTGAGATTGAATAAGAAAAGATTTAACAGATGGGAGAGTGAAGAGAAAGAAAATCTAAATCCAAAGAAAGGAGAACATTATAGGACCTGCGCTTTCCAATCCTAGACTATTGTTTGCCAAGATGTTCCCTCCTATCACCCAGGAGACAGGTCACCTCTGATCCCCACACACATGGTGTCCCACCTGTCAATAGGTGTAATTGACTTGTTTCTGCTCTGCCGCTCTTCAAAGAACCTGCATACAAAGCTTTAGGGATGTCCCTCATCAATTGTTCGAAGGACACACCTGTGTGACAAAGACCATTACCCACACGAGTGACACCTCCCACTCCTACATCAAAGATGACAAGGCAGAAGAAATCACTGTACCTTTAACTGCGTCCCTAAAACCTGTCATTTTGACTCCTTGTACAATCAACCCTGGGAGAGGACCAGCCATGCATTGGGAATCATGGCATCTTGCTAGCTCCTGGTCACAGCTGACCAATCCCAAGGGGAGGGGGGAGATTATGGGTGTGCAGTGGTCCTTACTTTGAAGTACCATGAAAGAATGGGATAAGTAGGATGCTGTACTCAGATTAAAGTGAAGGAAATTAAGACTTCTTATATGGAATAGTGTCTTTGCAGTTTCAAAGTGTAATGACTACTACCATTAACATGTATCATCAGAAATTTCATATGCCTGGTACCTGATAACCTTACAGTAAAGTTTCACCATTGGGCCTAATAGAGAATTAATTTTTATGTGATGTAATGTAATTCCTTAACATATCATTTCTCTGACATAACCTAAACCCCCCCTATAAATATTAGAATATTGTCAGTTGAACCTTGATGATTGTCGGGGCAGGTAAGGATCAGGCATGACTCATTTCGGACTAATGAACCTTTTGTTCTTCCTGAAATAAGCCACCATCAGAGATGTTTGGCAGCTTCTCTTACAGAACATCGGAGCACTCGGCACAGTAAGCACTCCAGTGCATGGGCAGTGCCAGATTACCACTTAGGCAAAGTACACACCAGCCTATGTGCCTCACGTCTTCTGGAGGCCCTGCAGAACAGATGAAAAATAACACTGATTTGAAAAATGTACAATGTGATGTGTCGGAGGCTGATAATGGAGGTGATAATGGATGACAGATGAAGCAACAGAGCTCCTGTGTCAACATTACAGCAAGTGACAATTAAATAATGTTTTGGATATCATTGGGTATACATTTGAGTTTCAAATTCACAAGTAGTACAAGAGGTGCATCTATGTGATCAGGTGTGGCAACTGTGTGATTGGTCAGAACGTGGAGTGGGAATGAAGGATAGGTAAATGCTGCGAGTCCCCACTGACTCTACATCATAATAGAAAAATCTTCAATTGATGCTTCGTGAACACAGTATATATCAGCTAACACCAGTGGTCCACAAAAGTTAATTACCTTCTCTGGGTTATAACGAAGTTTGATTTATAGTGGTGAGAAAGCAGTAAAATGCTCAAATGCTCAGTAATTGAATCGATCAGGCCTCCAAAGGATTTATGGAAGAGATGGCCGAGAAAACTAACGACCAAATGATCGAACCTTCATTCCAGCTATTTCTTCTCCTCTTTCTGTTGTGTATGTGTGGCGCCCCTGCGACCAGGAAGCCACAGGGTGAACTGCAGTTGGGATAGGTAAGACGGTCAGCTCACGAAAACACCCACACACACACACTCTGATCCTGAGCCACTTCATGTCCGGCGAGGGGTGGCGGGAGTAGCTACGTGTGGGTGGGAGGTAGAGAGAACCCGGGAAAGAAGTGGAGGAACTACACTCCAAGAAGAGCTAGGAGTACTGACTGAGACAGACAGAGAGTATGACGGGGCCCGGCGACCTGCAAACTTAATGGCCGTCTGGGAGCCCAGGCTAGAACCTGTGGAGAAGTAGAAGGAGCAAGGTGAGCCCGACTACTCTGGGTCACTAGCAGCTGGGCCAGAGAACCAGAGTGCCGGCTCTGTAGATGTGGCTGGGAACGCTTCAAGCCCCTAACCACGAGACACCTAGTGGGGTGAAGGAACTCCATGTCCCCGAGACCCAACAACCGGTATGGAGTAGGACAAAGCCATCATACTTGGGCTAGTGACCCAGAGTGTGGGATGACTCACTGTAGAGCCCGTGACGGCTGGACCGAACCCGTGTGCAAGAGGAGAGAAAGAACCAGAGGGCCTGAGAGGTACACTGAGGGAGATGATGCAGAGGAGCCATCCCAGCTGCAGTGAGAGCCTGAGCTCATGACCGTTGTGTGGACCCAGTCCATGACAAGTGTAAAAAGAACTGTACCGTTAAGAGCTGTGACCAGTGTCTGTGGTGTTAAGTGGTAACGGGGTAAAGTACTTGGTCAACTCAAGATATGTGTGTGGTTAGACCAAGCTCGCCTGCGGAGCCGCATACCGCCTGCACGAGCTGCTGTGTAGGAAGCAGCGGGTGCCTGCTGAGAGGTAACCTGATACCTGTGCGTGGTGGCTGGAGGAGTTGCGGAGCGAAGATAAGTGCAGCATCCCTACATCTGCCCAGGGAACAAGCCCTACCCGTCGGTGGCTAACCATTCCAGCTGCCACCCCCACCACCGTCCCAGGCAGATTCCACAGCAGCGGTGGCCACGACTCATGGGTGGCGTCATGAATAATGGAGCCGGGTCACGTCGCAGTGACATCCCCTCTGCAACTGACGAGAGGACCCAGTTCCGAGTACCCCTGCCCTGGGGTGCGACATATTCTTAGTGTCGCACACACAGACAAACAATGCAAAGATTGAGTCATCTTCTCACCTACTGGTTTGAGGTTTCCTTTCTATATTGCCTATATCTGTTACTTGGCACAGTTGTGCTTGAACAAGCATCACCTTCTTGGAACAAAGTGATTTACCCACAATTTTAGAAAAGAACCAACAATTTTGTCCAGTCCATTTTGGAGATTTGGTGTGAAATGATGTCCATTTTGCCTTTTTTTCTCAGATTTTTTTTGTGTTATTCCAATATACACAAGGGAAATAAATATGTGTAGGACAAAATATGTGTAATTCTAATTATTTTTCAGAGGAATACTTAATTTTCTGGAACAATTTCAAAGGTGGCAACACTTTTGGCCATGACTGTATGTGAAAAAAATTATGGCACTATTGTACACTTATTTCAAACTAGCTGTGAGCCCGATGCAAATGCATCGGGATTCTAGAACGTGCATAAATTTGCTTATAATAGTTATAGCTGGTGTGAGTACTTTTTGGGGGGTGTTGTGAGGACTTTTTGGGGGGTGTTGAATACTTTTTGGGGGGTGTTGAATACTTTTTGGGGGTTGTTGAATACTTTTTGGGGGGTGTTCAATACTTTTTGGGGGGTGCTCAATACTTTTTGGGGGGTGTTGAATACTGTTTGGGGGGGTATTAGATTAATTTTTTAAATTTAATTAGTTAATGTAATTAATATATTAATTTTATATATTATTTTTTTTGTTGTTTTTTTTATTATGTTTTATTTTATTGTGTATTATTTATATTATTTATTTATTTATTTTTTTAGTATTTTTATTATTATTAAAGTTAAAAAACCGCACTTGCTGCACCTGCCGCAAGTCCCCCTATACTTTCTATGGGGATTACCGCAACCGCGCCGCAACCGTTACACTTGCGGCGCGGTTGCGGTAATCCCCATAGAAAGTATAGGGGTACTTGCGGCAGGTGCGGCAGCTGAGGTAGCGACTCGCAATGGCCTCGCGGCCATTGCTCGCGCTACCTCAGCGGTAAATCGCTAAGTTTGTGGCCGAGCCTATGGTTCTATTTTCGGCCAGCGACTCGCTGAGTAAAACAGCTGAGTGTGAGTGCTGAAGATCCGATACATTCATGAGCCTAATGAGCGGCTGAACCTGTGGGGATGAGTGCTTTGCTGGGCTAAACCTGAATGGTGCACAGGGGGTTAATCACATGTCAGGTCTGTGTGTGAGTGAAGATGTGCTGATTGACTCACTGGGTTGCAGCTGGGAGTGAGTAGGCTGGATAGGAACCTGCCAGGTGTCTGAGTGAGGAGAGGATGATTCAGAAGTTCAGAGCACTGCCATGTGAAGAGGTGCTGGAAGTGATCCGTCCTCAGTGGGTAAGTGATGGGAGCCTACCAGCTGATGTGTGCATGGCAGCCAGTGTCCAAGGGCCAGGCGGTCACAGCTGACTTTGGGACATTGAGAGGGGGGGGGGGCTGTGCGGCCATTGAGAGGGGGGGGCTGTGCGGCCATTGAGAGTAGTAGTAGTAGTAGTAGTAGTAGTAGTAGTAGTAGTAGTAGTAGTAGTAGTCCCTTCCTATACATTCTATGGGGAGTACTCGCACTCAGCAGCGAGTCGCGTTGCGGTAATCCTTATGAAAGCGGGCATTGCGAGTCGCTGGCCGAAAATAGAACCAGAGCCTCGGCCACAAAGCTAGCGATTTCCCGCTGAGGCTAGCGACTCGCTACCTGAGCGGGAAATCGCTAGCTTTGTGGCCGAGCCTCTGGTTCTATTTTCGGCCAGCGACTCGCAATGGCCGCTTCGCGGCCATTGCTCGCACAAAGCTAGCGACTCGCAATGGCCTCACGGCCATTGCTCGCGCAGCTAACGACTCGCATTGGCATACATCCTGAGGAAGAAGGGCGTACCCTTCGAAACCGGTCGATTTGACTGACTTATTGACAATTCAGCAACAGTCAATCCTCCCCCAGACGTTCCCCTCCCGCCGCGGCCATCTACAGTGATGTAACCCGAGTTACGCAGTGGTCACGTGACACGTGACGCGGCCGGTTATGTGAACGCTGACGTAGCCAAAGCTGGCCCCCGATGGAGAGGAATCGCGGGAATTTCTGACAGCGGTCTCCGCTCTCAAACACCAGAGGACCATGCACAACAGAAAGCACCAAAAGCTTCCATTACTTACAAAACTTCCAACATCTAATTGGATCACTTAGGACTTCACCTGATCTCCAACAGGTCTAGTAACACCTACCCCCAAAAGGAAAAGCCACAATCAAACCAGGCACACCACCCAACGTTCTCATCCTCACATAGAACTAAGATAACAAGAAAGAAAAACCTTTCATCCATACTAATCCAGACATCAAGCAGGAGTCCAGCTACAAGAAGATCGCTGAAACGGCTACTAGCCACCACAACACCCCCTTCCCCCTCAATTTTATATACTTTTAGAATTTTATTTATATCTATTATATAATTGCGAATGGGTTTTTTGCCCCTTCTGAGTCCACTCGCATTGCGAGTCGGCGTGGTCATGTGGATAAGCCCGAAGCATTGGCCGCGCAGCGGCCATTGCGAGCAGTTCTAAGGCGACTCGCTATGCCCGCGCAGCGGGCATGGCGAGTCGCCTTAGCAGCGCGAAGCATTGGCCGCGAAGCAGCCATTGCGAGTCAGAGACTCGCCCTTCTAGAATCCCGATGCATGTGCATCGGGCACCCAGCTAGTATATATATATATATATATTTATATACGGTATATTTTTACACATTGTACTTGATTATATCATTAAAGAAATTATTTTAAAGAAACAGTCTTTTAACATTCGATTCATGGTAAAATATAATTAGTTGCGCTGAGTCCTACCCACATTCACACCCTTAAATTATATAAATTCTATAGGATAATTTAGAAAAGCCATTACACGGAGCTCTTCTGGACTTCCTAGTAGCAACAGGGACCAACTAACAGCTTATCCAAAGCTACCCCATATATAGCCAGCTCCAGTGTTACAGAACATATTAGCATAATAACCTATTTCAAATAGTGATGTTTCGGCTTCAAAATACACTGAACCGTTCTTGAGCTCAGTGTATTGTGGAGCTATCACATCACTGCTCTGATATTGGTGAATATGTGGCGCCCCACATGGTCAGGCGTCACAGTGGGGTATTGCACTCTAAAAAAAAAAAAGTAATGTAATCTTCCCCAGCTGCAGGTGGATACTAGATACTAGATTAGTAGTGGGATGTTACTCCTGGGAGGGAGATATATTCACCTCTAGAGGGAGTAGAGAGTGAATTAGTGGAAAAGAAGGAAGTTGGAGTGGAGGAAGTCGAGGAGGAATGTGGAGCGAGGCGGAAGGTTAACTTAGACAGCTCTACGCTGATCCGGAGGGAAGATGAGAGAGGATCTTGAGAGAGGGTACCTGACGCGGGAGTCTGGGCCCTAGAAAGAAAGGGGGAACCCCAGCGTGGAGCGACCATACTCCAAGGAATTCCCCAGTCCACCACGGGAACGCCGGACCCGAGGAAACGGCCAGAGTCCACCTCTGAAGTCGTCAACCGGCTGCTGCGGTCTGTTCACCGGCTGCGGCACCCTGCCGGATGGAGCAGTCTGCCTGCTTCCTCACCACGAGGGAGGGGAGCCCCAAGTCTACCTTTAAGGAGCCATTAGGTATAGACTCATCCTAGGCGGGGAAGAAAGGACACAGGTTCGTCAACTAAGGCATGCCACGGGTACCACCATACCACTTGGCATCCACTTGCAGCCACCCGTAGAGCTACTTATTTCTTTAACAACTGTTGCTGAACTGTGGACTTGTATGCTGATGACTGTTTACAGTAAAGTACCCGGGAGAGTGACTTTGCCTCCGTGTCTTTGTGCTGCAGAATTCAACCTGTTTGCTTACAGGAACGCTGCCCCGGAGGACCAGCTCCACCTGTAGGGAGCTTTGCCATCCTTGCCGTGATACCATCGCCCTCTGGAGGACTGTGGAGGCGCTGGTGATCCATCACCAGGTACTACAGGTGGCGTCACGTGACAATAACTCTTATCCCCTGTACATAACCCCTCTATTGAAGTGTCACCCAGGCCACAGGCTCAGGTGCTGCCACCCGTGACATCCCTGTGAAAACCCCTCTGAGCCTAATACCTGAGTACCCCAGGGCCTGAGGCTCGACATATAAAAGTACCCTCAATTTTTTCATGTCTTGTGAGTGCTGCAAACTATTTTGTCCTCCAGATCTGGCATTGAAAAACACAGGTACTGATGATCATTTTAAAGGAACCTGTCACCTCATTTTACCCCCCTTTGCTATCACTACCTTTCCCTGCACCTTGCTAGCTGATCCCCAACCATCCCTGTCTGAGCTAAAAGTCTGTCAGAGCTGTCTGAGATAAAGCTTCAGAAAATTATTTTATAACTTACATGTAACCTGCAGCATAGACTGGAAAGGCGGGTTCCGGGGCTCCAGTCTTCCTCCCTCGCTGTCTCTCAGCACGCTGTGCTCATCATTCCTTTTGCCGATCCTCTTTTTGAAATTCCCAACTCCCTCGTAATATGATGTTGTGGCCGTAATGTCATATCCGGCCCGATGCATTATGGGGGCTTTTGATGTGTACGCTTCCAATTCAATATGCGCACTGTGCAGGCGTTGGGTCATACACCTGATCGCCTGAGCCGGAACGTCATATCCAGTCCAGTGCATTGTGGGGGCTGATATCGTGTATGGCCTGGCTGCCGCCTAAGCAGTGCGCATGTTGAAGTGGAGCCGTACACATCATAAGCCCCCACAATGAACGGGCCGGATATGACATTACAGCCACCGCATCATACTACGAGGGAGGCGGGTATTTAAAAAAGAGGATCGGTGAAAGAAATGAGGACGCCCAGCGGGGCGTGCTGAGAGCCAGTGAGGGGGAAAAATGGAGCCCTGGAGCCCGCCATCCAGTCTACACTGCAGGCTACATGTAGGTTATAAAATAATTTTTCCTAAGCTTTATAGGACCTTTTTAGCTCAGACAGGGATGGTTAGGGATCACCTAGCAAAATGCAGGGACAGGTAGTGATAGCAGAGGGGGGTAAAATGAGGTGATAGGTTCCCTTTAAAGACACTATAAGTCCATACAAATATAGAGAGAATAGTGGTACTTGATACAGACAAAATGTGCTGACTTTAGTCAAGCATATTCATAGTGTTCCGGGCAGACATCGGCCGATAGGGGTAGCGTCTGTCCAGCACACTCTGTATATCTTGGAATGAGCTTAGCACATTTTGTTGGAACCAAGTGCCAAATTTCTTTCTATAGTTATATATTCCTGTAAAATGTATTTATCTAGGTATCACGGACAGCATATTAGTATTATATATTTCATGCAATTTAAAAGAAAAAAAGCTTTGGCACAATGTTAGCCAGTTGAAATGTGATTGATTGCTCTTAGTGGGATAGACAAAGTACCGTATTTTTCGGATTATAAGACGCACTTTTGTTCCCCCAAATTTTGGGGGAAAGTGGGGGGTGCGTCTTATAATCCGAATGCAGCACTGCAGGAGAGGCTGGGGGGCAGCTCTGCAGCATGTCCGGGGCTGGAGTGGGCTGGCTGCGGGGCTGCAGAGAGAGCGGGAGATCTCCTGCTCCCGCTCATTTAATATGCACTGCCGCTGTCCACCTCTCAGTGCTGAAGTTGCACTGAGAGGTGGACGGCGGGGAGCAGTGCATATTAAATGAGCGGGAGCAGATCTCCCGCTCTCTCTGCACCACCCTCCATACGCCCCATGTCCTGCATACCGCCGCCCCACATAATACACCCACCCCCTCAATATACTGCCCCCATGTAATATGCTGCCCCCCCCTCCATTACTAAGATGGTCCCTCGCTCTGCACTTCCCCATCATTAATATGCCTCCCCCCTCGCCGACGCTGGCCGGCAGCAGATAGAGTAAAAAAAGCCTCCTTCCTCACCCTCCGGCGCCAAGCTGAAAGCGTCACCGCCGGCTCCTGGTCTCCATGGTGCTCTGCTTCTTCCGTGATCGGGCGATGATGTCATCACTTATGCCCGATCACATGAGCGGAAGAAGAAGAGCACCATGGAGACCAGGAGCCGGCGGTGACGCTTTCAGCTTGGCGCCGGAGGGTGAGGAAGGAGGCTTTTTTTACTCTATCTGCTGCCGGCCAGCGTCGGCGAGGGGGGAGGCATATTAATGATGGGGAAGTGCAGAGCGAGGGACCATCTTTGTAATGGAGGGGGGGGCAGCATATGGAGGGGGTGGGTGTATTACATGGGGGGCATCAATAGGGAACGTGTGCCAGCACAAGGGGGGGGAACGTGTGCCAGCACAAGGGGGGGAACGTGTGCCAGCACAAGGGGGGGGAACGTGTGCCAGCACAAGGGGGGGGAACGTGTGCCAGCACAAGGCAGGAACGTGTGCCAGCACAAGGCAGGAACGTGTGCCAGCACAAGGGGGGGGGAATGTGTGCCAGCACAAGGGGGAAAACGTGTGCCAGCACAAGGGGGGGGAACGTGTGCCAGCACAAGGCAGGAACGTGTGCCAGCACAAGGCAGGAACGTGTGCCAGCACAAGGGGGGGGGGGAACGTGTGCCAGCACAAGGGGGGGGAACGTGTGCCAGCACAAGGGGGAGGAACGTGTGCCAGCACAAGGCAGGAACGTGTGCCAGCACAAGGCAGGAACGTGTGCCAGCACAAGGGGGGGGGGAACGTGTGCCAGCACAAGGGGGGGGGAACGTGTGCCAGCACAAGGGGGGGAACGTGTGCCAGTACAAGGGGGGGAACGTGTGCCAGCACAAGGGGGGGAACGTGTGCCAGCACAAGGGGGGGGGGAACGTGTGCCAGCACAAGGGGGGGAACGTGTGCCAGCACAAGGGGGGTGAACGTGTGCCAGCACAAGGCAGGAACGTGTACCAGCACAAGGCAGGAACGTGTGCCAGCAGAAGGGGGGACCGTGTGCCAGCACAAGGGGGGGACCGTGTGCCAGCACAAGGGGGGGACCGTGTGCCAGCACAAGGGGGGACGTGTGCCAGCTATGGGGGACGTGTGCCAGCACAAGGGGGCTATATCCAATATAAGGGTGCCATATCCAGATTAAGGGGGCTAATTCTAGGATGGGAGGCTGTATCCCAGGATGAGGGACCACGTACCAGGATTAGGGGGCTATGTGGGACATACGCTATATGATTTGTTAGACGGACACTGGCATTATAAGAAGGACCCCATTTAACATTAAAAATATTTTTTTTCTCTTTTCCTTCACCAAAATTGGGGGTGCGTCTTATAATCAGGTGCGTCTTATAAAGCGAAAAATACGGTAATAATCTTGTAGTTGTGATACCTTTTAAGGGCCAACAAAAATAAAATTAATAATGTTGCAAAGCAAACTTTCGAGACTGTTTAGATCTCTTCATCAGGCATGGTATAACATGTTAAATCATGCCTGATGAAGAGACATAAGCAGTCTTGAAACTACAATTCAATTTTGGAACATGGTCGTATGTCAAAGTCAAACATAAGAAGTATTTCACTGTGTGCAGAATTATTAGGCAAATTAGTATTTTGATCACATGATACTTTTTATACATGTTGTCCTACTCCATGCTGTATAGGCTTGAGAGCCAACTAGCAATTAAGTAAATCAGGTGATGTGTATTTCTGTAATTAGGAGGGGTGTGGTGTAATGACATCAACACCCTATGTAAGGTGTGCTTAATTATTAGGCAAATGCCTTTCCTTAGGCAAAATGGGTCAGAAGAGAGATTTGACGGCTTCTGAAAAGTCCAAAATTGTGAGATGTCTTGCAGAGGGATGCAGCAGTCTTGAAATTGCCAAAGTTTTGAAGCATGATCACCAAGCAATCAAGCGTTTCATGGCTAATAGCCAATAGGGTCGCAAGAAGCGTGTTGGGCAAAAAATGAGCAAAAAAACTGCCCATGAATTGATGAAAATCAAGCGTGAAGCTGCCAAGATGCCATTTGCCACCAGTTATGCAATATTTCAGAGCTGCAACGTTACTGGATTTTCAAAAAGCACAAGGTGTGCTATACTCAAGGACATGGCCAAGGTAAGGAAGGTTGAAAAACGACCACCATTGAACAAGAAACATAAGATAAAACGTCAAGACTGGGCCAAGAAATATCTTAAGACTGATTTTTCAAAGGTTTTATGGACAGATGAAATGAGAGTGACTCTTGATGGGCCAGATGGATGGGCCAGAGGCTGGATCAGTAAAGGACAGAGAGCTCCACTCTGACTCAGACGACAGCAAGGTGGAGGTGGGTTACTAGTATGGGCTGGTATCATCAAAGATGAACTTGTGGGACCTTTTTGGGTTAAGGATGGAGTAAAGCTCAACTCCTGGACCTACTGCCAGTTTCTGGAAGACAAGTTCTTCAAGCAGTGGTACAGAAAGAAGTCGGTATCATTCAAGAAAAACATGATTTTCATGCAGGAGAATGTTCCATCACATGCATCCAACTACTCTACAGCGTAGCTGGCCAGTAAAGGTCTAAAAGAAGAACAAATAATGACATGTTCCCCTTGTTCACCTGACCTGAACCCCATAGAGAACCTGTGGTCCTTCATAAAATGTGAGATCTACAGGGAGGGAAAACAGTACACCTCTCGGAACAGTGTCTGGCAGGCTGTGGTGGCTGCTGCACGCAATGTTGATCATAAACAGATCAAGCAACTGACAGAATCTATGGATGGAAGGCTGCTGAGTGTCATCATAAAGAAAGGTGGTTATATTGGTCACTCATTTTTTGGGTTTTGTTTTTGCATGTCAGAAATGTTTATTTCTAAATTTTGTGCAGTTATATTAGTTTTACTTGGTGAAAATAAACAAGTGAGATGGGAATATATTTGGTTTTTATTAAGTTGCCTAATAATTCTACACAGTAATAGTTACCTGCACCTACAGATATCCTCCTAAGATAGCCAAATCTAAAAAAAAAAAAAAACACTCCAACTTCGAAAAATATTAAGCTTTGATATTTATGAGTCTTTTGGGTTGATTGAGAACATAGATGTTGATCAATAATAAAAATAATTCTTTGAAATACAACTTGCCAAATAATTCTGCACACAGTGTATGTCAGAGTCATGTATCATGTGAAATAAAAAACAAGGAGCGCAATGTCTATTACCTGGTGGTTTAGTGGGATTAATAAAATTGGGGGTGACTGGCCACTCACCAATAGGTATCACCTGATGAGGATATTGTCATACTATCGAAATGCGTTGTGGAAGGCGAAGTGTTAATAAAGGTTTGTTAATCAAATTACTTCAATAGTATTCCCTCACCCCAGTGCTCAACAGACAGCTACAACAATATTGCTTCTAAGAGTCATGTATCAGAGTCAGGTGTCAGAATCATGGATCACAATCATGCATCAGAGTCAGATATCAGAATCATGCATCAGAATTAGGTATCAGAGTAAGATATCAGAATCATGCATCAGAATTAGGTATCAGAGTCAGGTATCAGGCAGAGTATTCCTGATGTTTGACTTTGATATATGACCATGTCCTAAAATCAATAGTGTATAAAATGGATAGTGTACATTAGCTTGCTTTTGTATGAAGCAGGAGGTTGTGTAAGACAGTGAATGTGAGGGGAGGGCTTTTTGTTGAAATCTAATATGATTTTAAAATTAAAAGTTATATCATTGTTATTATACTGAGTAGTATTACTTTTTTTATGTTTTTTTGTTCACTACACCTATCTCTAACCCTAACCCACAACCCCAGCCCTAGTTAGGGTTAGAAAAATTGCAAAAATGTAAAAGCAGAACTTGGTAATGAAAGAAGACAGTACTGAATCATATTAATTATTCAATATGATTCAATACTGTTTTCTTCACTCTATAGCTGCTCAGCTTGTCATCTCAGCTGGTCCCTATGTTGAAGGGGTGGCAAGGCGGGGCCTTTGGTAATTGCGAGCGAGGCAGGGCCTCGGCTGCGGCGAAGTCCTGGTTTTGCAGCATGCTCCCTGGCCTGCTCCCCAGCGCAACAGTCAAGTCTAGATTTGACCTCGCTGAGGGCCAAAGTACACACAAAGTCAATTAAGCTTATCAACGAAAATTTACTTAAACAGACTCGTGAAACCAAGTCACTCAGCTTTCTTAGAGTTATTCACATCAATGCAATTTGTTTAAGACTGTTCCCTTCCTCCCAGTATCTCTAGACCAGGGGTCTCAAACTCGGCTGGGTTGGTGGGCCGCACATAGAAAAAATTTTTTATCGGGGGCCACATTGCTTGTAGGACTAAGGGTACCGTCACACCAGGTGACATCGCCGGAGATATCGCAGGTGACACACGGGAGCGCGCACATTTTTGGCATCCCGCCAGCGTCGTGTGTTTAGACGCGGCGATACCTTCGGTGATGCTTTGGCGATGTTTCAGGCAACGTCGCTGTTGGGGTGTCTAGAAACCCCAGTAGGGATCCTGTAACATGGGAGCCTATGGCTCCCATCGCCTGTAACATCGCTATTCGCTATTGCTTACACATCGCCTGAGAGTGGTTGCCTGGTTTCACAGCAGTACTGTGAAACCAGGCGACCACTCGAAGCCAATTTTTCGGCGCAAAATCGCCACTTTACGCGGGGCGATGTCACCTGGTGTGACAGTACCCTGACATTTTTAGTAATACCAGATTTTTTTGGTCAATGTAGTAATGTCCAAATCCTGATCCCCTTCTTGTAGTAATGTCCACATCTTGGTCCCTTTCTTGTTGTAATGGCCCCATACTGGTCCCCATCCTGGTCACCCTCTTGTACTAATATCCCCAACCTGATCCCCTTCTGTAGTAATGTCCCCCATGCTGGTCCCTTTTTGTAATGATGACCTCCATACTGATCCCTTTTGTAGTGATGTCACCATCCTGTCCCCCATGCTGGTCCCCTTTTGTAGTGATGTCCCCATCCTGGCCCCCATAGTGCAGTAATGTCCCTCATGCTGGACCCCTTTTTTAATCATATCCCCAACCTGGTCTGCCTTCTTTTTACACACTCAGACATATTCACTCACAATCACACCCACTCACACATTAACTCACCCACATTCACATTAACTCACACTCTGACACTCACTCACACTCACTCATGTGGAACAAAAGGGGGGGGGAAAGCACAACCCATGAACGGTACCTGGTGGTCTAGTGGGGGCGTCAATAACAGATGTGGGGGGTTCGCATCTCACCTTTGGAGGTTCTGCAACCCTGCACAACCTCGGCGTATCGCAGTGGAAGGCTCCGGACTCAAGCGGTCGGGGTTTCCTCCACGAGCAGCTCCTTCTTCCAGTCAGTAAATCCACCTGATGAAGACGGCGGACCGCCAAGGACTTTTGTTATAATCACACACTTCTGTACAAAATCGCGCACTCTGATGCCCTCGCGCACTCACAGGCACCCACAGGCACTCTGACACCCACAGGCACTCTGACACGCACAGGCACTCACACGCACAGGCACTCACACGCACAGGCACTCACACGCACAGGCACTCACACTCACAGGCACCCACAGGCACTCGCGCTCACAGGCACTCGCGCTCACAGGCACTCGCGTGCACAGGCACTCGCACGCACAGACACAGGCACTCACACGCACAGACACAGGCACTCACACGCACAGACACAGGCACTCACACGCACAGGCACTCACAGACACAGGCACAGGCACTCACACAGACACAGGCACTCACACAGACACAGGCACTCACACAGACACAGGCACTCACACAGACACAGGCACTCACAGACACAGGCACTCACACAGACACAGGCACTCACACAGACACAGGCACTCACACAGACACAGGCACTCAGACACAGGCACTCAGACACAGGCACTCAGACACAGGCACTCACACTCACAGACACAGGCACAGACACTCACAGACACAGGCACTCACACTCACAGACACAGGCACTCACACAGACACAGGCACTCACACTCACAGACACAGGCACTCACACTCACAGACACAGGCACTCACACTCACAGACACAGGCACTCACATTAGCACACACTTTATTACCAACACTTTTATTACTAACCATGCTGGCGGCGTTCCAGTGCATGGGGACCCTGGGGCTTCCCTGTGCGGCCCCCAGCACTTTGGACTAAGAACCATGCTGGCGGCGGTCCAGTGCATGGGGCCGCCGCGGTCTCCGCTATAATATTACTTCTGGCCGCTTCACTCTGCCGCTCGCTCTGCCAGTTCAATGCAAGCCACCGTCAGCCAATGAGAGGCCCGAAGGTGATGTCAGCGGCCTCTCATTGGCTGAGGGCTTGTATTGAGCTTACAGAGCGGCAGAGACAGTGAAGCGTCCGCAAGTAATGTTATAGCGGAGACAGCGGCGGCACCATGCACTGGACCGCCGCCAGCATGGTTCTTTGTCCAAAGTGCTGGGGGCCGCACAGGGAAGCCCCAGGGGCCGCATGCGGCCCGCGGGCCGCGAGTTTGAGACCCTGCTCTAGACTCTCGTCCTCTTCCTTCAGCACCATAGTATTTAGTTTCCCTTGGCTTCAGCCCTGTCTCACCCACAGAGATCCATCCAGAAGAACAATCAAGGTCACTGTTAGACAAAGGTTCCTTCAGCGCTGGCACTGTGATGACCCATTTGTTCGAGTCTATGCTGAGGTCCACTGAAACAGTACCGGAGAGGTCAGTCACTGCCTGGGAGTCTACCTGAGGCAGAGGGCCAGCTCCTATGTACTTATTGCCATGCTCGTCTCCCAGGGTGATCCAGAGGGTCTCGCCAAATCAAAGATGGGGATGCAGTTCCTGTTCCAATTTTCCTCTCTTGGGACTCTCCTCCCAAATGTATGCAGCAGACCCTTTTTGTTAACTATGCACCACCCCTACGGGGCCTCACTAATTGTTGATAACAACTTCCAAGACTCAGGGGGACCGGGAAACAGTCTTCACCCTGACCACTAGATGGCCATAAACGCGTGATTGCACTAATTAATGTTACATCTAGCTGTATAACGCTCCTATATATATAGTACCTCCAGTACTGTCCCAAGGAGGTGAAGGGCCGGGACTCTATGCCCATACAGAATTCTGCAGCAGATGACAAACTCAAGTCAGCTATGATGCATAGGTAGCAAAGAGCAGATGATCACTGCACAGGGTTAAGAAAAAGGGGGTTCTGCTCCTTTGACAGTGGGAACAGGCAATGAAGGGGGGATTTTGAGCCTCCATTTGATGCAATGGGCAGCTGGCCTGTTGTCCTTGCCCTATGCTATGCCATTGGTGTGCCACAGATTTTAACTGCCAAGCCATGCACTAAGGCTTCTGACCTCAAAGCTAAGTCTACCTTTTTCACTGCACCGTTATTATTTAGTGTGTCCTGCTAGGCTGTAATGCCTGGACTCTGGACCTTTTTACGTGGCCTGTAACACTGCCATTTTGTTCTTCACTCCAAATAAAATATGCCTAAAACTGTCTTTATTTATAAAAAAAAAATGTGACATGCTATATAAGTCAGGTAGAGGGTAGAAGACACTCTACAGAAATTGTGACTGCCAATATGTATAAGCATTATCACTATTTACATTATATTTTTTTAATGGGGGGGCATTGTTCTATTAACAAATCCATAATTTAAGGGACCATTTAAAATACACTAAACAGACCTTAGAAAGTTGTACCTAAAATATTCTAAACAATAAAAGTTAACCCTTACTTTTCACTGTACAAAATGTAAACCCAAAAGAGACTCAAGGGCAAAAGGAGACAGATCAAAGAGCTGAGCGCCTAATCCTTGACCTAAGTGACAGGTGCCTCCAGCAAGATGAGTGTGTGACGCATTACAGCTTCGAGGCTTTGATGGAACCCGCGACAGCAAGAAAGGAGAAAAAAAAGATCCACAAATCCCAGACAGAGTCAGAGACAGACAGGATAAGAACAGTGACAAGGCTTTTCCTAAGGCTCCATTAAAGTCATACATGTGCCGATAGCCATAGCTGAGACAGGCGGACCAGTCATTGTGTCTCTTCATGCAAACAGGTTGATGAACTGCATGACCTAACCAGGGACCATCCATCCAGTGGGCTGGATGCTGCTCTCTGAGGCTTGTTGTGACCCCCATCAGCCCTAATATCACTATAGACCTCATAATATGACATCATTTTTACTAATACTCTAGTTTTCCCATGTTAATGCAATGTGATTTACATGATGTGCCAATTATCTCAACAGATTAAACAAGTTGAAATCCAACCTGTCTTAGGCTAGGGTCACACATAAGACCTGGATCCGTTTTTGGCAACAGTTTTTGAAATAACGGATTATATGTTAAAAAATCGCTATCCGTTCCTATGGAGCCCTATGGAATAACAAATCTATTTTTTTGGTGCCTTAAAAAAAGGATCCATTTTTCCTAGCATTTTTCGTAGTCCAAAAAACGTTCAGGGGCACAGGAGTCTCAAAAAGCACCCTTAAAAATGGATTTGTCATGGGAAAGACTCTGAAAAACGGATTGGCATGTGTGACCCTAGCCTTATCCTTGCTGTCTACAAGATCAGAAGCTTTATTCTCAGCCTTTACTTCTCATATAAAACAAATTTACATGAGATCCTTTAAAGGATCCCCAAGCACCTGTATGATGTTTCCAGCATACATGATATGGTGACGTGTGGAATGTTATCCAGCTTTTTCCCAAAGCCAAAACCTATAAATCTGCTTTGTTTCAAAACAAATTAGGTACCAATGTCATGACCACCAATGTCAGCATCCTGTGATGTGCTTGGAAAAAGTGCGAGATTTGAAACTCCGGCAGTGTGAAGCCGGCATTTGCAATGCGCTCAGGTTCCGTCTGCCATAGGATTGCATTGACAGCATTAACGCAGTGTTACCTTTCTGCTAAACACTGCACTAATGCTGAAAAACTCTAAGTTTTAGACGGAACCCCCTGAATGCAGGGAGTAACGCTAGTCTGACTCTAGCCTTAGATAGAAAATTATGTAGAAAGACATTAATGGTCCAGTGATGCCAGCGAACGTCAGTTTTGACCTGTCCTTGCAATGGATGCACACCAGGTATGCACCCAAAGGCACAGTGTTTGTGTAAGGATGGACCAAGTGCCGCATCAGCAGTGTAGACCAACTGAAGTCCACTGTGTGTAAAATCAATGCTATTGGGCCAATCCAGAAGTAAGCCGCCATGTAGTATGCAGTTCCCAGGTTGACCACTCCTGAAGATCAGAGGTGGTCGATGATAATCCTTAGACTCTCCCAGGATTTCACATAATCATATCTCTTTTTATAGCTTTGATCTGTGTGTTCATTTGAAAACTTTCAACCTGCTTGGATGCTAATTGTTTGTCTCTTGTGTCACCGCACTGACTATGACAAACAGCGGTTCATGCGGCTGTCACATCCCCGGCTGCTTTCATCCTCTGGGGTAATCATGAAGCATTAAATGCCTCGCCTGTAAGGAAAGGAAACATTTCACACACAATTGTTACTTCCTTGGCGTCAGTTCATCATCACGTTGTCAGGACTAGGATTAAAGACCTCATCATTGATTATCTTCGCCCCCCACACCCAACCCACATACAACGAAGAGGAGGAAAGTGTTTTCCAGGGCGGAAATGGTATTATCCAGTTGTCTACAAATCATTGAGGCATCATTCATTGTGTTTAGTATGTCCATCTTCAGCCAACAATATCCATGACACTCAGGACAAAAATATATTTAAACCCATTGGGTTGACCTTTTCCAAATAAAAATAGGATACCTATCCATGGACATAGTCAAAAAAATGAAAAGTAATCAGGTTAAAGGGTTTGCACTGGATTAAAAACATAGTTGCTTTTACTCTAGAAACAGCACCTCACCTGTTGTAGGGTTGGATTTGGTAATGCTGTTCAGCTCTTTTGAAATGAATGGAGCTGAGCTCTAATACCACACACAACCTGTGGACTGGTGTGGCACTGGTTTTGGAAGCAAATCACCAACTATGTGACAACTAATTTGAGTTGTATCAGTGCTTGTGATTTATGAGGTTATTACATGGATTTGCTATGATGTAGGATTGGTGAGATGTTCAGAGGCATCAAGAGCCACTGGAGCACCTTGGCTTTCTCATTTCAGCACCAGGCACAATAACATCCATTGCACCATGGCTGAAACACACATTTTTTGCTTGAATAGGCTGAAGCCACAGACACTACTACGCTACATTCACACACAGCGTTTTTTATGCATTTTTTGAGGATCCGTTTTTGCAGTGAAATGCATCCATCTCTGAGCTTCCTATCAAAGTCAATGAGTTGTCAAGATTTGTCATTCAGATACAACTGACTAGCGCAGGGTATGGGGACTCGGGTATCTGGACCCTCTGCTTTGGTAGGGATGTCACTGGTGGCCTGCCCAGACCCGTGGCCCTGGTGGTCAACTAAAAAGGGGTAGTTAGAATGGGAATAAAAGTTTATATGTTTATCGTGACGCCACCTGTGGTATCTGGTGACTGCACCAGGGCTGCGTAGGGCCTCCAGGGATGATGGATGAGCAGCTAGGTGTTGAAGTCCCCACAGGCAGAGCTGGATCCCTGAGGTGTTTGGTAATGAAGATGAGGGATGGAGCAGGGACTTGGCCGGGCTGTTGGATAACGGGACAGTCTCTGTGGATGGCAGAGGCGCGGGTAAGGAACTGACACACACACCGCTGGTTTTTCTTTACCTTTTGCTGGTGTAGTTGTAGGTAAATGTCCAGAGCACTGCCGGATGTTCAGGATACACTTCTGGGTCTCCACAGCGAGTGGGTATAAGACCTCCTTGTCTCTTTCTCCGTGTGTGTGAAGCCCCTGCCCCATGTAAAACTTGACTGGCCACCTCTGCTCTCCCTCTCTCCACCTGCACTGTCGGCGGGACACCCTCGATGGACTACCGCTGTTCCTCTCTCTGCGGTGCCTGGCTCCCTGGTGAGTGACTGCGCAGATGCCCGGGAGACCAAAGTCTTCACGGTGGACCAGTATTCTCTACTGGGCCAGGTGCTCTCCAGTAGACTCGGACTCTGGTGCTCTTGTAGCGTCTGCACACTCTCTCTAACTCCGCCCCCAGCATCAGTATTTATAGAGAATTTTGCCTAAAGGCAGCAAGTTGGGCTCCCTTACTGTGCTGGGGTGGAAAGTGTTGTTTGTGTCTGTGTACCCACTGTGGAAACCCATCCGTGCTGTAGGTGAGTCTGTGGTTAACTATGTGAGCGGGGCGCCACATTCGCCCCCTAGGTAAGGTCAGTACTCCTGGACTGAGGAACAATTTTTGGTTAACATACACATATATAATAACAGGTAACATATTTACAGAGTCTCAAACCAAAAATTTACAAAAACCACTGATAAATGGCGAAACAGGTACAGTCCATACAGTGCAAGTCCATCCACCGCAGGCTGGAAAAAGAAGTTAATTGTCACAAGCAGTCCTGTGACCATGGTCCTTTTAAAGTTGAAAACAAGGAAAAAAAAGTGGTTGTTTTGAAAAGTCTTTACAATAGTGTCTGTAAGCTCCGGGAGAAAAGGGATAAAGTTTTTAAAAAGAGTTCAATAAGTCCTTACAGGTAAAGTCTCTGTAGTCTTAAAAGTTCAGAATACACAACAACATTTACTACAGGTGCCTCGGCTTAGGAGTCTTAGGTACTATAGGGGCCTCTACCGGTCATAAGCGATGTAGGCCTCCTGGCACAGGGGTCACTTATTGGCCAAGATTTTGCTCTCCCTAGACAGCTCCTTACGCCAACTCCTCTCACCCCTCTTTTGGTGTTGTGTACCCAATGTGACTTGTTTTGGCCTACTCTTCACCCTTTTGCATACTACTATTTACAAGAACTACTATTTACATATAATTTTTTGGGTTATCTTACATTTATTGTACCCAATCTCCATACCTGGATGTGACTTGCCCACGTGTGCCACGACTTGATCTACGCACTACGGGTGTGGCTATCTCAGGTGATGTGTCTGGAGAATGCAATGTGGGTATAGCAGGTAAACGTCTGCGTTGCCTTAGTCTCACTACAGGACTAGCAGGTGCACCGATTGCAGGATCCTCAGGTTTTCTGACAACGGGTATTTCTTCCTGACTTCTTGGGATTGTTTCTTGAGACTGGTAAAAGTTAAGCAATGGCATTAATATTGCTCCTACATGTTGAGGCAATCTTCTCCAAGTATGGTAGATATTACTCTTTCTTTGGGTTTTGGACATGGAATTGGGACTTCATATGATTCTGTTTCTGTTCCTTCTGGAGGATCTTGAAGGTCTTGAGTCTTCCATACTTCTGGACATTTCTTTAAATGATTCAGGGATACTGTTTGAGTGGTCTTTCCTCCATTATTGCTGATGAGGAAAACTTTGGTGTTGTCAAAGTTGGACTCCAGAACAGTGTAGGGTCCTCTTTCCTATTCATCATCTAGCTTATGTCTTCTTCTATTCCTCTTTAATACAATACTTCCGGGTATTATTGGTTCTGCTGGTGCACTTTTGTTGTAGTTTTTCTCCTGTCGTCTGGATTTTTCTAGACTGTCTTCAACGCAAGCTTAGACTTGTCTATACTGTTCTAGACGGTTGGTATTCCGGTCAGAATTAGAAGTATCTGCTTTGGGTTCAACGATTCCTAGTTCTCATAAGATAGGCGAGTGTACAGTTAGTAGCGCTCACTGGAATGTGATTGTACATTTCTACCAGATCAGGCAGTTTTTCTGGCCATTGATTTCTCTCTACAAGAGGCAGTATCTTGAGCATGTCAATCACGATGTTGTTCATCTTCTCACATAACACATTGGATTGGGGATGATATGGTGTCGTTCTTATTTTCATACAACCATAAAGATGACAAAACTCTTGAAAGAATTCGTCTTCAAACGCTGAAGCTCTATCCGTTAAGACTTGTTCTGGATAGCCTAGTAGTCTACAGAAGACATTTTGGAAGGTCTTCTCAGCTGTTGCAGCAGTGAGATCTTTTACGGGTGCGACCATCAGGAATCGGGAGTAGTGGTCCACCATTGTCAAAGCATAAGTGTAGCCCGTCCTGCTTGGAGTCAGTTTCGCATGGTCCAAGGCTACAATTTGGAGTGGCTGCATTGTTACGATAGGTTGGAGCGGTGCTCTTTGACTCTCCTGGTCTTTTTTACGTAGGCTACAGGGTCCACAGTTTTTACACCATCTTTCTATGGATCCTTGCATGCCAACCCAGTAGAATCTGTCTTTGAGCAGCATTTCCAGCTTTTTCCACCCAAAGTGTCCAGTTTGGTTGTGGTAGGCATTCAGTACCATTTGGATCTCTGTACGGGATACTATGATCTGCCAGACCATTTCATGGGTTCTGGCATTGATATACCTTCTGCAGAGCTTTTCCTGGTAAATGAACAGCTTGCTTCTTTCGTTCCACAGGTGTTTAGCTTTTGGTGGAGGATTTGAAGGTAACTTTGCGGACTCCTGAGTTATCAGTCCTTTTACTAAACTGATAGTCGGGTCACTGTCTTGAGATTCCTCCAAACCAAAGTGTAGTAACGGGCTCACTACTCTCTCAGGAAGTTCTGGATGGACTTGTTGACATTGGGATACTCTCACCTGATGGAAGGCGGGTAGCTCTAGCTCTTCCAGCTCATCCTCGTCTGCTCCCATATCTGTTAAGTGAGGCATCCTGGATAAGGCATCCGCATTGCCGTTGTTTTGCCCAGCCTGGTACTTGATGGTAAACTGGTAATTGGATAATCTGGCCATCCATCTCTGTTCCATGGCACCCAATTTTGCAGTTTTCAGGTGGGTCAAGGGATTATTATCCGTGAAGGCAGTAAATTTGTTTGATACCAAGTAATGTTTGAATCTTTCGGTAACGGCCCAGACCAAGGCCAGGAACTCCAACTTGATTGAGCTGTAATTGTCAGGCTTCCGTTCTGTAGGGCGAAGCTTCCTGCTAGCATAGGCAATCACTCTTTCTTTGCCTTCTTGCTTCTGGGAGAGTACAGCTCCTAACCCCACATTACTGGCATTGGAGTATAACAGGAAAGGTAGGTTGTAGTCGGGGTAAGCCAGGATCTCTTCACTTGTTAGGGTCTCTTTCATCTGCTGGAACGACTCTTCCTGTTCCTTGCCCCACTCCAAGGGAGGATCTCTGGATTTGCCTTTCTTGGATTGGCCTACTAGGAGGTTTTGCAGTGGAGCAGCCTTCTTCGTGTACTCCTTTATGAATCTCCGGTAGTATCCCACCAATCCCAGGAACTGAAGTACTTCCTTGAGGGTCTTTGGTTTTGGCCATTCCCTGATGACAGTGACCTTATCTGGATGTGGGGCTACTCCTTCAGAACTGACTATGTATCCCAGGTACTGAACCTTTGGCTTTAACAGGTGGCATTTGGATGGTTTTTGCTTCATCCTGTACTTGGACAAGGCTTCAAATACCTCTGCTAGACGGGTTAGGTGTTCTTCATAGGATTTTGAATACACGATAACATAATCCAGATAAAGTAGTACCGTTTCAAAGTTCTTATGCCCCCGGCAACACTCCATCAACCTCTGGAACGTTCCAGGTGAATTACATAGTCCAAAGGGCATGCTGTTGAATTCACATAGGCCCATGGGCATGGTAAATGCCATCTTCTCACGGTCTTCTTCTGCAACGGAGACCTGCCAATACCCACTAGTGAGATCTAGGGTTGAAAAGTAATTAGCAGATTTCAATGCAGCCAATGATTCTTCAATGCGAGGTATCGGGTAAGCATCATTGTGTGTTACACGATTTATTTGCCTGTAATGTACACACATTCTCATGCTGCCATCTTTCTTTCTGACTAGGATTAGTGGAGCCGCCCAGGAGCTTCAACTATCTCTTATAACCCCTCCGTCCTTCATGTTCTGTAACATCTCTTTGGCTTTCTGATAGTGTGCAGGTGGAATAGGCCTGTATCGCTCTTTGATTGGTGGATGTGTATCTGTGGGGATATGATGGTGTACCCCTTTGATCCAAAGTCAAGTGGATGCTTACTAAATTCTTGTTCAAATTCTTGGACTACCCAGTAGACACCTTGCTTTTTATGCATGGGAGTGGAATCAGTTCCTATATGGAGCTGCTGACACCAGTCCTCTAGCTGCTCCTTAGCGTTGTTATCCTCTGCCTCTTTGGGTAGAGGTAAGGGTCCCACTGCTTGAATCTCGTTATTATTCACAGTGTACGGCTTGGCAACGGTGGAATACCTGGGTAGTTTGACCTCTTCACTGCCACAATTTAAGATGTGAACTGGTACTCTCCCCTTGTGTACATCAACTACCCCCTTGGCTGTCAAGAGTATAGGCCTGTGCTCTGAGCTGATGGGCTCCACTACCGCCTGATAGTCCTGCCCCCTTAGGCCGATAGCTGCTCGACACCAAATCATCATTTCACTCATTGGAGGTATTACAATAGGAAGTGGGTCTGTTAACTGTGCAGTACCAATTTCACCACCTGTAAGTTTTACCTGTTGCTGGTGCAGGAGGGCTCTTATCTCTCTTTGCAGAACCTTCTTCTGCCCAGGTTTGGCAGTGTCCGCTATCTGTTGAAGCAAGAACAGCACTTCATCCATGCAATTGCTAACAACATTTGTACTGAGGATAATGTATGGATCCTGGTTATTGAGATTTTCTTCTACCACAATATTCCCCTGGTCTTGTAACTCCACCCTCCTCATTTTATCGGTACTTCTCTAACCCCCACTATATTAACTGGTTCACCATTAGAAGCATAAATGTTAAGGTTCATTTCGGGTGGTTTAAGTTCATTACATGACCAGAATTGCATATAAAGGATATCAGGGATAGTGATCACTTGTGACTCGGTGTCCAATAAAGCAGGTTTCGAGATGCCATCTAGTATGATAGACAGGAATGGTCGCTGTCCGATGTAGGTATCATACCAGTTGGCTGGGACCTGTTGAGCTACTCCTGAGGTTCGGCCCCGGCCCCCAGGATCTGCTCATTTAAAGGACAGTATCTTGCGATGTGGCCGGTCTTGTTGCAGGGACAACAGATGGGTTCTCCTGTGGAGCTGGAACGATCGGTGGTCCTTCTTCTGGGCGACGCGGTCTTCCTCTCATCCATGGGACATCTTCCAGGCTGTCAGCAAGCTGGATTAGAAGTTGAGGTTTAGGCTGTGGCTTTGGTCCCTGCTGCAGCAGTAGGGCTACCATAACTGTGGCTAGGCTCTTGCCCAGCTGGTATACCTCCAAGCACAAGGAGTCAATCCTGTCGGAATTAGTAGACTGAACTCGGCTTTCTGCTGCAGGCACGGGTACTGGTGTTGTTGTAGCTGGAGCCTTGCCACTGCACCACCGCCGGATGGCAGCTTCAGGAGACTCCACTGACAGTAACCCCTTTATGGCTATGTCCTTTAAAGTATTGAAATCAGCGTCCGAGTGGCTTAGGGACCACCAGCGCAAGGTTTTGTTGTCCTCTGGTGATAATAGCCCCCAGGTAAACTGCTTACTCAATAGTTTATTCTCATCAGGGACACTAGCAGGGCTGTCTTGCTTCAGGGCTCGTAGCGCCTCCTGTAGGCGCCAGGCGTATTTCCAGATATCATCCCCCGGCTTTTGATAACAATGATAGAAGCGCATTCTGATGTCAGCCTCATTACAGTCCTCAAAACCAACTTTTAATTTATCAAAGATTATAGCTACTGATCCCCGTTCAGCGGTGGACCAGGACTCAGACTCTTTTTCCGCTGCACTGGTTAACAGTGCCAATACAACAGCTGCGCGCTGCTGGCTCATCATTGCATACATGTCCAACACTTTTCAAGGTGGACAAGGTATCAGGGCGGCCGTCATACTGCTGTAACCACTTAGCACCCGGGATATACGGTTGCGAGATCGGCAGGATCGGGGCTAATGCGCTCTACCGGTTGCAGCCATGGTCACTCCGGGGTGATTCTCGGGGTCAGCAAATGTGCTGTCGTCGTCACTGGATGGGGCGGACATTTCCGGGGCCCCCCTAGTAAATCACAGACAGTCTTTAAACAGTTAAACAGTTTTTGAACCCCGTAGGCAGGGAGTTATGCATTTGGGGATTTCTGGATTAGGCCTCTGCGCTTCGGAAGTATTCGGCAGAGCGAGGGGTGGGTTTTGGTTTCGCGGTCTGCAAGCTGTCATGCCCCTTTTCTTTCCGCTCCGCGGCGCAGTAATGGCGGCTCAGTTTAACAGTCACAAATTACAGTCTTAAAAACGGCACACAGTACCCGGTTGCACCAGGCACGGAATCCTGTTTGTGATGCAAGAAATTGAATAGCCCAGGGTGTGGGGACTCAGGTATCTGGGCCCTCTGCTTTAGTTGGGATGTCACTGTTGGCCTGCCCAGACCCATGGCCCTGGTGGTCAACTAAAAAGGGGTAGTTAGAATGGGAATAATAGTTTATAAGTTTATCGTGACACCACCGGTGGTATCTGGTGACTGCACCAGGGCTGCGTTGGGCCTCCAGGGATGATGGATGAGCAGCTGGATGTTTAAGCTCCCCACAGGCTCCCCACTGGATCCCTGGGGTGTTTGGTAATGAAGATGAGGGATGGAGCAGGGACTTGGCCGGACTGTTGGATAACGGGACAGTATGTGGATGGTAGGGGCGTGGGTAAGGAACTGACACACACACCGCTGGTTGTTCTTTACCTTTTACTGTTGTAGTTGCAGGTAAACGTCCAGAGCATTGCTGGGTGTTCAGGATACACTTCTGGGTCTCCGGTATTCTCTACTGGGCCAGGTGCTCTCCAGTAGACTCAGACTCTGGTGTCCGGTGTGCTGTTTGGGTGAACCTAACGCTGGCTCTTCGGTTCAAACTTTGTTCTTTCTGTTCTCCACGCCTTCTGACCCCACTCTTGGGCTTTGCAGGACTACTCGGAGGCTGGTCAGGGTCACTGGCTTGGGCCTAACGCAGCACCGATCACCAGTACATCTTCACCGCTCTTGTAGCGTCTGCACACTCCCACTAACTCCACCTCCAGCATCAGTATTTATAGGGGATCTTGCCTAAAGGCAGCAAGTTGGGCTCCCCCTACTGTGCTGGGGTGGAAAGTGTTGTTTGTGTCTGTGTACCCACTGTGGAAACCCATCTGTGCTGTAGGTGAGTCTGTGCTTACCTGTGTGAGCAGGGCATCACACAACCTTTTGCAGGAGTGCATTTTTTTTGGGCTCAAAAACTGATCCTCAAAAAGAATGAGCATGTCAATATGTGTGGCGTTTTGTCTAATCCTGTTTTTCCATTGAAACCATTGTATATGAGCTTAAAAAAAATACAGCAGTCTAAAACCGATCAAAAACGGATCACTTCTTTTTTGATGCTTTTTTTACAGCTGAAAAACGGGTCCTCAAAAAATGCATCAAAGATGCTGTGTGTAAATGTGGACTAAATGTGAGGTGGTTGTACGAGTTAGATTTCTATTTATAGTTGATTGTAAAGCTAGGGTCAGACTTGTGGATCTGGGAAAACTTAGAAATATTCTGCCTTAGCACGCGCCGCCTGTCTATTGATCTCTATGGATGCTTACCTCCGGCGCCAGCTCCACAGAGATCTCCCTGATATGCGTTGTGTGCAGCATCTTTCTGTGCGCTCTGCAAAAGCACATATCAGGGAGATCTGCAAACCCCACATCGGTGGAAAGAACAAGCTGGGTAGATAGATCACACAAACACAATTACCCACCTCCTGCGATGGGGAAGGGTCTTGGGCTGCAGCCACAGCTGGTTGTGGGCGGCGCCTGCTGCACCGTGTTCCCCGAGGCCCCTCCTGGCCCAGGGTGAAGGTGAGGAGGTCATAGTACCCCAAACGTGGCCTACGGACCTCCTCAGCTCCAGCTCCGGACCGGGCCTCAAGCCACTTTTTGTGGGTCTTGGTGAACACGGTGCGCAGGCGTTTGGTCTTCTCCGCAACCATGGACGCTGTCCAGTTCTTACTGGTTTGGAGCCGGTTCGCCAGCTTCACCAGCGGCCTGTAGGCCGCAGCCCTCGCTGCCTGGTCATGATATTCAGGCAGCGAGACCCACCACAGGCATTCGTGTTCCTGGTACATGGTGAGGAGCTGTGACACAAAATCGTGATACCCAGCCATCTGAAAAACAAACATCTAATTGTGTCATGCAAACAAATACATGGCCATAACAGGTGACACCCTACTCTGTGTGGCCATCCCATGTCTAGCAATACTAATTACATGTGTTCTGTTAGTCAGCTTGGCTATGCAGAATCATTATTGGCCTTAACATGTGTCCATACATGGGCCATGCTGGACATGCCTGGTGCTATATGTATTTTGGGCCACTGCAGGGAAATATGGGAAGGTCTGTCATTACAAATGCCACACATGGCCTTACAAACTACATTAAAACACACACTCATGAGATACACACATATTTATGTATAAACATAGTGCTGTAGTACACATTGTCTTGGCAAGGATCTACCAGAACATTATGTGTGCTACAGGACACGGAGTGTAGTTACAATACGTACACGTAGCTAAACACACTTTTACAGGACGCTACATGAAGCTGTACATAAGGCGCAAAAACATCTGCCAACATATGGGTCTGCAGCACACAGAAACTAACGTACAGGAGTGCCCAATAACATGTCCCCCCACTAACCATTTGTCCAACAGAGATCTTGTGATGCGACGCTACTAGCACAATGCACATTCAAGTCGGAGCAGGGGTGGCGCCCCAGCACGTGCATATTTAAAGACAACCTGATCAATCAAGAAAGCGCAATGGCGCATAATCATTGGTTGCACCTGGGTACACCCAGGCAGCTACGTCGATTACAGACGCCACTGCTGTCTGATTGGTTGGTTACCATATAAAAAGTGCTCACGACCGAGGTAGGCCACGCTTGCTGCCCAGAGTCATTAAGTAAGTACTGATGTGCAAACATGAACTGTGATATAGCTGTGTTGCGTTTAGAGCACCTTACCATTACGGATCGTTATTGTGTAGTGTAGCTGACGCCCAAGTGGTGGAGTATGTACTTACTCGTAAAGTTTTTTGTAATATTGTCTATTGTGTTCTGGCAAATGGATGCATGAGTGTTTTGTCAACCAAAACCCTATCCTCATTCACAAGCCATTTTGCCTTTGCTATACAGGATCATGTTTGAAGGATGCATGTGTCTTTAGTTGCGGGGATCATCTGAATTGTGGCCACATAGTACTGTCGTTTACCACACACAATGGGACGTTTAAGGCCAAACTCAGATGTGGAGTGGGGCGTGTGGTTCTGCGAATGTCTGCCTCAGAAGATCCTGCGTTCACAACACATCAGTGATGTCTCTTGGACATGATGAGTATTCAATAGCCTACTGCGTGGCGTGATATTTTGCGCATAAGACACAAAGGCTGGGGTACGTGTATAATGTAATTGTATAGAGTTGGAAACAACCATGATTTAATTAATGTGACCTATGTCTTTGGCCATGCCTTGTGGTCAGACGTCAACATTATGGCCACGTATATGGCCTTATGCTCATGATGTGTTGCATTTGACAAGGGAGATGTATTGTACAGGAGGGCCAGGGGTGTAGAGTGACCATGTTTGGTTGTCAGACACTGCAATGTTGTGTTTGGCCCTTGAATGGTGCTCTATATGTATGTGTGTATATGTATATGTATAGGGAAGGAGGTGGTGTGTGTAGATGATGTGTGATGAAGCGTACTTGTAGTGATGTTTTTTTCTCACTTTTGCAGGGCTTGGTATGTGAGATGACGATCGACCCTGATGGAGATGCTATCGTGGCTCTTGCCTTGGTGTAAGAGCAATTGTGGCTGGAGGATAGATATGAGAGTTTGCAGGCTCGCAGATCACGGCGTGTGTGGGCTCGGGATTTGCTTTGCCACCGGGACACCCGGAGCCACATGCAGCTGGTGCGTGAGCTGGAGGATCGTAGTCCGCATGATTTCAGGAACTACCTCCGTATGTCCGAGGACTCTTTCACATTCCTGTTGGAATGCATAAGGCCATTGATAGCCCGACAGGACACTGTGATGCGTCGAGCTGTGCCACCTGAGGAGCGTTTGGCTGTAACTTTGCGGTTCCTGGCAACAGGTTGTCCAAGGACCGACCTGCAATACACTTCACGTGTATCACTGTCCTGCTGAGCCGCCTGATCCCCGAGACGTGTGAGGCCATCTGGGGTAGTCTGCTGCCATCCTATATGCAGTTTCCAACACCCCCGCTGAATGGATGGATGTTGCCAGAGGGTTTGAGGACCACTGGCAATTTCCAAACTGCAGTGGTGCATTGGATGGTAAGCACATGAGGATCACTAAACCCCCAAACTCGGGGACTTTTTATTACAATTACAAACGATATTGTAGTGTGGTCCTCATGGCCCTGGTGGATGCGAACTATGAGTTCCTCTACATGGACGTTGGAATGAACGGGCGTATCTCAGATGGGGGTGTGTTTGCACACTGCTCCTTGGCCCAAGACCTAAGGACAGGTGGGCTGAACTTGCTCTCAAATGATGAGACAACCCATCATCTCAACTTTGTGTTTGT
>JARQOC010000006.1:379333621-379386150 GCA_033576535.1 Allobates femoralis | reverse complement strand
AGCACATAGCTACAATGAAAGGGTCAGGATGGAGCACATAATATAAGGGGGAAGGTCAGAAGGGAAAAAAACATAATTTCAAGGAGAAGGTCGGGAAAGGAAAGACATAATACAAGGAGAAGGTCAGGATTGAGCACATTACTGAAGGAGGGGGGTCAGGTTGGGAAATTTAATAAAGGAGGGGGCCCGGAGGGAAAGACAATGGTAAAAGATAAAATTATCTATTTCTATCTATTATCTATCTATCTATCTATAAAAAAAAAAACTGCCCCCAGCACTCACAGACTAATGTGAAATTGCCGCATGGATCGTGCATTACTGGAAGGGGACAAGGATGATGCATTACTGAAAGGGGACAAGGATGGGGCATTACTACAAGATGGGAGCAGAATGGGCCATTACTAAATGTGAACAAGGATGGGGCATTACTACAAGAAAGGGGGCTGAATGGAGATATTATTGCCAGGAGAGGGTCAGGATGGAGCAAATAACTACAAGGAGATGATCAGGATGGAGCACATAGCTACAAGGAGAGGGTCAGGATGAAGCACATAACTGCAAGGAGAGGGTCAGCATGGAGAGTTTACTACAAGAAGACGGTCAGGATGGAGCACGTAACTACAAGGAGAGGGTCAGGATTGACCACATACCTACAAGGAGAGGGTCAGGATGGACCACGTACCTACAAGGAGAGGGTCAGGATAGAGCACATAGCTACAATGAAAGGGTCAGGATGGAGCACATAACTATAAGGAGAAGGTCAGAATGGAGCACATAACTACAAGGAGAAGGTCAGGATGGAGCACATAACTACAAGGAGAAGGTCAGGATTGAGCACATTACTAGAAGGAGAGGGTCAGGATTGGGCACATAACTACAAGGAGAGGGCCAGGATGGAGACAATGGTACAAGATAAAATCTATCTATCTATCTATCTATCTATCTATCTATCTATCTATACAGAAAAAAAACTGCACAGCACTCACAGACTAATGTGAAATTGCCGCATGGAGCCAGCAACTCCATAAGGTACAAAACAGAAAACATTTGCACCCTCATTGACCACAGGTGATCTAGGGTCGAGATTGAGTAGTAGCTGAGTGCTGCAGAGTACTTTTTTCTAGTTATTTGATCCAGCGTCCCTGCTGGCACCAGTTCACATTAGTCTGTGAGTGCTGTGCAGTTTTTTTTCTGTTTTGTATCTTATGGAGTTGCTGGCTCCATGCTGCAATTTGCACCCTCATTGACCACAGGTGATCTAGGGTCGAGATGGAGTCTGCCCACTGAGAAGTGGGGGGGTGGATAAGGAGGATAGGGATATCAGCTTAGGACTCATCGGACCTGAAGTCACTTTGTCGCAGTCGATGAGCAAACAGACATAGGCCAATGTGTGTACCAAGAACTTCAGAAATAAAAAGATAAGATTTTGAGTTTTTTGAAAAAAACTTAAGTTTTTAAACTTTTTTCTCAAATATATATAGCTTGTTAGCAATTGTACGTCATTGGTAGTAGCTGAGTGCTGCAGAGTACTTTTTTCTAGTTATCTATCTATCTATCTATCTATCTATCTATCTATCTATCTATCTATCTACAGAACAGAAAAAACTGCACAGCACTCACAGACACAATGTGAACTGGTGCCAGCAGGGATTCTGGGTCAAATAACTAGAAAAAATTCTCTGCAGCACTCAGTTACTACCAATGATGCACACAAGCTAACAAGCAGTATATTAGGACTCAAGGCGACCCCAGGTCTGATGAGTCCTAATGCTGACATCCCTGTCCTCCTTGTCCTCCCTATCCCACAACTAAGTGGGCGGACACCATCTCAACCTAAGACCACCTGTGGGTGATGAGGGTGCAAAGTTGCAGACATGGAGCCAGATTCTCCATTTGTTATACACAGAACAGAAAAAACTGCACAGTACTCACAGACAGGGGCGGAACTACCGTGGTGCAGCTGGTGCAGCTGCACCAGGGCCCCGTCCAGCTAGGGGGCCCCTGAGGCTCCAGCGGTAGCTCCATTCCCATGTCATACAGAAGGAGGTGGTAAGCGGTGGTGGCACTGTCTGCAGGTTTTAATGTGTGGCCCTGGGGGGGGGTGCTGTCGGGTGTCAGCAGCGGCTGCGCACCCGCGGCACTGCTGTTCTTGCATTGAGCCCTTGGTGCCGTCGGGTGTCATCAGCGCTGCACACCCACAGCACTGTTGTGGCATTGAGCCCGGGTGTGTGTGCTGTCGGGTGTCAGCAGCGGCTGCGCACCCGCGGCACTGCTGTTCTTGCATTGAGCCCTTGGTGCCGTCGGGTGTCATCAGCGCTGCACACCCACAGCACTGTTGTGGCATTGAGCACGGGTGTGTGTGCTGTCGGGTGTCAGCAGCGGCTGCGCACCTGCGGCTCTGCTGTTCGGGCATTGAGCCCTTGGTGCCGTCGGGTGTCATCAGCGCTGCACACCTGCGGCTCTTTTCTTACATTGAGTCTCCGGTCCCGGGGGGAAATGCTGGCTGCGGGCGGCGCTGTATAGTAAGAAGTGGGGGGGAGAGTGGGGGGGTTGCTGGTGGAGCAGCTGCAGCAGCATTTCATTGAGGCAGAGGGGGCTGGGAGGGTCGGTGCTGCTTTACTTCCGGCTCTTCCGTGGAGGCAGGCATCACACCCTCTCCAGAAGTCAGAAGACAATGAGACGGACCCGGCCGGTGAGCAAGCTGACTGAGGATACTGAGGGCTCCAGGTAAGAGCCCCGGAGCAGGGCTTTGGTCTGGTGGGGAGCAGGGGAGGGAAACAGTCTGTGAACACAGCACTGCAGTGCACACCAACATGATTTGAGGGGGGGCAGGATTTCGATGCCTCAAGGAAGGGACGTTCCTGGGGCCCCAAGGACCCCCCTTCAGAAGGGGATGGGGGTCATGGGGGCCCCAGGACCCCCCTTCCTTGATGCAGCCAATCTCCCCAAGCTTGGGATAAGCTTGGATGCATTAAGGAAGGGGGTGTCCTGAGGCCCCAGGAATGTCCCTTCCTTGAGGCATCGAAATCCTGCCCCCCCCCTCAAATCATGTTGGTGTGCACTGCAGTGCTGTAAGTTGTCCGCACTTCCGTCCCCGTATCCCAGAATGCACCGCGGGGTCGGAAGTGCGCCTGCCGCCATATTGGATATGGGCACTGGCACCGCCGCACATCCCACCGCCAGTAGCTGCCATGCCCACCACCAGCCACCACCACCGGACCGCTCCCAGCTGCACATCCCGCCGCCAGCAGCCGCCATGGCCAGCACCAGCCACTGGATCGCTCCCCGCTGCACATCCCGCCGCCAGCAGCCGCCATGGCCAGCTCCAGCCACCAGACCACTCCCCGCTGTACATCCCGTCGCCAGCAGACGCCATGGCCAGCACCAGCCACCGGACTGCTCCCCGCTGCACATCCCGCCGTCAGCAGCCGCCATGGCCAGCACCAGCCACCGGACCACTCCCAGCTGCACATCTCGCCGACAGCAGCCGCCATGGCCAGCACCAGCCACCCAGCTGCACATCTCGCCGCCAGCAGCCGCCATGCCCAGTACCAGCCGCCGCCACCGGACCGCTCCCCGAAGCCCAGCCAGGCACAGGGGGAGCTCCAACACCCACCATGGAGCCCCCATCTGACCCTATGCTCCTCCACCATTAACCCCCTCCATCCTGCGTTGACCACCGAGCCTCCATCCTGCGCTGATCACCTCATTCCTGGTTCAAGCTTCCATCAACGATGGGTGGGACCGGGTGAGACCGGAAGGGGGTGTGTAGGTGTGTGTCTGTGTGTGTAGGTGTGTGTGTGTGTGTCCACTTAGCCGCCCCCCGCATCCCGGCGCCGTACCGATCCTCGCCCTCCGATGCGATAGCATCAGGCACACATCTACTATATATATATCCTCTTTGAGGCTGTATTGGGCTATATATGTTATACCAGGCTATGCTGGGCTGTATATATTAACTGGAGGCTGTTTTTGCGCTGTATATATTACTTGGAGGCTATGCTGGGCTGCATATATTTCCTGGAGGCTGTGCTAGTCTGTATATATTACCTGGCGGCTGTGCTGGGCTGTAGTGTATATGTTACCTGGCGGCTGTGCTGGACTGTATAATGTTACCTGTAGGCTGTGCTGGGCTGTATATATTACCTGTAGGCTGTGCTGAGCTGTATATATTACCTGGCGGCTGTGCTGGACTGTATATATTACCTGGCGGCTGTGCTGGACTGTATACGGTATATTACCTGGCGGCTGTGCTGGGCTGGATATATTACCTGGAGGCTGTGCTGGGCTGTATATATTACCTCGAGACTGTGGTGGACTGTATATATTAGGCTGTAATGGACTGTATAATTACTTGGAGGCTGTGGTGGACTGTATATATTAACTGGAGGCTATGCTGAGTTGTGTATGTTATTTGGAGTCTGACTGTGCAGGGCTGTACTGTAGGTCGGGTCAGTTTCCGGACCCTGAGCATCTGTGGTTTGCCCATCACTAATATTTAGACGTTTTAGCAGTAAAATGTTTGCTACTAGGTACTGCTAATTTTTGTGTCATCTGCTTCATCACAGATTAAGTCATCTCATCTTTATGTGAATAGTAGTGTCGTATGAAACATTTTTTTCCCGTCCTACTACTTAGGCGGCCGTCACACGGTTAAATATTGTGAACGATATCGTTTAAGTGATCTGCTTTTTGATCTCTTAAGCGATATCGTTTGTGCATCGCTGCGTGCGATCGTGACATTGCAGATATGAGAGCCGGAGCTCATATCAAGCGATAATCGCTTGTTCAATCTGCTTCATCGTGGTGTGTGACACCATGATGAACGATCTCCCAGCGGCAGAGCCTATGCTGGGAGATGGTATCTATGGTAAACGTCGGGTTACTAAGCACCGCGTGGCGCCTAGTAACCCGATGTGTACCATAGTTACCAGCGATCTCGCTGGCCCACATCGCTGGTGAGTGTCTGTGTGACAGCTCACCAACGATGTGAACGATATTGTTAGCGATCGGCGCGTGCACGTGATCGCTATCAATATCGCTCATGATATTGATGAGTGTGACGGCCACCTTAGTGACATCTCAGGAAAGTCTTAGGGCCACGTCTCACACACAGATATCTGGGCTGATATTGGTCACAGATCTCTGGTTGTAGTGAAATCATGGACACATTGTTCATTTGTACACGACCACAAAATGGATCAATGTGTCCATGATTTCACTGCAACCAGAGATCTGTGACCAATATCTGCACAATTATCTGTGTGTGTGACGTGGCCCATATAGACAACAATATTTTTAGGATCATATTAAAAAAATTAAACTTTACTATTTAGATTTGATAGATGCGTTGTAAATAAATATTACAATCTATATGTTTACATTACTTTGTCACCACTGTGGGGGGGGGCCCCCAACAATTTCTTGCACCAGGGCCCACTACAGTCTGGGTCCGCCCCTGCTCACAGACACAATGTGAACTTTGCACCCTCATCACCCACAGGTGGTCTTAGGTTGAGATGGTGTCCGCCCACTTAGTAGTGGGATAGGGAAGAGAAGGAGGACAGGGATGTCAGCGTTAGGACTCATCAGACCTGGGGTCGCCTTGTCACGGCTGATGAGCAAACAGACATTGGCCAATGTTTGTACCAAGAACCCCAAGAAAATAAAAAACTAAGATTTTTGAGTTTTTTGAAAAAACGTAAGTTTTTACATTTTTTCCTCATATATATACTGCTTGTTAGCTTGTGTGCATCATTGGTAGTAACTGAGTGATGCAGAGAATTTTTTCTAGTTATCTATCTATCTATCTATCTATCTATCTATCTATAATATTCATCCATTTTTTCTTCATACAGATGAGTCCACCTGCTGTGTCTGGAAAGGGCAGTGGGAGCAGCTCAGCTTCAATGTGAAGTAAGTTCACATGAGCTGGATGACCACTGCTGAAGAGAAGAGAAGACTGCAAAGGTAAGTTTAAAATCAATTAATTGTTAAAATAATAGAACTTATCAGGGTGTCATGACTACAAGCGCTGTACAGGCAAGAGAGTTGCCAGCTGCTGACTCTTCCCCTGTGCAGCTCTTGTGATGGCCACTGCTGTCATTTAGGATAAATTGCCCTATCGGCACTTCGCTATAAAGGATTAGGTTTTAGGTTGCAGATTGGGCACTCGGTCTCGTAAAGGTTCGCCATCACTAGCACAGGGGCTTATTTACAATCATGGTTCAGCCGTTTTGAGGAAATGTGGAATAGATGAAAGTGGAGTAAGTGGCCACCAGCCAGTCTGTGTAGAGATTTCGGGTCTGATAGAGTTAGACAGTTATGTTCAAGGAAGTAGTGGATAATCTATGTCTGAATGACTCTGATTAGGGAGAATGATAGGCCGCCCTAAAAAGGTGTGTTTTTAGGGAGCACCTGAAGCTAAGTAAGTTGTGGGTAATTTCTTGGGGTAGAGCATTCCAGAGAGTTGGTGCAGCTCGGGAAATGTCTTGGAGCCAGGAATTGGAGGTTCAGAATAGTGCAGATGTTAGTCTAAAGTCACTCCCAGAGCGAAGAGAACGGGTGGGGTGATAGACTGAGATGAGGGGGTAGAGAAGTAGGGGGGTGCTGCACCGTGAAGAGCTTTGTGGGTGAGAATAAGCAGTTTGAATTGGATCCTATAGTGTATAGGCAGCTAGTGCAATGACTGGCATAGAGCGGAAGCGTCTTTGTAACAGTTAGCTAGATAGGTGATCCTGGCTGCTGCATTAAGGATGAACTGGAGAGGGGAAAGCCTAGTGAGGGGGAGACCAATTAATAGAGAGTTAAATGATCAAGGCGGGAGTGAATCAGGGCCACTGTGATGGTTTTAGTTGTAATAAAAACGCTTGTTTTGTGCCACCATATTCTGAGACCCATGACTTTTTTGTTTTGACTGAGCTGTTGGCAAGCTTGTATTTTGCAGAGCAAGATATCATTTTTTCTATTGGTACCATTTTTTGGGTACATCCAATATTTTGAATACTTTTTATTGCATTTTTTGGGGAGGTCATGTGACCAAAAAAACCTGACATTCTGGCCTTTTCCATGGCCATGTTAGATAAAAAAAATTTGATATTTTAACACTTTGGATCCTTATGGACAATTCTACTTGGGGATAGAATTTGCACATATACTAGTGCATCACAATGAATTAGAATATCATCAAAAAGTTTATTTACCGTATATACTCGTGTATAAGCCAAGTTTTTCAGCACAAAAAATGTGCTGAAAAGTCCCCCTCGGCTTATACATGGGTATATACGGTAGCCCCAGCTGTATACAGCCCCCCCGTGGTATCCAGGGCCCCCCTTGCTGCACCTGTAAAAGAAGATGCCAGTATACTTATCGCTGCCGCCGCCGCTCCGCTGCTCAGTCACCGCGCTGCTCCGGGTCTTCATGCTTCCTGTTCCTTCTCCGGCGCTCAGGAAATGACGTCATTGTTCGAGCGCCGGAGAAGGAACAGGAAGCATGAAGACCCGGAGCAGCGCGGTGACCGAGCAGCGGAGCGGCGGCGGCAGCGATAAGTATACTGACATCTTCCTTTACAGGTGCAGCAAGGGGGGCCCTGGATACCACGGGGGGCTGTATACAGCTGGGGCTGCTGTATACAGCTGGGGCCCCTGTATACTACTTATGGGGGGGGGGTCTGTATACCTCTGGGGCTGCTGCTGTATATACCCCCTGGGGCTGCTGCTGTATATACCCCCTGGGGCTGCTGCTGTATATACCCCCTGGGGCTGCTGCTGTATATACCCCCTGGGGCTGCTGCTGTATACTACCACTGGGGCTGCTGTATACTACTACTGGGGCTGCTGTATACTACTACTGGGGCTGCTGTATACTACCACTGGGGCTTCTGTATACTACTACTGGGGCTGCTGCTGTATATACCACTGAGGCTGCTGTATACTACTACTGGGGCTGCTGTATACTACCTCTGGGGCTTCTGTATACTACCACTGGGGCTGCTGTATATACCTCTGGGGCTGCTGTATACTACCACTGGGGCTGCTGTATATATCTCTGGGGCTGCTGTATACTACCACTGGGGTGCTGCTGCATATACCACTGGGGAGGCTGCTGTAACACTGCTGGGGCCTGTATGTACCACTGGGGAGGCTGCTGTATACCACACTTCTGGGGGCTGTATACTACCACTGGGGAGGCCTGTATACCACTGCGGGGGCCTGTATACCACACTGCTGGGGGCTGTATACCTGTGCTGGGGTCCACCCTCGGCTTATACATGAGTCAATAGGTTTTCCCAGATTTTGGGGGCAAAAGTAGGGGGGTCGGCTTATACACGGGTCGGCTTATACACGAGTATATACGGTATTTCACTAACTCAATACAAAAAGTGAATTTAATATATAATATAGAGTCATTACAAACAGAGTGATCTATTTCAAGTGTTTATTTCTGTAAATGTTGATGATTATGGCTTACAGCCAATGAAAACCCAAAGGTCATTATTTCAGGAAATTAAACTAGGGAGGATGAAGGGTTAAAAGCCACACTGCCATATTCCATGAGACATCAACGAGTGAATATAATATTGATTTCTTAGTCAACGTGTTTCAGGGCTCCCAGAAATGCCCTGAAACATGGCAATATTACCGTACATTGACTTTTGATGATATTCTAATTCATTGAGATGCACTAGTATCCACGGATAGTGATCATTGATGAAGGGATATATAAAATCTTATCTAGTATATTCTGATTCAGTGAGGTCTCATACATAATAGATAGCTGTCAGAAGATCATTTGGCCATCAGCTTTCTCTTCTGTCACCCTCATACACCGGAGCACTCACATTGCCAAGTGTTCTTGTGTTCTCTATGCCAGGAAGAAGGTGGTTAACACCATCCTGCTATCTTGTGAAAATGAACAGTTCCAGGTAGTAATCTTCAATACAGTGATTTATTTGGTGCATTTTGAAGTTGTACTCCTTCATCATTCTAAATTCTGATGAAGGAGTACATCTCTGAAATGTGCCAAATAAATCACTGTATTGAAGATTACTACCTGGAACTTTTCATTTTCAAGATAGCAGCATGGTGTTAATCACCTCCTTCCTGGCAAATTTATATAATTGATACCAGGTCTGCAGCGGCTATCATACAAATCTAAGCGATGTACAGTGGTTGTGTCTGACACAACCCACTCATGTGAGCATCTGGCGACTTGAAGGTCACCTAGTCTACCAGATAAAACCCCATTGTGCTGAGGGGCGGGGCCAAACGGAAAGTTCTGAAAAAAAACAAACCTCTGTTTAATGCTGCTGAAGAGGGAGAGAATGATTGGCAGCGGTGCGCAGATTACACATGCAGGGAGTGAATCTGTACTTGGCTGCAGCCCCTAGCCACCTCCTTAGTGGCTTTAGCATGTAAGTTTTCTAAGTGTATTATCTCGGGGTACAGGGCTGCTCAAGTGCTGGGGGACCCCTTGCCTGGATGCTGCAAACATGCTGCATTCAGTGCTGTAATTAGATCACCATGCCTAGTTTGGTGACAGGTCCTCTTTAACAATTGCTAATTAATTTAAGATGTGGTCATTTCATGCTCACATAGAGTTACTAACAAATTTTTCCATGTTGTAAGCTATAACTAAGATCCTTTGTTTGTGAGTAAGACTACGTTCACACACACCGTTTTTGCTGCGTTTTCTAAGGATCCGGTTTTAGTGCAAAATAGTAAAAGAACAGATCCTCACACAGTGCAGCATTCTGTGTGAATGCTGCTGTGCTTTTACTTACCTCGCCCCGCTCCCCTGGTAACAACCACCGATGTCCTCTCATCCCGGAGGCTGCAGTGTCGCTGCCTCTGGGACCCTGTGGCCTGCCATGTCACCAGGTGACATCGCTCGGTCACATGGTGCTATCCAAGGTCCTTCCTTAGGTCCTGCGGCCTCCTGCGCATCCGCTTTTCAGCCCAAAAATTGGTCCATAAAAAGCGCAGCGTTGGAACGCCAAGTAGTGAAATGTTTTATATATTTGAAGAAAGAGCGGCACTCACCATTAGTTGCTGTGTTGCAGTTTTATTCCATTACAGGGTTACAGTTGCGGGGAAGGAGGAGGTGCAGAGTCGGACTACAGCTAACTGTTTCACGCTGTCTGCGCTTCAACAGGTCCAATCTTTCGACCTGTTGAAGCACGGACAGTGTGAAACAGTTAGCTGTAGTCTGACTCTGCACCCCCTCCCCTCCCCGCATCTGTAATCCTGTAATGGAATAAAACTGCAACACAGCAACTAATGGTGAGTGCCGCTCTTTCTTCAAATATTTTCATGGACTAGTGCTTGAGCTGAGCAACACCTAAAACTTGCCGCAGCCCATAATTCGTGGATTTAGAAGCCTGCTCAAGGAATCGGTGCCCAGATTCTTCCTTGATTTACACAAGTGAAATGCTTTGGCTTGGCTGGGACAGCTAACGTCAATGCGTTTCACTGCATTCTATTGCAAATAGCGGATCCGTACAAGGCGGATCAATAGCGCACAGAGCCTAAAGGCACTTTCACGTCTGCATTTTTCCATCTTGAGTCTGTGTCAGACAAAATCCTGATGCCTCCTGATCAGGCATGCGTCCTTATATTTAACATGGGGACGCAGTAACATCAGGTGGCATCAGGATTTAGCCAGATGCAGACGAGTGCGGAGTGTTGTCTGCACCCCTGAAAACATCATGTTGCCATTTAGTGGCGTCAGAAAAATCCTGATTCAGCCAGATGTGGTGCAATGCATCTTATTGATGCACTGTTGCCTATGACTCCATATCTGGCCGCTGGTAAATGCGGTCAGGGCGGATCAGGATTTCACTCTGAGCATGCTCACAACAACTCCGGGGCTTGATTTTTTTCTTTCGCAGACAGCGTTTCCTGTGCGGCACTGTAAAGCGCACTCCCAGCAGCTTCCTGTGTGACAGGTTGGGAAGGTAAATATCGGGTTACTAGGGGCAGCATTATCCAGCACCGCATAGCGATAACGCTATGCAGTGCTGGGAAAAGTACTATGTTTAAATCGCAATCCGGTAGGTTAGGGTCAAACCGTAAATGTGACCCTAGCCGAGGTCAGGAAAATCTCTGAAGTGGATGGAGACAGTGCTCAAATGGACTGGGAACAGCATGAGGAGGATTTCTGGATGCTACTCAGAACAATGTTATCAGAGTATTACTCCACTTTTACAGACTGACAAAACAAAACCGAAGCTAAAATGAATCTTACAGGAAATTATGTTAGGAAAAATTCTTACCTATAAAAGGACTTATATATGGGTAAATTAAAAAGAGAAGAAAAAAAACACCTCCTCCACCCTCTTAACACCAAGGACATATACCGTAGGTACATACTTGGTCATGTCCCTGACTTCAATGCGATATCACACGTTGAGCTTGCATCAATTCCCGCACATGTCAGCTGGACTGATCAGCTGACTTGTGCAGCTAACAGGTGCGGGTGGATTGGATATCCACTTGTGTCTGTTAACTAGTTAGATTGTGTTGTCAAACTCTGACAGTGCAATCTAACATTCGGTGGGGATCGCCCCATTCCCACAAGCTGTTGGCAACTCCATGATGCGGTCATAGGGTGCAGATGTGTTGCAATGACGAGGGGTCAGATGATAAAACCTATTGCTGTGGTGTAGTTCTTGTGATTTCTGGTTGAGCAGAAGTGATCGGACTGTGCAGTGTTGAAGTGCCCTAAGAGGACAAGTTAAATTAATAAAAAGTGAAAAACAAGTTTTAAAAAATATGAAATAAATAAAATTCAGATCACCTCCTTTTGCCCCATTGAAATTAAATCTATGTTAAAAAAAATTACACATATTTGGTATCACAGCATTCAAAAAAACCCGATCTATCAAATCATAAAATAAATGAATCTGATTGGTAAACTGCATAAAGAAAATAAGTAACGTTTTAAAATTGTGTTTTTTTGGGGTCATTGCAACATTGGAATAAAATGCAATAACAGGCGATCAAAACAACGTATCTACCCAAAAATTCTATAATTCAATGGCAGCACAAGTTATAAATAATAAGCTATCACATAGCCCCAGATCTCAAAAAATGAGAACACTACGGGTCTCAGAAAATGGCAGCATCTTTTTTTTAACAAATGTCTGCTGCTTTTTTTATCACCACTTACATAAAAGTAAACGTATACATGTTTGGTATCTACAAACTTTTACCGACCAGGGGAATCAAACTGACAGGTCAGTTTTACCATGTAGTGAATACTGTAAATAAAAACACCCCAAACCTATTGTGGAATTGTACTTTATTTACAGGCGTGAAGGGAGGTAGCTATGTCTCATGGATGGGCATGTTTATTGTGCTCCTGCAGCAGGTACAGTTTCACCTGGTCAATGGTGTTGATTTCTGCATGAATTATCAGCAGCACGTTCACGTCGGTGTTCCTTACTGCACACCTTGGCGTTTTAAATAAGGTATCTACTATATAATTGCTGTAGCACGTTTCTGTCGGCCCCCGGCACGCCGTGGCTATGTCACACTGTGACGTCACCACGCCGTGCGAGGCATTGCCCGCGTAGCGGGCATTGCGACCCCTCGCCGCTGTCATCCCGCCACTCGGCATGAGGGGCCCATTGCCTCCACCCCCTGGGGGGCCCCGTGCTGACACCAGCCGCCCGCCGTGCGCCCGGAGAGGAGGGAGGACGGAACTTCCTGTCCGGCAGCTCTGCCCGCCCCTCCTCTCCTCCTACAGACCCCTCGCCGCTGTCATCCCGCCACTCGGCATGAGGGGCCCATTGCCTCCACCCCCTGGGGGGCCCCGTGCTGACACCAGCCGCCCGCCGTGCGCCCGGAGAGGAGGGAGGACGGAACTTCTCCTCCTACAGCACACGCACGCCGGTGGCGGTGAGTCTGCACTCCCCCCGGCCCTCACATCTGTCTGACAGCACCCCCCACCGGTCCTCACATGGGGGTCCTGGGTGCTGATCTTGCCCCAGGGCCCGGAGCATGCCAGCTACGCCTCTGCGCTCCAGCCTCCGCTCTCCCCTCCAGCCTCCGCTCTCCCCTCCAGCCTCCGCTCTCCCCTCCAGCCTCTGCCCTCCAGCCTCTGCCCTCCAGCCTCTGCTCTCCCCTCCAGCCTCTCCCCTCCAGCCTCCGCTCTCCCCTCCAGCCTCCGCTCTCCCCTCCAGCCTCTGCTCTCCCCTCCAGCCTCTGCTCTCCCCTCCAGCCTCTGCCCTCCAGCCTCTGCTCTCCCCTCCAGCCTCCCCTCCAGCCTCTGCTCTCCCCTCCAGCCTCCGCTCTCCCCCTCTGCCCTCCAGCCTCTGCCCTCCAGCCTCCGCTCTCCCCTCCAGCCTCTGCCCTCCAGCCTCCGCTCTGCCCTCCAGCCTCCGCTCTGCCCTCCAGCCTCCGCTCTGCCCTCCAGCCTCTGCTCTGCCCTCCAGCCTCTGCTCTGCCCTCCAGCCTCTGCTCTGCCCTCCAGCCTCCGCTCTCCCCTCCAGCCTCTCCCCTCCAGCCTCCGCTCTCCCTTCCAGCCTCTGCTCTACCCTCCAGCCTCCGCTCTACCCTCCAGCCTCCGCACTCCCTTCCAGCCTCCGCTCTCCCCTCCAGCCTCCGCTCTCCCCTCCAGCCTTTGCTCTCCCCTTCAGCCTCCGCTCTCCCCTCCAGCCTCCGCTCTCCCCTCCAGCCTCCGCTCTCCCCTCTCCCCTCCAGCCTCTGCCCTCCAGCCTCTGCCCTCCAGCGTCTCCCCTCCAGCCTCTCCCCTCCAGCCTCTGCCCTCCAGCCTCTGCCCTCCAGCCTCCGCTCTCCCCCTCCAGGCTTTCCCCTCCAGCCTCCGCTCTCCCCTCCAGCCTCTGCCCTCCAGCCTCTCCCCTCCAGCCTCTGCCCTCCAATCTCCGCTCTCCCCTCCAGCCTCTGCCATCCAGCCTCTGCCCTCCAGCCTCTCCCCTCCAGCCTCTCCCCTCCAGCCTCTGCTCTGCCCTCCAGCCTCTGCTCTCCTTTCCAGCCTCCGCTCTCCCCTTCCAGCCTCCGCTCTCCCTTCCAGCCTCCGCTCTCCCCTCCAGCCTCCGCTCTGCCCTCCAGCCTCCGCTCTGCTCTCCAGCCTCCGCTTTCCCCTCCAGCCTAAACTCTCCCCTCCAGCATCCGCTCTCCCCTCCAGCCTTTCCCCTCCAGCCTCCCCTCTCCCCTCCAGCCTCTGCCCTCCAGCCTCTCCCCTCCAGCCTCTGCCCTCCAGCCTCTGCCCTCCAACCTCCGCTCTCCCCTTTAGCCTCTCCCCTCCAGCCTCCGCTCTCCCCTACAGCCTCTGCCCTACAGCCTCTGCCCTCCAGCCTCTGCCCTCCAGCCTCTGCCCTCCAGCCTCCGCTCTCGCCTCCGCTCTCCCCTCCAGCCTCCGCTCTCCTTCCAGCCTCTGCCCTCCAGCCTCCGCTCTCCCCTCCAGCCTCTGCTCTCCTTCCAGCCTCTGCCCTCCAGCCTCCGCTCTCCCCTCCAGCCTCTGCCCTCCAGCTTTCGCTCTCCCCTCCAGCCTTTCCCCTCCAGCCTCCGCTCTCCCCTCCAGCCTCTGCCCTCCAGCCTCCAGCCTCTGCCCTCCAGCCTCCGCTCTCCCCTCCAGCCTCTGCCCTTCAGCCTCCGCTCTCCCCTCCAGCCTCCGCCTTCCCCTCGAGCCTCCGCCCTCCCCTCCAGCCTCCGCTCTCCCCTCCAGCCTCCGCTCTCCCCTCCAGCCTCCAGCCTCTGCCCTCCAGCCTCCGCTCTCCCCTCCAGCCTCTGCCCTCCAGCCTCCGCTCTCCCCTCCAGCCTCTGCCCTCCAGCCTTCGCTCTCCCCTCCAGCCTCTCCCCTCCAGCCTCCGCTCTCCCCTCCAGCCTCTGCCCTCCAGCCTTCGCTCTCCCCTCCAGCCTCTCCCCTCCAGCCTCCGCTCTCCCCTCCAGCCTCTGCTCTCCCCTCCAGCCTCCACTCTCCCCTCCAGCCTCCGCTCTCCTCTCCAGCCTCTGCTCTGCCCTTCAGCCTCCGTTCTCCCCTCCAGCCTCTGCCCTAAAGCCTCTGCCCTCCAGCCTCTCCCCTCCAGCCTTTCCCCTCCAGCCTCCAGCCAATCCCCTCCAGCCTCCAGCCAATCCCCTCCAGCCTCCGCTCTCCCCTCCAGCCTCTGCTCTCCCTTCCAGCTTCCGCTCTCCCCTCCAGCCTCTGCCCTCCCCTTCAGCCTCTGCCCTCCAGCCTCTGCTCTGCCCTCTAGCCTCTGCCCTCCCCTCCAGCCTCCGCTCTCCCCTCCAGCCTCCGCTCTCCTCACCCCTCCATATGCAATGTACAGTATCCACTATATAATTGCCGTAGGCACTTCCGTGTCGGTCCCCGAAAAGACCGTGGCTATGTCACTCTGTGACGTCAGCACGGCGAAGCATTGGCCGCGTAGCGGCAGAGGCTGGCCTGCTCGAGCAATGGCCGTGAGGCCATTGCTCGCGCAGGCTGAGTACGAGCAATGCGAGTCGCTGGCTTGCGCGAGCAATGGCCTCGAGGCCATTGCTCGCGCAGGCTGAGTACGAGCAATGGCCGCGAAGCGGCCATTGCGAGTCGCTGGCAGAAAATCGAACCAGAGGCTCGGCCTCAAAGTTAACGATTTACCGGTCAGGTAGCGCGAGCAATGGCCGCGAGGCCATTGCGAGTCGCTGCCTGAGCTGCGCTTCTAATTGGTCGGCGCCAGCGAGTCGTTACACTTGCGGCGCGCTTGCGGTAATCCTCATACAAAGTATAGTATTCTAGACACCCGATGCATTTGCATCGGGCTCATAGCTAGTATAATATACGCATGCAAATTTTCCAATATTAATAAGGAAAAGAAAATATGTAGCCTGGAAAAAGAGTTTTGTTTTTAGGTTGCAGCAGCAATATACCTATAGAAGGATTGTTAGGCAATACTCATTATCTATATGCCGCTAATCCAAAACTATTCCTCCTCCACCAGCTATCAATACTCTGTACAGGTAACCTAATAGTATTAAAGATAAGATAAAAGTCATCCAACCCAATACAACTAAAAGGAGTGTCTTGCTGAAATGAGCAACTATTACAAATCGACCAGGAAACAATAGTACTGATCTGTGGAAGAGGCATCAATCAAAGCCTTATCATCTTATCACAACCACAATTATAGTTAATTATAATGTATTCTGTATTAAGTATTTATATAAAGTTTGTGCAAGTTAATGCCCATGTAATTCATGTCGTATAAAGGTATAATTAGATCCATAGAGCAGAAAGAGAGAGTCAAATCAGCAAGGGGTAATTACTGTAAACCAACACTAATTCCTCAACATTAAAAGACTTAATATTTTAATCACCTTGTATGTCAAGAGTCATGACAGTATCAGTAATGTCAGGAAATACAGTTAATATTCATCAAAAATGTAAATTTATAATTAATAGAGTCCAAAAACGTCTGGAGAAGTTATGTTTCGATGATATCATGCATGTATGTATGCAAGGACTTACTCGGACTAATATAATCATTATACACTACCGTTCAAACGTTTGGGGTCACCCAGACAATTTTGTGTTTTCCATGAAAACTCATACTTTTATTTATCAAATGAGTTGCAAAATGAATAGAAAATATAGTCCAGACATTGACAAGGTTAGAAATAATGATTTTTATTTGAAATAATAATTTTCTCCTTCAAACTTTGCTTTCGTCAAAGAATGCTCCCTTTGCAGCAATTACAGCATTGCAGACCTTTGTCATTCTAGCTGTTAATTTGCTGAGGTAATCTTGAGACATTTCACCCCATGCTTCCTGAAGACCTTCCCACAAGGTGGATTACCTTGATGGGCACTTTTTGCGTACCATACAAACAAGCTCCTCCCACAACAGCTCAATGGGTTTGAGATCTGGTGACTGCACTGGCCACTCCATTACAGATAGAATACCAGCTGCCTGCTTCTTCCCTAAATAGTTCATGCATAATTTGGAGATGCACTTTGGGTCATTGTCCTGTTGTAGCATGAAATTGGCTCCAATCAAGCGCTGTCCACAGGGTATGGCACGACATTGCAAAATGGAGTGATAGCCTTCCTTATTCAAAATCCCTTTTACCTTGTAGAAATCTCCCACTTTACCAGCACCAAAGCACCCCCAGACCATCACATGACCTCCACCATGCTTGACAGATGGCGTCAGGCCTCCTCCAGCATCTTTTCAGTTATTCTGCGTCTCACAAATGTTCTTCTGTGTGATCCAAACACCTCACACTTTGATTCGTCTGTCCATAAAACTTTTTTCCAATCATCCTCTGTCCACTGTCTGTGTTCTTTTGCCCATATTAATATTTTCCTTTTATTGGCCAGTCTTAGATAAATTTTAGTATATAGAATTTAAACAATGGGAATAGGAGGTAATGGGAGAGTTTTTTCAATTGATTTTTGATTACCAACTTCAAATTAGGATAAAAAATCTCTGTTTATTACAATAGATTAAAAAAGTCATAGACCCTCACAAATGGCAGACAGTGATAACACGCAACACATAGGAACACAAGATATTGGACGACCTTAATTGATTCCTATCAAAACTCTGAGTCTTACTCCTGCCTACCAGTGGAGAATTTACGTACCTTAATATGTGGTGCCCCCACTCCACGGTGGCTTACCCTAAGCTTGCCCTAACAAGCAAATAGAGTGATGGAGAGCAGAGTCCTAAGTCAGACTTAACTTGATATGGTCCAGAGTTGACTGAGCAGTCCTCAGGGATATCATTGTGGGTCCATATCAGGTTCCAAACAATTAGATTGCTGAGTTTCTCCACTAGCTTTACGTGTTTCACCATGTCTTATGTAACAGGGCTCATCAGAAGGTTGGAGGTGATGTTACAAGTCGCCTTATTACCAAGGTCAAACGGGATTAAGGATAAATTTCCACTGTAAGACCTTTTCAGAAATGGGGCATTTCCAATAGTTGAGGAGGGAATGGTACCACGATATAGTGTAATAGGTTAGAGCTGATATCCATCACTGTTATAAAGGCAGACCACAAATATGCCAAGCCTCCAATGAGAGGGGTGTGACACAATAGACACAGAAGCCAATATGTGCATTAGTGGACACAAGAAGCAGGCTACAATGGTTCAAAGCTCCCGGGAAAAGAATTGTCCATGGAGGCGTCCTGTGTGGCTACCAGGTCCAGATGGAATGCCAATCTGGACCTGGAATGCATTCCATCTGGACCTGGACCTGGTGCACACTCTCTAAGACTCTTAGGATCATATTCTTTTTCTAAGCTCTTGTGTGAAACAGATCATGAACCTGCACACAGGATAAGCAGAGAAGTTCACCTGCTCATAAATAACCACAGCTTTCCGTCTATTCCCCGAACGTTGCTCCACCAGCTGTGATAAACACACAACCATATGTTTCCCATGGGGTCTTCCCCCACAGACACTGCACAGACGCCCATATGTTGACAACCTGTTTAAACACAAAATAAAGAAGAGATCATACATTGAAGATTCTGAGAAAACCTCACCATCATCCACCGAGTACCTACAGTGTCAGGGGGTAAATGTTATAGAGCAATCCTCATTGTTCATCCTCTACTCACAGTAACAATTGTCATGGTCAAGATCTCAAATCCCATAGTTGTCACCTAGTTTCTCCAGACTTTCCGCCAATTTTCCAATTTTGTTGTGTAACTAGGTAGACTTGCTTTCCGTGAAGCAACATTTAAAGACATTGAATATTTTATTCTTAATGTACAGTATTTCAATAGTCTAGGGGTTTTTTTTGTTTCTTTTTTTTATTGCAATGTTGTCACTGACTTCAATGGTAAAATGCCCCAGACAAAAAAGCTCATAGGCTGCCTTATATTTGAGGTTGTGACTACTACTCAGCATCATGCAAGTGAATGTGATTCAGCTTGAAATTCAATATCAATGTATTACCAAGTAACACTTTCTCAGTGAAAGCATTCAACAAGGACCCTTCACTAAATTCTCATGCTTAACTAGACACAGGATGTAATACTGGCTGCAAAGCAGCAGAAAAAGATTATTTTATGTATCTTTTTATTTCACCTCACCGTTGTGAAGATATTAGCAAGCTAAGCATTTGTCACCTAACAAGTTAATTTATTTTAGTCCAAGTGGGTCTTATCAGTTTTCATTGGGGGTATATACTTTTTCCCCTGTATGATGCTGACCAATTACAAGCAGGCAGGAACCCTCAGGTGAAAGAAGACCATCCTCTGCCCCCCACTATAGCTTATAGCAGGTTTCTCAGTGGGCAAGTGACTCACCGTTACCGGGTTCTCAGCTCTCAGGCGCTGGCTACAGTCACGGTTCGGTGCCCGAGGCTGTGTGGGCCCGGTGGTCAATTGCACGGTTAGGTAATAATAAAGTCTTATTTCGTGACACCACCTGTAGGTGTCCGGTGATTGCACCGGCGCTGCTCAGACCTCCGGGGTGATGTGCGGCAGCTTAGATGGAACCACTCCTTACAGGACGAGCAGGGGGTCCCCAGGGCAATTACTGACATTGAGGGAATAGGGTATCGCGGTCGGTGTGGTGTAAGGGAAAAGAGGGACATGCACACATACAGTCTTTTGGGTACCTTTACTGGTGTTGACTGGTACACTTGACTGGAGATGAGATAAGACACTTCAGGGTTTTTCCACAGCAAGCAGGGTTATAGGCTTCCTAATACCCATTGTTCTGCTGGAGTCTGGCAGGCATGAAACCTAACCAAACCGTTACTGTACTTTCTGTGTGACTCTTTACACCCGGATTTTCTGCACTGAGGGCACTCAAAAGGGATTCCTGTCTTGGCTAGGGGAGCTAAACCCCCTATTTTAGTGCTGGTTTGTTTACAGGAACGGTGCTGTGTCCTTGTAAACTCGGACCCAGTGACCGGACCTCTGTTAGGGTGAGTCGGGATGACTCCTCTGCCCCTCTCTTCACTGGTTACTCTCCTTGTTCCAAGGGTCTACCACTTTCCAGGTGTCTCTCTGATATGGGCCTAGCGAGGCTCCAATATCAGGTCAGCTCTCCTAGCTGTTTACAGTTCTCTAGTGACTGCACACTCTGGTGTTTCTTCCTCCAGGACTCGTATTTATAGGGAGAACTGGCTTAAGGCAACCAGTGGAGCTCCCCCTACAGGTCTGGGGTGAAAGGTGTTGTAAGTTAGTGGGGTCTGCTTGCTGTGTACTTTCCCATCCATGTCCTAAGAGATCCTGTGGTGCCCTAACCAGGGTGCCACACAAGAAAGTAAGATAACACCCACTTGGACTTATAAAAGGTTAACTCATTAGGTGCCAAATACTTTGATTGCTAATATATACAACAGAGAATCAAAATAAAGATAATAAAATGATTACACTCTTGTACATGGTGTGTCTATTTCATTCTGAAATATTTGGTGAAAGATCCTCTTTCAGGTGCTGAAGTACTCTAGGAAGCACCAAGACTTTTTCATGCTGATTATCAGTGAAAGTCGCAGGGCACAGAACCCTTCTGGTCATAGGATAGGCTTTTAAAGAAATACTTATTTGCATTTGTTTAGTTTTCCTGAAGAATCGTTGCATTTCACTTTAGCATCTTTCTATTTCTTTTTAGCATCTTATTTCTCTTTAGCATTTTCCCATGGTGCATTATTCGTTTTCTTTGTATTGCAAGTATGTACCATATTTTTTAATAGAGTATAAGGTAAAAAACACACAATCCATTTGTACGTTATACTGCCTTTGGATAACTTCAAGAGCACAAAAAAGCACAGGTAATGCAATTCATTTTTTTTGTAGACTTCAAGCTCAAAGTGGGGGCTCGTTTCCAAAAAACCCAATTTTAAAGTTTTTTCACACAACCTGTGAGTTTTTTAAGGTGAAAACCCACAGGTTTTACTGTTTGTACCAATTTCACAAATAAAATGGTGTGGTTTTCAAGCAGAGGTCACCTGAAGAATTGACCACTCGCTTAATTTCACAGCTTTCAAAGAAGTATATGTATGGTGATCATGATGACTCACATACAGTGGGTGTCAGCTATATATCATAGGTGGCTCCCTGCCGTAAGGTTCACGATTGATGCTAACATTGATCACAGGCTTTTAACCCTTCTGATGCTGATGTCAATAGTGACAGCAGCATCGATCTACTTACCAGTGGAAGGGGGTACCTTAAGTCATGTAGATTCCAAAATGGGGTAACTTGTGGGGCGTTTCCACTGTTTAGGCACATCAAGGTCTCTGCAAATGCAACATGGCGCCCATTATCTGTTCCAGTCAATTTTGCACTCCTTCCCTTCCAAGCACTGCTGTGTGCTAAAACTGCAGTTCTCCACCACATATGACGTATCAGTGTAGTCAGAAGAAATAGCACAATAAATTCTATGGTCCATTTTCTGCTGTTATTTTTGTGAAAATTCAAACTTTGGTGCTAAATTAATATTTTTGTGGGAAAAAGTAAAATTTTCATTTTTTCCTTCTACATTTCTTTTGTCCTGTGAAGCACTTAAAAGGTTAATAAACTTCCTAAATGTGGTTTGGAGTAGCTTGAGGGGTGCAGATTTTAAAATGGTGTCCCTTTTGGGTATTTGTTGTCACTTAGGCCTCTAAAAAGCCACTGCAAATGTAATGTGGTTCCTAAAAAAAATTGGTTCTGTAAATTTAATTGGAAAAATGGAAAATTGTGGATGAACTTTGAACCCTTCTAACAAAAAAAATATGTTTCAAGAAAGATGTTGAGGTAAATTTGACATGTGGGAAATGTTAAGTATTATGTATTTTGTGTCACACATGCCAATCCGTTTTTTGGGTGTTTTCTATAACAAATCCGTTATTTGTAGGGTACTTTTTGTGCCTTCTGTGCACCTGAACTTTTTTTGGACTTAGTTTTTTTTTTTTAAAAGCATATGCATTAACGGATGGTACCTATATGTGCTATGCGTTAACGGCAGTGTTTCCCATAGGGCATACGTTTTTTTCCTGCACCCAAAAACGTTGCATGCACCGGTTTGTGCAGGCTGGAAAAAACGGCATAGCGTTTTTGAAAAGCGCAGACACACTTTAGCGCGCCATCCGTTAACGGATATCCGCTTTTGGACTTAGAAAAAAAATTCAAAAAATAATGCCAAAAACGGATCCGAGGCTTATGTGTGACCCTGGCCATTGATTGCTGTTAAGAAGATATTGCACTCATATTTCTATTTCGATTACCCATGATAATACTACTCAGGATTAAACAGGAACTCACTAGTAACACATGTTAAAATGTTACGGCAGCCGGTATCTTCTCACTGACTTGGGCTGTTGTTCCCTCAACATATGATCACTGACTTGGGCTGTTGTTCCCTTAACATACGCTATCCCTGACCAGATGATTGTGGATCAGCCCACCTTATATCCAGGACCCTCCTTAATAGCTAGTTTCCTTCCCACATGACATAAATCCCTCTTAAGTCTTAATTAGTGGTCAACAAAAATCCTAAATTAAGCTCTTTATGTTACAGAGGAAATGTCTTAAGCTGATAGCAAATGGTGTAATATTAGATGACATCCTACAGATAGAGGGGTTGTGTGTTTACCTGCAAATAAAAAAGATGTGCTATGGTCACAATCAGACTGAAACAGTTTTTACACTATGCTTAGAAGTACTTCTTAAGGCCACGTTACACACACAGATATCTGTTCAGATATTGGTCACAGATCTCTGGTTGCAGTGAAATCATGGATACATTGCTCCATTTTGTGGCTGTGTACAATGGAACAATGTGTCCATGATTTCACTGCAACCAGAGATCTGTGACCAATATATCTGTGTGTGTACCGTTGCCTTTACAGTTTTTGTTTCATGAATACAACCCTCGTGCATATATTCAAGGACTAAATACTAGTCTCCAACCTCTTACAAAAGCCACCTAAAGCCCAATATCTGGGACAGAGATCACCTTGAGGCTATGTGCCCACTGTGCGTTTCTGCTGCGTTTTTGATGCTGCATTTCTGCAGCAAAAAAGCATGACCCACAGCTTTGTCATTAAAGTCTATGTGATTTTTAAAAAGTTGTGCCCACATGTGCGTTTTTAGCTGTTGTTTTTTTACTGCAGAAAAATGTCCATGTCAATTAACTTGTGTGTTTTTGGGCTGTGATTTCCAATAGGCAGCAATTCTAATCACATGGAAAACGCAGCACTAAAAATACAGCACAAACGCAGGAAAAACGCTATGTTTTTTTGGTGCATTTTTAAATAGACATTCGCATTTGTGCAGCTGAAAACGAAGCACAAAAACGCAGCTTCACAAACGTTCAGTGGGCACATAGTCTTTTTGGTTGTTATACATTGTCTTTGTCCCTACTGCGGTGGAGATACTGTGACGACACAGCCTTTTTCAATGTGTGTCATGGGTTCATGTTTTTAGATGGGTCCTTGACTGAGCCGCTGTCTAAATACATCGACTGGTTCCTTCATCCCTTCATGACAAATTTGCCCTGTTTGGTAAAGGATACTGGCGATCTGTTAAAGAGGGTGGACCAGATAGAATGGCAGGAGGGCCAACAGTTGGTTTCTATAGACATTGAAAGCCTCTACACTCGTATACCGCAGGATTTAGGAGTAAAGGTTATTAGATCACTGCTGGAAAGACAAAAAATAGATCCTCTAGTGGTAGACTTCGTATGCGAATCCCTGGCCTTTATATTACAGCACAATGCTTTTACCTTTTTAGGACAATGGTTTGCACAGTTGACCGAAACAGCCATGGGCACGCCGGTCGCGTGCACATTTGCCAATTTGTTTCTAGCGGCCTTTGAGGAGAATTGCATTATTTCGTCTACCAATCCCTACCTGAGACACATCAAGCACTACGTGCGATACGTAGATGATGTGTTGATGGTGTGGGACGGGAATGAGGAAACTTTCTATAAGTTTATTGCACATCTAAATGAGACCAATACTTACAATATGCTGTTCACAGCTGTATTCGGGGGTTCTGAATTGGAGTTTTTAGACGTGAAATTAAAGATAATCGAAGGATCTTTGGTGAGAACTGTCCATAAAAAAGTGACGGCGACCAATTCCCTGCTTCATTATAGGAGTGCACACCCCTTGCATACGAAAGTGGGGTTGCCCTATAGTCAGTTTCTGAGACTTCGTAGGATCAATAATACACAGACGGGTTGGCAATCACAGGCGGACGATTTAGAGCGAAACCTACTCCATCGTGGTTACCCAAAACAAATCTTAGAACAGGCCAGACATAGAGCTACTGTAGCCGTGATACAGAGTGAAGGTGTGACGAAGTCTGTAGCTGCCACCCGCGATAGAAAGTTTTACTTCAGCTTTCGACATGGCCCAATGTTTAATACAATCATGGCCGCCATCAAACGTCATTGGCACGTGATAGCTACGGATAGAGATTTCGCTAAATCTGGCATTCCCAGATCAGTAGTAACATATAGACGCTGTAAGAACCTGGGAGATATGTTAGTGAAAAAACGGTTGAAAACACTATCTAACAAGAGTAAGTGGCTGTCTTCCCTTCCAGTTAAGGGCAATTATAAATGTCTTCAATGTAATTGGTGCAGGTACTATCTGGCTGGTCCATGCTTGAGGATTGGAGGCACGGATCATTTGGTGCCTTCCTTCCTCAATTGTAGGAGCAGTTGGGTAGTGTACGTGATCTTTTGTCCCTGTAATAGGTTCTATTTGGGTAAGACCATACGCCCCGTGTTTCATCGTTTTCGGGAGCACTTCAACTCCATCCAATCTGGCAAGGGGTCCCCAAGACTGATCGAGCACATGCGGGAATCGCATGGAGGGAACCCCGGGTTATTGCGTTTCGCCTGTGTTCTGAAGGTCAGTACAAATGAAAGAGGGGGGAATACCCATAGACAACTGTTAAGAGAAGAAGCGAAATGGATCCTTGATACAGACGCCCAAGGAGCCTTGGGGCTTAATGATAAGTTGGATCTTGCAGTTTTTTTATAATCTTGAGTTTTTTTATGCCCTTTGTTTATTTGGTATAATTACGTATATCTATTCCTTATTTGTTTTTGAGGAATGTTCGCACATGTCGAGTTACCTTGCAATCTGCCCCCTGTTTTTTATTATCATTAAGTATTATACTCTTTGCATATTTATTACATTTATCTCCCCTTGCCACATTCCTAGTGTACGTGCTCACTCATCTCTTGTTACCATCAGGGGATGTGCGATCTGGGATTATCAGCAGACACTCTACCGCTATCCACTGTTCCTTATTTGATTGCCCTTTTGTGAATATATATGACCATAGCTGGGAATACTTAGTGTATTTCCGCGTCCAAAGCTTCACGAAATCATGTTTGTATACTATGGCCTTTTTTGCAACGGATATTCCCTTGGCACGCCGCTCCGGTACTGTGGCTTTCTCTGTATATATGTATATAGAGATATATATATGTGTGTGCTATTTGGAGCTACACACTGGTGGAAGATAGAGGTTAAATGGATATATAAAGGATCCTGCTTTACTGGGTTTGTATATTTGTACCTCTTCATTTACTTAGCGGCCCTGTCCCTCGGGGTGAGCGCCATGCTTTAGGCAATGTTGCTAAGTTTGCAGGGCACTCGCTTTTCTATTTAAGCTTAACCGAGTAGGTCGGCTCGCTGATTCGGTGCTCTGTTGCTCTGGTCTGATATGTTGAGAATAGTGGCGATTGGCTCAGAGCTGGACTCGCCGTAGCCACGCCATCATCCAGCCAGAGTGTGTCGAGCGCCGAGACTACAGTTTATACTTTATACTGGATCCTATATGCCACAGGAGGAGTGGGTGCCGCGGGAGTATCCGGGGTTAGTCCCACTTTGGGTCTTGATGGAAGTGTCTGTGAATTACCCTGTGTAAGTTCTGTTTGCTTTCATTGTGTTTTGTTTGTTTGTGCACGATGTTATTGACAATGTTTGATAAAGTTGGCTACTTCAAATAGGAGATGACCAGCGGAAGTGATGCATGAAGCCACATGTATTTCACATGGAGGCTTGCTCACTCTCACATATCTGGACCCGTAGAAGCGATAGAAAGTCGCGAAACGGCGTCGTTGTCCGGCGGTCCCCCGTGGCCACCTCCCTGCACCTTGTTTGTCTATGTAACCATGGAATAAAAGGACCATCCGCTCTAACTTGGTGAGTGCCGCCTTTTCTTCTAAGAAGTTTGTCGGTTAATGTTTTTAATTTCGCCAGACGTGTTGTTCTTTTGTTTATTGACTCATGTTTGTTAAGCCTTTGTTTCTTGCCAGACTACTCGGAGCCCCATTGTGTTGGTTGGTGGAGTGCTACTGAAATGTAATTTACCGCAGCCCCCTTCTGTCTACATTACTCAAAGGGAAATTATGCAGTCAGATTGAAATGCCAACCAATAAGAGAACAGCCTTATCCCACCAATCCTGGAAGAACACAATATACCCTGTGGTGTAGCCTTGGTATATAAAAAGGATTGCTTCAGTCACCAGTAGTTGATTTATGCTACGTGGCCTCAATCTAGGCGCTTCGGTTCCGACTAGAGGAGCACCAAATCTGGATTATATCCTGCAGGAGTTCAGCCTAGGATTCTAGGATTCAGCTGGAAGAAACCTAGGTTGGAACAATTTGGTAACCTGGCCACAGACTGTACTGTGCACAAATATTTTAATCCTGGTGAACCAGCAGAAGGGTGAAACTCTGTTGCCTGTGACATTGTGTGTTTTGCTGAGTATGTATTTTTTGTCTTTGACTGTTGGGGGTCCAATAAAGTCTTACCATTGTGTGGTTCCCTCACCCTGTGTTGTATGAGTAGTATTTTGCCCATGGTTAAGGATTTCGAGCATTCAGCTGGGATGATCCCTGGTCCATGTGGTCTTTCTAAAGGCGGCTGGGCCAGCAGATGAGAGAACCCACTGATCCCTGTGCCTCCACAATTGGTGGCAGCAGTGGGACACTATTCAACCTGGTTCATCCAAAGGAGCTAAGAGGACTGGTGTTCATTTACACCATCCAAGGGTTTAACAACCAGGGAGATATATTTCGCATCACCAGCAGGCTATACGTGAGGCATTCAGATTTTGGATGCTGACATGTCCAACCCCACCAGCTCAGCTATGGGACTGGAGTGGATATACAGCTACAAGAGGAAACGGAAACTACAGCAGCTGTGCCAGTTTCAACAGATCGCATTCAAGGACACTGACACCTGGTCAGATTTGATCAAGAAATTGGTCATTGGTATGCCAATCAGAGACGTAACAACTGGGGTTGCAGGGGTTGCAAGTGCGACCAGGCCCGGGGGTACAGGAGCCTGGTGCCCACTGACCCCTGCAACCCAAGCGCCTACTTCACATGGGTTGTGCATCCACGAGGACGCATATCCATGTCACTGCGCGCCACTCTGCCGGTCACCAGCTGGCTGTTCACAGCAAACAGAGGGCTGGCAGGCACTGTACCTGTTAAACTCCCACGGCCGCTGTGTGCAGCACTGTGATGAGGTCATCACTAGTGATGGGCGAATCCTAAATTACTCGGAATCGCTTGACTCTAGCGAGTCCGAGCACAGGACTCGCTACTCGTTGCGAGTCTAGCGAGTCCAATGTTAATGAATGGTGAAGCGAGTAATAGCGAGTAGTGTGCGATTTACAAATCACAGATGTGTCTCGGAAGCTTCAGCCTGAAGCAATCCTAGTTTTGCCATTTATTTGCATTGGACTCGTTTACTTTGCAAGTAATCGCTGGGAAACTCGCACAGATAAGAGTCCTGTCTGCTCTGTGTGCTGGCTGCCGCAGCTCCAGGGTCCTAGAGCCCGCCTGCTGCCTGATGTAGCAGAGCTGAGATTGTTCTCAGTCTGCTCATTCCCTGTGCATAGACATCTATATCTATGCACAGGGATGAGCAGAGAGGACATCGCGTTTTGGACTGCGTCGGACGGAAGAGGATTTTTTTAATTAAAGATGGAGTCCCTAATGGCTTTTTTTTTATTTCTAATAAAAAATTTTCTCTGTGTGGTGTTTTTTTTTAAAACAATTTAATAGAAATTCATGGCGGTCATGTCTAATATTGGTGTGACCGCCATAAATTTCGGGCTTAGGGCCAGCTGATAATACAAAGCTGGCTCTAACCTCTTTATTACCCAGCGTGCCACCGCCACCAGGGCCGCTGGAAGAGCGGGGTTCAGCGCCAGAGGATGGCGCTTCAATGAACGCGCCATCTTCTGGGGCGGCTGCGGGCTGCAATTTGCAGCGGGGGGGGGGGTGCCCAGAAAGCTTGGGCATCCCTGCGCTGCGGATTCCAGCCCCCAGCTGCTTAGCTGTACCTGGCTAGACATAGAAATTGCGCGGAGCCCCACGCATTTTTTTTAAATTATTTCATGAAATTCTGAGATTCTGACTCTGAGACTCTGACTCTGAGACTCTGACTCTGAGACTGACTCTGAGACTCTGAGACTCTGACTCTGAGACTCGACCCTGTCTGAGATCTGATCTGACTCTGGACTCTGACTTGGACTCTGACTCTGAGATTTCTGAGACTCTGACTCTGACCTGCTGAGCTCTGACTCTGAGACCTGACTCTGACTCTGAGACTCTGACTCTGACTCTGAGACTCTGACTCTGAGACTCTGACTCTGAGACTCTGGACTCTGGCTCTGAGATCTGAGACTCTGAATCTGAGACTCTGACTCTGAGACTCTGACTCTGAGACTCTGACTCTGAGACTCTGACTCTGAGACTCTGACTCTGACTCTGAGACTCTGACTCTGACTCTGAGACTCTGACTCTGAGACTCTGACTCTGACTTGAGACTCTGACTCTGAGACTCTGACTCTGACTCTGAGACTGCTGACTCTGAGACTCTGACTCTGACTCTGAGACTCTGACTCTGAGACTCTGACTCTGAGATCCTGACTCTGAGACTCTGACTCTGACTCTGATTGACTCTGACTCTGAAACTCTGACTCTGAGACTCTGACTCTGAGACTCTGACTCTGAGACTCTGACTCTGACTCTGAGACTCTGACTCTGAGACTCTGACTCTGAGACTCTGACTCTGAGACTCTGACTCTGAGACTCTGACTCTGAGACTCTGACTCTGAGACTCTGACTCTGAGCTTGACTCGAGACTCTGACTCTGACTCTGAGACTCTGACTCTGAGACTCTGACTCTGAGACTCTGAGACTCTGACTCTGAGACTCTGACTCTGAACTCTGAGACTCTGATCTTAGACTCTGACTCTGAGACTCTGACTCTGACTCTGAGACTCTGCTGACTCTGAGTCTGAGACTCTGACTCTGAGACTCTGACTCTGAGACTCTGACTCTGAGACTCTGGACTCTGAGATCTGACTCTGAGACTCTGACTCTGAGACTCTGACTCTGACTCTGAGACTCTGACTCTGAGACTCTAACTCTGACTCTGAGACTCTGACTCTGAGACTCTGACTCTGAGACTCTGACTCTGAGACTCTGACTCTGAGTCTTGACTCTGAGACTCTGACTCTGAGACTCTGACTCTGAGACTCTGACTCTGAGACTCTGAGACTCTGACTCTGAGACTCGGTGAGACTCTGACTCTGAGACTCTGACTCTGAGACTCTGACTCTGAGACTCTGACTCTGATCTTCTGAGACTCTGACTCTGAAACTCTGACTCTGAGACTCTGACTCTGAGACTCTGACTCTGAGACTCTGACTCTGACTCTGAGACTCTGACTCTGAGACTCTGACTCTGACTCTGAGACTCTGACTCTGACTCTTGAGACTCTGACTCTGAGACTCTGACTCTGAGACTCTGACTCTGACTCTGAGACTCTGACTCTGAGACTCTGACTCTGAGACTGCTGAGACTCTGAACTCTGAGACTCTGACTCTGACTCTGAGACTCTGACTCTGAGACTCTGACTCTGATTTGAGACTCTGACTCTGAACTCTGACTCTGACTCTGAGACGCTGACTCTGAGACTCTGACTCTGACTCTGAGACTCTGACTCTGAGACTCTGACTCTGAAACTCTGACTCTGAGACTCTGACTCTGAGACTCTGACTCTGAGACTCTGACTCTGAGACTCTGACTCTGAGACTCTGAGACTCTGACTCTGAGACTCTGACTCTGAGACTCTGACTCTGATACTCTGACTCTGAGACTCTAACTCTGACTCTGAGACTCTGACTCTTAGACTCTGACTCTGAGACTCTGACTCTGACTCTGAGACTCTGACTCTGAGACTCTGACTCTGAGGGTGAGACTCTGAATCTGAGACTCTGACTCTGAGACTCTGACTCTGACTCTGAGACTCTGACTCTAAGACTCTGACTCTGAGACTCTGACTTTGAGACTCTGAGACTCTGACTCTGAGACTCTGACTCTGACTCTGAGACTCTGACTCTGAGACTCTGACTCTGACTCTGAGACTCTGACTCTGACTCTGAGACTCTGAGACTCTGACTCTGACTCTGAGACTCTGACTCTGAGACTCTGAGTCTGACTCTGAGACTCTGACTCTGAGACTCTGACTCTGAGACTCTGACTCTGACTCTGAGACTCTGACTCTGAGACTCTGACTCTGAGGGTGAGACTCTGAATCTGAGACTCTGAATCTGAGACTCTGACTCTGAGACTCTGACTCTGAGACTCTGACTCTGACTCTGAGACTCTGACTCTAAGACTCTTACTCTGAGACTCTGACTCTGACTCTGAGACTCTGACTCTGAGACTCTGACTCTGAAACTCTGACTCTGAGACTCTGACTCTGAGACTCTGACTCTGAGACTCTGACTCTGAGACTCTGACTCTGAGACTCTGAGACTCTGACTCTGAGACTCTGACTCTGAGACTCTGACTCTGAGACTCTAACTCTGACTCTGAGACTCTGACTCTTAGACTCTGACTCTGAGACTCTGACTCTGACTCTGAGACTCTGACTCTGAGACTCTGACTCTGAGGGTGAGACTCTGAATCTGAGACTCTGACTCTGAGACTCTGACTCTGACTCTGAGACTCTGACTCTAAGACTCTGACTCTGAGACTCTGACTTTGAGACTCGAGACTCTGACTCTGAGACTCTGACTCTGACTCTGAGACTCTGACTCTGAGACTCTGACTCTGACTCTGAGACTCTGACTCTGACTCTGAGACTCTGAGACTCTGACTCTGACTCTGAGACTCTGACTCTGAGACTCTGACTCTGAGACTCTGACTCTGACTCTGAGACTCTGACTCTGAGACTCTGACTCTGAGACTCTGACTCTGACTCTGAGACTCTGACTCTGACTCTGAGACTCTGACTCTGACTCTGACTCTGAGACTCTGACTCTGAGACTCTGAGTCAGACTCTGACTCTGAGACTCTGACTCTGAGACTCTGACTCTGAGACTCTGACACTCTGACTCTGAAATTCATGAAATAATAAAAAAAAAATGTGTGGGGTCCGCGCAATTTCTATGTCTAGCCAGGTACAGCTAAGGCTACTGTCACATTACGATTTCTCTAAATCCGATGCTGTCCGATATAAATCGGACAGCATCGGATCCAAACTGATCTCTGCAATCGGATGCCAAATAGGCATCTGAATCCTACTTTTTGCAGGATCAGTTTGGGCTGTCATGTAGCTCCCCCTCCTCTCCCTCCTGTCATCTTGCTGCCTCCCTGCGGCCCCCCTGTTTTGCCCTAGTGTCCCTCTACTCTCTCCCTACTGTCCCCTGCTGTGCCCTCTCATGTGCCCTCTCATGTCCCCCCTCATGTCCCCCCTCATGTGCCCTCTCATGTCCCCCCCTCCTGTCCGCTCCTCATGTGCCCCCCTCCTGTCCGCTCCTCATGTGCCGCCCTCCTGTCCCCTCCTCATGTGCCCCCCTCCTGTCCGCTCCTCATGTGCCCCCCTCCTGTCCCCTCCTCATGTGCCCCCCTCCTGTCCCCCCCAACATAACAAATGTTTATTCTCACCTTCCAGCGCTCCCTCGGCGTCTCCAGCTGCAGCCGATCGGGTGTACAGGACCTGTGATGACGTCAAAAGCTTTTATTTTCGGTGCAAAAATCGGTGCAGGCTCCGATTTTTGCACCGATAAAAACATCGGACAGACTCGGATCGGACCAAATCGGATGGCATTTAGTGCACATCCGATTCGGTCCGATGCCCATAGGGCTGCATGGGGCCAAATTCGGATCCGATGCTGTCCGATTTTCATCGGACAGCATCGGATTTAGACAAATCGTAGTGTGAAGGCAGCCTAAGAAGCTGGGGGCTGCCCGTCGCTGCCTGCTGGATCCGGCTGGTTCCAGAAATACGGCGAAGCCCATGTAATTTTTTTTCTGAAAAATCAATAAAACAATCCTAAAAAAGGGACTGCATCTTTATTAATCCCTCGCCCATGGTCCAGGGGTTAATAAAGATGCAGTCCCTTTTATTTACATTGTTTTATGGATTTGTCAGAAAAAAATTTCACGTGGGCTTCGCCGTATTTCTGGAACCAGCCGGATCCAGCAGACAGTGACGGGCTGCCCCCAACCCCCAGGTGCCTATTTGTACCTGGCCGGACACAAGAATATAGGGGAGCCCTTTTTTTTAATTATTTCATGAATTTCATGAAATAATTAAAAAAAAATGCGTGGGGCTCCGCGCAATTTCTATGTCTAGCCAGGTACAGCTAAGCAGCTGGGGGCTGGAATCCGCAGCGCAGGGATGCCCAAGCTTTCTGGGCACCCCCCGCTGTAAATTGCAGCCCGCAGCCGACCCAGAAGATGGCGCGTTCATTGAAGCGCCATCCTCTGGCGCTGAACCCCGCTCTTCCAGCGGCCCTGGTGGCAGTGGCGCGCTGGGTAATAAAGGGGTTAATACCAGCTTTGTTATACAAGCTGGTATTAAGCCCGAGATTCTTAATGTCAGGCCACGTTTGACCCAGCCACTAAGAATCTCCAATAAAGGGTTAAAAAAACACAACACAGAGAAACATTTTTATTTGAAATAAAAAAAAAAAGCCATTAGGGACTCCATCTTTAATTTAAAAAATCCTCTTCCGTCCGACGTAGTCCAAAACGCGATGTCCTCTCTGCTACATCCCCTGTGCATAGATATAGATGTCTATGCACAGGAAATGAGCAGACTGAGAACAATCTCAGCTCTGCTACATCATCTCTGTGAGCAGGAGGGCTCTAGGACCCTGGAGCTGCACAGAGAAGATAGCTGGACTCGGCTCGCAAAGAAACAGCAGTTACTTTGCGAGTTTCCCTGCTATCACTGGCACAGTAGCCGAGTCTAATGCAAACAATGGCAATCCTAGTTTTGTCAGCGTTTGCCATTGATTTGCATTGGACTCGTGCGAGTAATCACTGGGAAACTCGCAGAGTACCGAGTCCTGCGAGTCCCTTACTACTCGCCGAGTAACGAGTCCTAGCGAGTAGATTCGCCCATCCCTAGTCATCACAGATAGGATGCAGTTGGCAGCGGGAGCTGTAAGCGTGAGCTCCATTCAGGAGCCAAAGAGCTTCTTACAACTTCTGGAGAGTTAGTATGGGGCTGTGTATGGGGTGTGTGTAAATAGAGGGGGCATTATGTCTGTTTGTGTTTGTGTAAATACAGGGAGCAGTATATGTGTGTGTGTGTCCACTGGGCTGAAAATTGATGAGGGTGCATCCAGTTTAAACTGGATGCACATGGATGGCAAAAAAACACCAGCATGAAACCAGCCTAAGATCCAGAAGCTTCAGCTCCATCAGAGCACCAGGCAACTACACGATTGCTGGGACAGGAAAAGGAAGTGCTGTTAGTGTTTCCAATGTTGTATGCTAAGCAAAATGTATACAACAATAAAGGAAGGCAGAGATGGTAATAAACCATTTGTGTCACAGCGACTTAAGCCATTTCTAATAGCCAACTCCTCACTGCCGCAGCTGTACATTCTCCATGCAGCTGCTGAATCACCAATAAAGTTCTAAAATGGCATTGCAGAGTTATCTGTGCAACAGCCCAACATACTTCTGGCACTTAGGAAATATATATCTCATGCCAAACTGACACCACTATCACTGCTATCCTAATTTTATTCTAGCACAAATACCTATAATGTGTAAACATCTAAAAAACCTACATATTTATCCAAACCATTATAAAATCAGTCACTTTATAAAGACTTCTTTAAACGCAGAGGATTTAATAAACATAACAAGAGTATTACATAGAGATTCAAGAACTCCTGAAGGTTGAATACTGGTAGATCTTGGTTTTAGTGGTCAACTGCATTTTGCCCCTATACATAAAACCATTAAACTTAATCTAAATGAGATACCCACAATTCTTTTGATACATGGCTTCCTCTGAATTTCTATAATTAAAGATCTGATTAAGCATAATTCTGGTAGAGGACCACCAAGTAAGATCTTGATGTTCTAACCTCAGAAGCCACCAGGGTAGCTGGTCAACCACATGTTGAAAAGTCAAGACTCCTGGTCTCAATAAGGAGCCATAGCTAAGGGGCTTTGTTCACCAAAAACTGCATTTACTATGTTAGAAATAACACCCATCTTTTTTGGGAAGGAGGGGGGATCAAATTATCTTACTTATTAAGGAACAAAAAGATCAACTGTCACTTTTATTCCAGTTCATAATTTTTTTTATATATATTTCATGACTAAAACAGGAGGAAGAAATTTATTAGACACACAATCTTGAAGTGAGCTTCTGCCAAGAATGGAAATTTTGGATTACAAGTAAATAAACATGAACACGACAGGTAAAGTAGTACATGTGTACATCTAATCTAAGGTGGAGCTATGAGTAAGACCTGGAGTTTCTCGGACATCAGTCTGGATTATCCAGTAATACTAGTTGACTGTTGTCTCCTGTTAACCTTTTCAAAGCTAAAATGTGTTAACCCTATACATCCAATTCAGTGGTAAACATTTTGACCTCTATTTACGCCCCTGCACCTGTGCCATGGAAAGGCTCCTAATTTTGTAGGAAAGACTATCGATGAGCAAGTTAAAGGTGCATACATTCCGTGCAGGTTTATTTCAGATTCATCAATATTTTATACAAGTTTTCACTTATGCGAAAATGTAGTGATTTTTCAGATTTTTTATGGCAGCTCTGACAACTGTTTAAAAAGGGCAAAGCTTAGATAAAAGGATCCTGGCTGAATGTGGTCAGTCAGATTTATCCAAATAGATGCCTATAAATGCTGTATAAATTTAAAAATAAATGTAGTCTTGTCTGGCACACCTCTTAATGAATTTGGTTCATCTTGCTCTAGTACGCCCTCATTTAAGGCTGGCACCTTGGTGCTTGTCAAATTGAGGCCATAGTGCCAATACATATTACATCATTGTTGACCAAAGCTGCAAATTTCTGAAAAATCTGAAGAATTCATAATTTGTATGTTCCAATTTTTACTCAACAGGAGATATTAAATGAAGGAAAGAACATAGATGTTTATAGTTCATAGATATTGGATTTCTCGAATCATTCAGTCATTTATTATCCTGTTCCCTTCAGAAAATAAAATCATACAAGCCATCCATGCATGTTTATGGTCATCTACTGTTTGCAAATTTACTGTTGGTAAGCTATGGGCCACCAGAGAGGGCAGTACACATTATATGAAACACAAGCTAGCGGGATCTCACCTGAGCGGTAACACTTATACATGAACATAAGAGTCATCCTTACTCTGTTAGGAAGTTTGTGCCATTCCCTTTCCAATTATGGCCACTAACAATTTCAGTCCTCAGGGAAGCACTCTTCCGGTAGCAATAATGAATGTGTTTCCCAAGTCCAGCTAGCTCTAGCCCAACTTAATTGGCATTACAGTGGAGGCTACTCCTTTGGGCACTCAAACCTCTCAGATACCAGGGAGACGTATCTCTCTTTACCTATCCTGGTACTTGCTTAACTGCAGTCATGAGTTTCTATAGATACAGTCTCTCTCTAGAGTTTTATTGGAGCTGACTAGGGATGAGCGAGTATGCTCTGCGCTACTCGTTACTCGCACGAGTATCCCGGTACTCGGGATGCTCAACGAGCACCGAGTACCGCCGAGATGCTCGGACTGCTCGGTAATAATAAGCAATCTGACACACATACACAGCTCCCTTCAGTGCACACAGTGAGCTGGCACCACACAGGGAGCAGATTCATTGTTAGGATCCCTCTGGGGGCCACAGCAAGGTGTTGTATGTTGCAGCGATTTCAAAAAGCCCCCCTCTCGCCCTTTCCCAGCAATACTCGTTTTATAACCGGAAGTCTCTGGGCAGAGCCTGTCACTCATTGACTTACATTGGGCTCGGTGCTCTGGCCGAGTACATGAGTATCTTGAGATGCTCGGCCAGAGCACCGAGCACCCGAGCATTTTAGTGCTCGCTCATCACTAGAGCTGACCTCACACTGCTTTTGAAGACAAAAACAATACATTTGTAATATTTTTTTTTATATTTACTTTCTTCATCGCTAACCATGCGGTAATAATTAACATATTAACTTTATTCTTAGGGTCGACATGATAACTTTTTTATGTTTAACTACTTTTACATACACAGATTACTTTTTAAAAATATTTTTAAGGGTTGTCATATTGACAATCCTTACCTTTTTTGCTTTTTCCAGAGTACACACCATGCTTTTTTTTAAGTTTTATTTCACTTTTCAAAAGACGAAAGAAACAAAGAACATTTCTGTCATTCTTTTTATATTGTTTTATTCTGTCCACTATTATGAACAATGAAATAATTTTATAGTACCAGTGTCACATGACCACTCATATGCGATTTTCATACATAAAGTCATGTGCCAATAAGCTTCTCTCAATGAAGCAGGGTCTGTAGTTTTTCACTGAACATTGAGAGAATCAGAAAGAGCAATTAGTCGAGACGTTAACTGTACTGTATATGTATGATCACATGATGACTAGCCAAACCTCTTAAACTGTGTATAGCAGGGGGTACAGAACTGAATTTTTACCCTAGGTACAGGTGAAATTAGATTCGCCTGTCTGCTAGGGTAGGCTAAAACTGCACAGCCTGCTAAGAGACACTGACATGGAGAAGGAGAAGTGGCTTTGACTGCATTAGGTACTTACTGGCCATTCCCTTACCACTGTCTGCAAGATGAAATCAGATGTGAAGAAATACCATGGCCTAATTTATTGACCCTGTGCAAGTAAAGTGTGTAATCCTCTAATCATGATACAGAGAAAAGTTTATGGTCAATAGGAGCGCTAACAACAAGGAGACTCACAGGCAGGGGGCTTATTATAACATACCTGTTTATTTTATATTCACTACGTGGCTCGCTGTCTTCCTTGGGTGGGCGTTACAGGAATTAAAACAGAGCAACTACAAACCGGTGAGTGCCGTCTTTTCACTTTTTTGCACAAGTTTACTAAACTGTAACTGTAAACGCACAAAATGTTTTTTTAAAAAATACATAAAAACCTATAATAAGATTAAATGAATATAAACAATATAATAATAAAAACAATACTACAACCTCACAATAATATAAACTTAATAAATCTGGCCCCACAACTGATCTGCTACTGTGCCAGATACCGCAGTTGTGCAAGATTTCACAACCCAAATAGGTGAGAGCCTAAACCCCCCCACGTCACAATTGAACACCCCACTAGACCACCGGGCGCTTTTCATCTGTGCGCCTCTCCATTTTTTGTCTTTCATGATCCTCTAAAGTGACTTATAGTCTCTTCTTCCATCTGCCCTGCAGACACTTGAGTCGAGCATAACGTGGCCACTTGAAGGACTCCTGTCCAGAACGTAAAGTTGTGCTGTGGCCTGACACAAGTTTAGGTTGTTGTAACCAACAATGACATGGAGATAATTGTGGCCTTTATGGTTAGCTTTCCACAGCCTGCAACTGTGGCCTGAGCCATAGTACTACACAGAGCACTGTTGTGACCTGCACCTGTGAATAACTCTATAGACTGTTCCTGCAAGAGATTTCACCAGCCGTTAAGACACAATCAAAGGGTCATACCTGCTATGGCAACACGATAACCTTAACATACAGCTTACATATAGTGCAATACAAAGAAATTAAAGGTAAGGTACACATATCCATATGCACATGACACATAAAAAACTGGTAAACACAGGAAGGAGAGGGAATGTACAACATATATACACTTAACAGTATGATTCTTTGTTTTCAACCATCCACATATCCAACCTCCATTCCCACACATTAATCTGATGATGGAGGTGGAAATGGTTCTGCTGATCCTTTTAATCTTAGGGTTTTTTTTTTCTTCAAAGGATTAGGTGGTGCCCAACTATTACAAAATTGGCCACTTCATAAGGATTATAAGTGATTTTATCTGTCATTACACAACACAATCCAGAGTCATAGACATCAATATCCCACATCATTGACAAAAAAATGCTGAAACATACATATATATAACATAATATATACGGTATATAAAAATGTATCAATAAAATGAAAAACAAGATGATGTTAATCCGTAAATCAATTTATCCAAATTTGGTGTATACAGCAAGTGGAAGACAAAAGCTAACAAAGCCAAAGGCAGAATTTGCAGAATATATGTCACCACATTTGTCCCTTTTAGCAACAGTTGTTGGTTAGACAATCAATCATTTCATTACTCATTGCAGGGGTAGATTAATGGCGGGTTTACACGTCGCGATATCGCAGTACAATTTCAATCAAAAGTCACGTGGTTCAATCGTTGGACCCGATATCGTGCCTGCGTTGTATGGTGTGAACGTCCAATGCGATGCAGGAACGATGTCAATGCGATATCGGGGATCGAATGAGCGTGCTATTCAATGCCCCGATATTGCATAGCGATTGAAGCCAGATCGTGCTGTGTAAACACCCAATTACGATGCGATTTGATACGTCACCCATTCACTCCCATGTTAACTATGCGATCCTGGATTGGGAGGCGGAGACATCGCACGGACGTTGTATTACGATATCGCAGCGTCTAAACAGTCAATGCGATGCGGGTGAAACGTGCACTAATTGCGCGCTCCCGCGCCATTGAGTTGCGATATCGAAACGATATCGTGGCGTGTAAACCCACCATTATGGTGGGTTTACACGCCACGATATCGTTTCGATATCGCAACTCAATGGCGCGGGAGCGCGCAATTAGTGCACGTTTCACCCGCATCGCATTGACTGTTTAGACGCTGCGATATCGTAATACAACGTCCGTGCGATGTCTCCGCCTCCCAATCCAGGATCGCATAGTTAACATGGGAGTGAATGGGTGACGTATCAAATCGCATCGTAATTGGGTGTTTACACAGCACGATCTGGCTTCAATCGCTATGCAATATCGGGGCATTGAATAGCACGCTCATTCGATCCCCGATATCGCATTGACATCGTTCCTGCATCGCATTGGACGTTCACACCATACAACGCAGGCACGATATCGGGTCCAACGATTGAACCACGTGACTTTTGATTGAAATTGTACTGCGATATCGCGACGTGTAAACCCGCCATAAGAGTAGCCAGAGCCCTGGCCATTTTAGACAGGAAGGACCCCCAGCCCAATGTATCATGTGATAGTTCACATGTGGGGGATCATACTGTGTATAGGGGAGGTGTCAGCTTACTTAATTCTGCTCAATATTAACTGATGCAATTATTATAAAATTATAATTAATATGTTAATAATAATATTGAGATTAATTAATTTCATCCATTCCCATCAGTTACAGTGTTTCATTTCCCACTCCTGCGCTATTATGTATTCATTTTATGTCTGCAGATGTGTGTCACACGCCCCTCCAGGGCCTTAGGATACTCAGAATCGGGCTTGTTTGAGTCTTCATCACGGGGATCACAGGGACCGAGACCCGGCTCCATGACCCTGGCAGTGTCATTAATAGTTCGGTGTGGGTGTCTCTCTCTGTTAGGGAAGGGCATCTGGCATGGAGGGTTCATATTGGAAGGGATAACTGGACCTGGGGATACTTGTTAATTTTACATGACGCCACCCACAGGTTGCAGCTATAGATGGCCGCCGCTGTACGACAGTTCTCCTGGGGGCCAATGGTTGGGAGGCAGCAATGTTCTTAAGCCCTCTATGGGTAGGGCTGACCCCCAGGGCAGTTTGAGGTACCTGAATGAGTTGGTAATTGTGTTTCTGGTGCTTTTGGCGCATAAGTAAGTTCACAGACACAGCGGGTTTCAGTCGTCAGTTCTTTTACTCACAGTCTTTGTACAACAGCCCGCTGAGCACTGGGTTCTTGGAGGCAGGGATCCAGCTACTCCCTGGTAGGAGGAAAACACATAACCCTTTCTCTGTCCTTTGTCAACCTCTTTATACTGTGCTTGCCTTGCACCTCGCCACACAGAGCTCTGAGACCAGTGACTTTGGGCTTTCCTTAGGGGGTTAACGTGCAGTGTCTCCCCCTTAGCCCTATGATTGCCACCTTTTCAGCAGATGTGCACAGTTGTCGACCGTGTCACCTTGGAAGTGCCACACAGCCTCCGGGTCACTAGTTGAGCCTGGTTTGGATTCTCCACTAGACTTGGTGTTGCCAGTGCCCCTGTTCTTCAGCCTAGTCCCTCCAGTGCCTTGCACTTGACAATGAATTCGAGCCCCATAGGTGGATTGCTCACTTCCGGTGTCTCTAAGAGCCTCTCTTCCTCCTAAAGCCACCTAGTTCATGTCTCTGCTCCTCACTCTGGCCTTACGGCGAGCTCCCACATGCTCCAGTCCTCTGGACACTTAAGCTCTTTCTTCTTGTGACAGGCGTTCTTGCTCTAGCTTCCCTCCAACTCAACCCCTGTTGTTCAACAGTCTCTCTTCAGCTGTTCTACCTCTCCCCAGCTTGTCAACTCTCTCCTCAACTGTACAACTGTCTCTCCTATGTTCTAGATCTTTCCCACTGTTTTTATACCCCTTTTCACGTGTCCCACGTCCTCTACGTGTGTGCTTCTTGATCTCATAGCTCCTAAGTGCTCCCTCTAACTACTTCCTTCACCACCTGATCCCACTACAATGGTTCATAGTGTGATCTGGGTGTCCCAGCACCGGTCAGTGCCCCTTTTACCAGTGAGTGGGATACTGCACCCTAACAGGGGTGCAGGATCTCTGTGGTGACTGGATCCGCAGGGGCGCCACACTCCCCCCTCCTTAAACCCAGCTCATCCTCGGGCCGCAAGAGAACAGAAAAACAGTGGTATCAAGATATGCAAAAAATATTTTGAATGCTTAATAACAAGAACAATAACAATATGAAGGCTTTTAATCCCTTTAACGGGAGGTACGGTTACTTTAACATTGCTGAATATAAAAGTAGAAAAAGCATACATAACTATTTACAGTCCCACCAAGTCCAGTGCGAACGGTATCCAGGTATGCATCACACTGTCCTGGGTGTTAAACAGGCGAGCGTCCTGCACTTGGTGTCTCCCTTTGTCTTCGGGGGGACCCACCACAAGTAAACCCTCAGCACACGCCCTGGGCGTGATGACAGGGTTAAAGGGACCAATCCTTCAGCCACACCAGTGGGTTTTAGTTCTTTGCAGTCTTACTGACATGTTGGCTCTAAAACCAACAGGGAGCACACCTTGGTGCTAACTATTTACATTCAAAGTTCGGGTTACACTTAGCCACATCATCCATAATTCACATTACTGGCATACATAATCAAATATATACATTGTACACATTATAAAACACACATTCTTCAGCAGTCATACATTATCTTTTACTTTACCAACGTTAAATAGACACTCACTTTGCAATCACAAACTAAAGAAAACTACCGTGTTTCCCCGAAAGTAAGACACTGTCTTACATTTTTTTTACCCCAAAAAGTCCCACTATGTCTTACTTTCGGGGTATGTCTTATATTGGGAAAATAAATGTCGATTTTTGTTTTAACCATAAAATACAGCCCTCAGCAGTGTGGTATACAGCAACCTCCCCAGTGGTATATACAGGCCCCAGCAGTGTTACAGCAGCAGCCCCAGTGGTGTATACAGTTGCAGCGCTCAGTGGTGTATACAGCTGCAACCCCCAGTGGTGTATACAGCTGCAGCCCCCAGTGGTGTATACGGTACAGCTGCAGCGCCCAGTGGTGTATACAGCTGCAACCCCCAGTGGTGTATACAGCTGCAGCCCCCAGTGGTGTATACGGTACAGCTGCAGCGCCCAGTGGTGTATACAGCTGCAGCCCCCAGTGGTGTATACAGCTGCAGCCTCCAGTGGTGTATACAGATGCAGCCCCCTGTGATGTATACAGCTGCAGCCCCCAGTGGTGTATACAGCTGCAGCCCCCAGTAGTGTATACAGCTGCAGCCCCCCCCCATGAGTATACAGGCGCCCCCCCCTTGCTGCCGCCAACCTGTAAAGTAAAAGATCATTATACTTATCCCCGCCGGTGTCCCGCTGCTGTCCCGCCGCCATCATGCTCTTCCGGCTTCATCCGGCTTCATCCGTCTTCCATCTTCGGCGCACAGACAATGACGTCAGTCTGTGCGCCGGAGAAGGAAGTCGGATGAAGCCGGAAGAGCGTGATGGCGGCGGGACAGCAGCGGGACACCGGCGGGGATAAGTATAATGATCTTTTACTTTACAGGTTGGCGGCAGCAAGGGGGGGGCGCCTGTATACTCATGGGGGGGCTGCAGCTGTATACACCACTGGGGGCTGCAGCTGTATACATCACTGGGGGCTGCAGCTGTATATACCGTGTTTCCCTGAAAGTAAGACAGTGTCTTACTTTCGGGGTATGTCTTACATTACCTGACCCCCTAAAACCGGCACTATGTCTTACTATCGGGGGTGTCTTACTATCGGGGAAACACGGTAGCTGTAGGACCTAACCGGGTCATAAACATTAAACTATTTTACACAGCTGCACCTCTGCTAACACACTAGTTGGAAGTTGGCTTTCTCCTTTTCTATGGCAGTGAGGCGCCCCTGCAGACCGGTCGCCACTAGAAGGTGCAGCAACCGGGATCAGTAAGTTCAGCCACTCCAAACACACACCAAACATACTCCCGATCCCAAGACTAGGGACTCTATACCCAGCAATGGGAAGGCGGGAGGAGACAAGTGGAGGGTGGGGAATTTAGGACAGGACTTGGTCAGAGAAGGGAACAAAAACCAAAAAACACCAAGTTCAGTCAGTCAGTCAACCGAGTAAAGCCGAGGAGTCAAGTTCAGTCAGAAGGAGAGGCAAGAACACTATCACACGGGACTGAAAGGACACGGACCCTGCAGCGTGTACCATCATGAGGCTCCTCCGGGTCCCGGGCTGCAGACCGTAGCAGTAGCAAAAGACACAACAAGTCCTAGGGACACGGATAGTGAGCAATCCATCTGTGTTCCCGAATTGGCAGAAAAGCTGTGGGGCTGGGGCAGATACCAGGCTCTGCTGAAGTGGCCAGGACGCTCTATGCTCCAACCATTTAAACCGGCGGAGTGTGGGGTCTTTATGTCCTGCGAAACAAACCTCTGGCGCAGCGAAAAGAAGGCCCACCCAAAGCCCGAGGCAGCTGGATCGTAGCTCGCGTGCAGAAAAGGACAGACCAAGAGGCCCATGAAAGGAACACTAAAGGGGGTGACATGGACGAGCCATCCCAGCTGCTATGAAACTACCAGAGCCACCACTGCACTGTCTTGTAACCATCTGCCAAGAAAGTGAAGTAAACCAGGTTGAAGCTCAGCACTGTTCGAGACTGTGATTTCTGCGCCTGAGGAAAGGTAGACTGATTCGCTGAGCCGGCAGCAGCAGCCTGCCTGAGTGTGACTTTGAACCCTGTCAGTAGCACAGCCCTACCATTACCCTTATTGTCTCCACAGACTTTTGCCCTGGGGACCTGCTCTTCCCGTGGAGAGCTGAACCATCCTCGCTGCTACTCCCATCATCCCTACTGCAGTAGCGGCTATATCGGCTGCATTCCATAGGTGGCGTCATGACAAAAACTTTTATTTTTTATTTAATTTTATTTTTATCCATTTTTCAAATTCCCTTTTTAATTGATCTCACGACGAGGGGACATCCCATAGCCCCAGATGACAACAAGAGGGCTCGGTTCCGAGTACCCCACGGTCCCTGCAAGGGGCGAGTCAGATTTCTGGCATCACGAACAGGATCTACTGACCCAGTAAAACCAGGTCTTGTGCACCTTACAGACTGTAGTTTTTAGGCCTGAACAATGGAGGCCCTAAAAGACTGAAAACATGTGCTTGCAAAGGGGTGTGCCACAGTCCCCCATCGTGAGCCAGACCAGCACAAGGCACGAAAAATGGCCTACACGCCTTCCACTCTCTAAGAGTCGGGAGGGCAAACCCAAAGACTGTACAATCCCGCCCAAGGGTGTGACTGCCAATGACGACGAGAAACGGAGACATCCATGAAGGGAGGGAGAAGAAAAAGACTTAGACACAAGGAGCAGCAAAGAAAGTGGCGGGAGGTTAGGGATCCGGATAACCACCGACATGGCAGAGTCAGGCTGGTACGGCGTGGAGTGAGGGGTGGAAGTAGGCAGACTCCCCCTGTTCCGCGGAGGAAAGCCAGATGCCCGAGGTACATCTCAACTATCTGTTGAAGGAGATCAGGGAACTGAGTCGCCAGCTGGAGAAAGTCCACTTCGACACCATGGAAAGATGGCGGCAGATGCTCATGGTAAAGGCGACCATGCAGTTGGTGGTGTCACACCCCGCTTCCCCAACCCGGGAGCTTGAGAAGGACGAGATGGAGCCCGGTCCTGGGACAGGTACGATTTTGGGAGGTGCTACATGCAGAGGGTGTACCACTTTGATATATGATCCTGGCCCCTTTGCGGAACTATGGGATAGTCTCTGGGAGTTGCACATAAGTGTGTCTGTGCTGACCAGAACTGTGCAGACTCTGGAAAATACACCTCTGGAGGTTGAGATCTAGCCCACTTCCTGTTTAGGGTACTCCCCACCACAACAATAGAGAGGAATCTCTCAGAGAAGGGGAAGAAACACCGATCGATTCAATGCAATTGGACAACCGATTTGTCGCTGCAGTGACAGAGCAGGACACCTGGCCAGGTGTTGTCCAGTAGTTAACCGAATTCTGGAATGGAGGGTTCACCCTCAGTGAAGCCAGGACTGGCAATAGACTGTGTTTGATCACTAGCTTTCCCTTGTTTCCCCCAGCCTTCTCTTATTAGTGTGATCCCCTGTTTAAATAATGAACATTGAGATTCCGAAGTGGATATCTGATCATTGGTGGGGACTTCAATCTCCCGATGGACAGAACACTTGACACGTCGGCGGGTAAGTCGGTGATTCCACACACACAACTTACCTTGCTTAAATCTGCACTTCACACCCTTAGAGTGGTGGATATCTGGCGGGTGCTTCATCCTACAGATAAGGATTTCACTCATTATTCAGCGGTTCATAACTCATATAGCCGCATTGACTTATTTTTACTTAGCCACAGTCTGCTAAAATGGTCGCCCACCGCCACCATCGGCTCCATGACCTGGTCCGACCATGCCCCAATATTCGTGACGCTTCATCCACCAAACAGTCCCCCTCGGATTTGCAACTAGAGACTAAATCCAGGTCTCCTTCTTGACACGGAGGTGAAAAAAATAGTGACGGCTTCTATTACAGATTTTTTATTGAACCACTCTGCTGACGGTACTCCGCTGCCATTTCAATGGGAGGCTTTCAAAAGTGTCATGAGAGGTGTTCTTATCCAGGAGGGCTCGTGAATCAAACGAGAAAAAGCAAAAACAATCGATGATCTTTTGCAACTAATTCATGACCTAGAACAGAAACATAAATCTTCACTGGATGGGGACACTCTCATGACTCTGACGAAACTCAGTGAAGACCTTAGGTCATCTCTGGATCTGGCCCATGTTAGATTTAGAGAGCAGTCCCAACGTTTTTTCTATGAATACTCGGACAAGTGTGGTAGAGCCCTGGCCTGCCATATCCATCCCAAAACATCGACGACCTATATTCCCTCTTTGAGAGAGACCGATAAGACAGTGGTTCACCACCCTTTAGATATAGTGTCTACTTTTGAAAATTATTATAAAGAACTCTACAACATCTGGCCCGAATCTGCTGACATCCATGGGACTCTACTGTCTGACACTCCTCTCCCACCACTACTCGACAGTTTTATCTCAGAACTGGAAGCTCCCTTCACTCTCGAGGAGGTTACCCATGTAATCTCTTCTTCCCCGCCTAATAAAAGCCCTGGCCCAGATGGCTTCACCACTAAATTCTACCAGGCATTTTCCTCAGAGATGGCCCCCTTCCTGACAAAGGTCTTTAACTCAGTTTCTAGAGACCAACCCTTTCCGAAACATTTGTTTGAGGCTACAATCACTGTCATACCTAAACCCGGAAATGACCCCCACCTTTGTTCTAATTACTGTCCGATTTCTCTAATCAACGTGGACGTGAAATTATACACCAAACTTTTGGCTGTAAGACTTGGGCCTTCTTTGCCTCAACTGATCCACAATGACCAGGTTGGTTTCGTATCTGGAAGAGAAGCCAGGGATAACACCATCAAATCGATCTTGATGATCTCACAAATCAAGAAATCAAAACCTCAGCATGTGTGTTGTCGGTTGATGCAGAGAAGACCTTTGACAGGGGTTAGCTGGTCCTTTCTCGGAAGAGTGTTTGAGCGGGCGGTGTTTAGAAAATGTGTTTCAGAGATAAGGTGATGGCATTATACACAACACCCATGGCAAAAATTCGATGTAATGGAATTTTTTCCAAGTCCTTTGACATCAGGAATGGGACATGTCAGGGATGCCTACTGTCCTCTCTATTGTACGCTTTGGTGATGGAGCATCTGGCGGTTGCCCTTAGGCTTAATCCAGATATCCCTGGCTTACAAATCAGAAAGCATTCACAGAAATTGGCACTATATGCAGACGACCTCCTTCTCTACATATTGAAGAAGTTTGATCGCTATAGCCATGTTAGCAATTTCAGGGTCAACGTTTCCAAATCTGAGATTCTGAACATCTCGTTGTCTCCACTTAGGAGGTCCCGACTACAAGCCACTTTCCCTTTTCACTGGTGCTCTAGGGGCTTAAAATACTTAGGGGTGAACTTGTGCGCTGATCTCTCGCATTTATACAATCTTAACCATAAGCCCCTACTGCAGCGTATATGCACAGACCTCACGGCATACAACATACGGGCCTTGTCGTGGTTCAGCAGGATAAACATCCTTAAAATGGATGTACTGCCGAAGCTGTTGTGCGTATTTCATGCTGTTGTCATAGCCCTTCCTAGATCTTACTTTTCTCAGCTGAGATCACTTGTGGCAGCTTTTGTATGGAAAAAAGAGAAACCACACCTGGCATACGGACAATTGACGAGACTCAAGACACAAGGGGGTGCTGGCTTACCAGACTTCCACCTTTACCACATGTCAGCAGTACTAAATAGAATGGTGGACTGGTTCTCTGGGATCGGAGATAAGCGGTGGGTGACCATAGAGGCAGACTTAATTGCTGGGCCTCTAACATCAGTGCCTTGGATTAGCAAAGGCAATCGGCCCGGGAGTATCCCAGATTCACTTCTGACCCGGGATCTTTTTGGAGTTTGGGACGGGTGTCGTTTGTGAAAGCCTGGGAACAGGACCCCAGGGTGGATCCTTTGGAACTGGATTGGCCTAAGGTCTTTTGTGCGCGCACGGAATGTCTCTGCCCTGTAAATCTCAGGAAACCAATTTTAAAATTGTAACGAGGTGGTATCGATGTCTGCAGGAACTTCATAGATTCTTTCCCTCTCTTCCCGATAAATGCTGGATGTGCGATGCCCCCGGAGGCTCTTTGCTTCATGTTTGGTGGCAGTGCCCAGCCATTAACGCATTATGGCAAAAACATCTTTCATGTTCACGAGCATGTCACTGGGTTAAAAACTCCCTGCACACCCCAGATTGGGCTTTTGGCCATGATCCCTGGCCCCTTTAAGGGGATTAAAACTGGCCTCCTGAGACATTGTTTGTTTTCTGCTAGAATGATCATTCCCAGGAAATGGAAAACAAAATCAACCCCTTCCCTGGTTGATTGGCTTGCCGAAATGGACCAAATTTGCCGTATGGAAAAATTGTCTGCGCATTCTGAACCCCAGCTGACCAAATACTTCAAATCTTGGACAGCCTGGCTTATGTTCAGAGACTCCCCGGAATTTGCTAAAGTGCTCTATGGATAAACTACCCGTAACTCTATGTCTGGTTTGGGGTCCTTCACGTCTTGGACCTGTATGCTCAATTTGACTCCTCTCCTTCTTCCCCTCCCACCCCATTTTTTTTTTCCCTCGCCCGCTTCCACCCCATCTTCAACTCATCCTTCTCCCGCTCCTTGCTTCCTTCCCACCATTTCTCTCTCTTTTTTCTTGTTCTCTCCTCAATCTCTTTTTCCTAATTAGGTTTACTTGTTGAACTACTTTGTTGATAGTAGAATCAACATATTCAGTAAATTTATTGTAGTTGTAGATCTACTCTATGTGTGCTAAGACATATACTGATTTACTCCTCTTTCACCAAGTTTAACATGCCAATATTAGATAATGCTCTCAGAGATATCCTAATGTCCACGATTGGAATTGATTCACCTTGTTTTTATGTCGTTGTCCTTAATAAAAAATTTTGCAAAAAAAAAAAATAAAAAATGAACATTGATCAATGAACTGCGCTTGATCAGGACTGAAAGTGTACATAGTTAGCTCACTCCGGTGGGCTTCCTATTGGTTTTAAGATATGATTTTATTATGTAAATATTAAAATGTATATTTGAATTGTTTGCACTTGAATAGACAATTGCACTGAAGACCGCAACGCACAAGAACAGTTTAGCCCATGTCGCCACACCCAGGGCATGTTCTAGGGTCTTTCTTGTGGTGGGTTCCTGAAAACAAACAGACTAAGGTGAAAAGACAATCACCGAACTAACTTTGTACTTTTTCTAAATTTTATAACTTTTCCTACGTCCATACCCCTATCCTTTTATATAGATAGAAAGTGTTTTTGTTATGTAACGTTTAAGCCACGAGCCTCCCATCCCAGGAAGAAGAAGCTCTCTTGTAATCTTGCTATTGTTATGTTATTATAAAAAAATTTCAGTTTCTGTGTACCATCTAAGCTGGTCCTAGCACGAGGATGTGCTATCCTTTGCTCAGGGGAAGTGTGGCGCCCCTGCGGACCGGTCGCCACCAGAAGGCACAGCAACCAGGATCGGTAAGTTCAGTTACCCCAAACACACACCCAACACACTCCCGATCCCAAGACTAGGGACTCTATGCCCAGCAATGGTAGGAGGAGACAAGTGGAGGGTGGGGAAGTTAGGACAGGACATGGTCAGGGGAGGAAACAAAAACCAAAAAACACCAAGTTCAGTCAGTCAGTCAGTCAACCGAGTAAAGCCGAGGAGTCAAGTTCAGTCAGGAGAGGCAAGAACACTATCACATGGGACTGAAAGGACAAGGGCCTGGCTTGTCCGGGTCCCAGGCTGCAGACCATAGCGAGAGACAGAACGAGTCCTAGGGACACGGATAGTGAGCAATCCATCTGTGTACCCGTATTGGCAGGAAGCTGAGGGACTGGGGTAGAAACCAGGGTGCCGGCTCTGCTGAAGTGGCCAGAACACTCTACGCTCCAACCACAAAATCTGGCAGGGTGCAGGGTCTATCTGTTCTGGGACCCATCCTCTGGTGCAGCAAAAAGAAGGCCGCCGTACTAGGGCTAGGGGACCAGGCAGTTCGCCTACCAAAAGACCGTGGCAGCTGGATCATAGCTCGCGTGCAAAAGAGACAGACCAAGAGGCCCATGAAAAGAACACGAAATGAGGTGACATGGACTAGCTATCCAGGCTGCTATGAAACTACCGGAGCCGCCACTGCACTGTCTTGTAACCATCTGCTGAGAAAGTGAAGTAAACTAGGTTGAAGCTCAGCATGTCAGCAGCACAGCCCCACTGGCCTACCATTACCCTTATCATCTTCACAGACTTTATGGTTGCACTGGCGACCTGCTCTTCCTGTGGAAAGCTGTATTATTCTCACTGCTACTCCCATCATCCCCAGAGGTCCCAACTGCAGCAGCAGCTATATCAGCCACATTCCACGGGTGGCGTTATGACAAAAACTTTTATTTTTTTCTTTTCTTTTTATCCATTTTTCAAATTCCCTTTTTAACTGATCGCCCGACGAAGGGATCACGGGCCGGATCACGCCACCGTGACATCCCACAACTCCAGACGACAATGAGAGGCCCGGTTCCAAGTACCCCACGTTCCCACGCCAGTGGCGATTCAGCAGCACCTGCACCTCCAGATCATCTCCGCTCTGCTGGAGTCTAGCAGTGCTACTTGCGCTGGTGGTTACTATAAATAGTTCCAGTACATAAAAGTCTGGGGTATAGGGTCAGTTGCCACAACTGATAAAACATTCATAAATCAAGAGAACCACAGTTGTTTAGCAAAAAGGGATTCCATTTAATTAGAACAATCCACAAAGTCAGAATAAATACTGATAGGTAAGGTTTCAAGGGTTGCAAGTAAAGTGCTCAGTGGTGATACAAACGATAGCATGCAAGGGGCTACCTTCACAGCATGGCGAGACTCTGCATGACTGATGATAAATAGCTCATACAGGAATATGAATAGTTTACAAGGGTTTGTACAGTAATATCACATATACGGGTATATGAACAGTGGTCAGGTATAATCACATAATGAATAAGGCAAATGTAAATATGACCCACGCCCCCTGACGAAGCTTACCTGCAAAACGACGTAGGGGCTGGCACGTGCACGGTGTGACCCCCCAGCATCACTGGGTATGACTCTTATACGCTGACATACGATCTGTAGCTCTTAGTACTCTTAGTACTATGTTAGGAATAGGGAGCTTTTGACAGTGATCATGGGGGCCAGTTTTATAACAGGTAACAGTGGGTTTCTGATGGTGCACATTCAGATGATGTAGATTATCTATGTGCTTAAGTGTGACAGCAGTTTCTTTACTTAAAGTTTAACGTGCTTTGTCAAAACATCATATGTACATTTGTCTTATTCATTATGTGATTGTACCTGACCACTGTTCATATACCCGTATATGTGATATTACTGTACAAACCCTTGTAAACTATTCATATTCCTGTATAAGCTATTTATCATCAGTCATGCAGAGTCTCGCCATGCTGTGGAGGTAGCCCCTTGCATGCTATCGTTTGTATCACCACTGATCACTTTACTTGTAACCCTTGAAACCTTACCTATCAGTATTTATTCTGACTTTGTGGATTGTTCTAATTAAATGGAATCCCTTTTTGCTAAACAACTATTGCGCTGGTGGTTGCAGCTAAGTCCCGTACTGCCACTGGTGGTAACGGCAGCAGTCCTGTGTGGTCAGGTCTTTACACACCCGACCATGTACGAGGGCAGTCATGGAGTCTAAGGGCCCCACCAGGGTCTCTTCCACTACCGTGGGAGGACTAGTACCTTCAGCCATCTATGGTTCCTCGGCATCGGCTCCTTTGTCTTCTTTCTCTAGGGCTGATGATGTTGGATGGGACCACTCCCACCGCTGGCTTAGGCGCTCCACCAGGTCGACCTTCCACATCTCCACTGCCTCAACCTGGGCCTTGCATAGCTGTTGACCCAGGATCTCCACCTCACTCTGCAGGAACCCTGGGTCCAGGAGCGACAGCTTTCCAAGGTCTTCCTCCATCTCTCTGGGAAAGTACTCGGCCTTGATAATAATGTCCGGGTCCTCTGCTGCCATGTTGCTCCTCCGTGCACAACACTCCCGGTCTCCTGCTCCCTTCTCTGGGCGCGGTCGGCCACACCACTGGGTTTGTCTCTCTGGCACGTCCTGTTGCACAAAAGTTCCTTTGATGGGCGTGTACGGATTTTCTCGATTCTCTGTGACCTGGCCAATGAAGGGAAGCTACACCACTCCCTCTTTGATAGTCATGGCGCACAGTTCAAACTACTTTAATTCTGTTACTAAGGTGCACAAAGCCCACTGCACCGGGCAGGTGGATCCTGTTCGTGATGCCAAGTTGACATACCCCTCCAGGGACTTAGGATACTTGGAACCGGGCTTCTTTGAGGCTTCATCATGGGGATCACAGGGACCGAGACCCGGCTCAATGACCCTGGCAGTGTCATTAAAAGTTTGGTGTGGGTGGCTCTTTCTCTTAGGGAAGGGTATCTGGCGTGGAGGATTTATTCTGGAAGGAATAACTGGAACTGGAGATACTTATTAATTTTACAAGACGCCACCTGCAGGTTTCAGCTATAGATGGCAGGTACTGCACGACAGTTCTAGGGGCAGATGGTTGGGAGGCAGCTTGAGGTACCCGAGTGAGTTGGTAGTTGTGTTTCTGGTGCAAGAAAGTTCACAGACACAGTGGGTTGCATTCTTCAGTTCTTTTACTCAGAGTCTTTGTACAACAGCCCGCTCAGCACTGAGTTCTCAGAGGCAGGGATCCAGCTACTCCAGGGTAGGAGGATGACACATAACCGGCACCCCTTTCCTGTCCTTTCTCAGCCTCTTTACACTGAGCTTGCCTCGGCCGTCTTGCCTTGCGCCTCACCACACAGAGCTCTGAGT
>JARQOC010000006.1:379210237-379333521 GCA_033576535.1 Allobates femoralis | reverse complement strand
TGGAAGAGTAATTAAGACCAGAGAAAGCACTGCATTGGTGACAGATGTTGTGTCATAAATTGCAGGGTTCTGCATAGAAACAGACTGTTCTGACAATGACCCGGTATTACCCCCATCAGACATGGATAATATAGGGTTAGAATCCGAGTGGCGTCAGGTACAACTGTGGATAAGTAGGTTATGTACAGCTCGTGCTAGTGACATCACATGGCCAGCAACCACCTGATCACTTAACATGTTAGTCCTGTCCTGCAAGCTTGCGGCATGATCATCACTAGGAAACAACCTGTATTGCTGAACAAGGACATCATTTGTTTAGGAGTCTGTTGCTCCTTTGAGGTATACTGGTTTCCCACATAAATGCCAGTTGGGTACAGCTCGATGTGGACTTACAGCAACGCCAACACAGTTAGCTCTTACAATGTTTCAGTGTCAGTGATGGCTTTGGGTTTGTTTTTCTTGGCTAGTAAAATTTTGGCACATAAAACAACATGCATGTTCATTATGAGAAAACTTAAAGGGCCACTCCAACCAAAACTAAAAATATGCATCAGTGTAAAATAAGCATCATTTGGGGGAGGGAGGGGAGTTTAAAACATACTGCATACAGGGGGGAGAGCTGCGAGCATACAGAGGCAGACAGCTCAAAGGAGAGACCACATGAGGGATAAACAGTACACTGTGAGGAGAGTGACTGCATACAGTGGGGAAAGCACACAGGGAGAAAGCGCATGGGGAGAGAGACAGCACACAGGGGTAGTCAGGTCAAAGGAAAGAGCACAGAGGGAGAAGACAGCACAGGGGGGAGAGAGACCACATATAGTGGGGAGAGAGACAGCACACAGCGGGGAGATAGGTCAAAGGAGAGAGCACAGAGAAAGAAGACAGCACAGGGTAAGAGAGAGCTGACAGGGGAGAGAGAGCGCGGATGGGGGGAGACGACAAAGTACTGTTGGAGCATGTCACCGACATCGTGATTTCACCACCCTTCTGATATGATAGCATCGAGCAAACATCTAGTATATAATAATAGTGGCACTTCCAGGGTTAGTGCTCAAGTAGAGTGCTTTGCAAATTAATTGGTGCAAAGCAAGTCTAAAATTGTTTTTCTTACATTAGTTTTATCAGTTCTTGGTGTCGTTTTCCTTATTCTTCCACATTTCCCTTTTCGATTTGAAGAAAATGATCCAGTTTCATTGTGTGTGCAAATTATTCTTGAAACGGTAGATTTTCCAATACCAACGGTGGAAGCCGTTTCTCTAAAGGTACCATTACACGGTAAGATATCGTGAATGATATCGCTGAAACGTCACGGGTTTGGAGTCGTTGAAACGACATTGTTAGAATGTTGTTTCATGTAACACCAAGATACGACTACGATAAATCGTTGGATCATTGATCGTAGATTTGAGAATATGTTCAGAAATCAAACGATACCTCAATCAACCAACCTGTTGCATCATTCTGTGTGACACCCCGATAACGATGTCGTGAATGATTTCGCCTATTCACAACAGTGAATAAGGATCGTTCGCTGGGTTGTGCGAACGATAGCAGCTCGCTACATCGTTGGTGGATCGTCCATGATATCTATACGTGTGACATCTCACCAACGTCCTCTAAACGATGTCCTAATGACCGCTTTGCCCATGAGATCGTTGGTGATATTGTTTCAACATTGAAACATGTAACAGTACCTTTACAGTCAGACATGTATGTTCATTAAGAGTAATAATTCTAGACCTCTTCTGTGGAGTAACATCCATTTTTACAGGCACAAATCACACTGAGAGAAAAAGTATACTAAACCACTCCTCACAGAAACAAGCTCTCAACTGAAGCTGAGGGGGCAGCTAGCTGTTATTTTCTGACCAAAACCAGTCAAACCACATTTTGTTACTCAAGGTTGTACCACCTGTTCAAAGCAGTTAAAATCACTGAATGGTAACCAACTTATGATTTTACTTAAAAAATGCTTAGTCCCAATTAATTTGCACAGCACTGTAGGTACCAGTCTCAAATATAGTAAAGTAAACTTGGTATTCGAAAATTCGGTAAATTAGCTTATTTTACTTAAAGTACAACATTTGTATAGCACAATCGTTTTGGTCTTGTAAAGTTGACCTTCTTCAGTGTGCTTAAAGTTAGTTACTTAGGGTCAAGCCTGATAGGAATGATCTTGTTACAATATATGTGAGTGGGATAGCCATAAGTAGGTTACACAGCATTTGAAATCAGTGAATGTGAACACAGTCTCCACCGCTGGGTGATATGGCCACTCATATCACCAAGCAGGGATCACCCAATAAGCTAATTCACTGAATATACTAGTGCCAAGTATACTTAAATATAAATATGTCATGTGTTTAGCCTCTGGTTGGCTAATGTACAGTGGGGAAAATAAGTATTTGATACACTGCCGATTGTGCAAGTTTTCCCATCTATAAAGAATGGGGAGGTCTGTAATTTTTGTTGTTGGTGCTCTTCAACTGTGAGAGACAGAATCTAAAAAAAAATGCAGAAAATTCCACCTGTTTGAACTCATTACTGGTATAAAAGACACCTGTCCACACACTTAATCAATCAAAGTCCAACCTCTCCATCATGGCCAAAACAAAAGAGCTATCTAAGGACAACAGGGACAAAATTGTTGACCTGCACAAGGCTACAGGACAATATGCAAACAGCTTTGGTGAGAAGACAACTGTTGGTGCAATTATTAAAAAATGGAAGAAACACAAGATGAGTATTTTTTGACCGAGCTCCCTCCCCAGCTCTGTAGCCTCGCCTATTCCTTCATCTTGCAGTAGCCCAGGTCCAGAGACATACCAAACCAGCAGGTTTTAATTGCAGTTCACAGGCATACAAACTCATACTAGCAATTGTATATACCACATGTAGTGACACAGCGTTAGGACCCGGTAAGATGAGCGCACCTTGTCGCGGTTACCGGGCTCTTCCACAGTGGCCATTGTTGAACCTAAGTCTCTCTATTTTCTCTATAATCCAGAACAGTATTTACTGTGTTTCTTTGTCATATATGCATTATCTTAGTTGTACATAGCCCTGTTTCAAAGCCATGTAGCTAATTCACACTCATCATTTTAGTGTCGCAGCAAATATTCTCTTAGTGAAGTTTGCCAATGACCATCTGGATTATCCAGAGGAGGCATGGGATAAGGTCATGTGGTCAGATGAGACCAAATAGAACTTTTGGTATCAACTACACTCGACGTGTTTGAAGGATGAATGATGAGTACAACCCCAAAAACACCATCCCAACTGTGAAGCTTGAGGGTGGAAACATCACACTTTAGGGCTGCTTTACTGCAAAGAAGAGAGTACGACTGCACCGTGTTGAAGGGAGGATTAATGGGGTCATGTATCACAAGAATTTAACCAAGAACCTTCTTCACTTAATAAGAGCATTGAAGATGGATCATGGCCGGGTTTTCCAGCATGGCAATGACCCGAAACACACAGTCAGGGCAGCTAAGGAGTTTCTCTGTAAGAAACATTTCAAGGTACTGGAGTGGCCTAGCCAGTCTCCAGACCTGAACCCAATAGAAAATCTTTGGAGGGAGCTGAAAGTCAATGTTGACCAGCGACAGCCCTGAAACCTGAAAAATATGCCAAAGATCTAAATAGAGAAGTGGGCCAAAATCCCTGCTGAATTGTGCATAATCTTGGTCAAGAACTACAGAAAATGTGAGACCTATGTAATTGCAAATACAGGCTTCTGAAGTAAATATTAAGGTCTGTTTTTCTATTCTATCAAATACTTGTTTCATGCAATAAAATGCAAATTAATTATGTAAAAATCATATAATATTTTTTTTTTTTTAGATTCTGTCTTTCACAGTTGAAGCGTACCTATGATGAAAATTAAACTATAATTATAAAAAAAAAAATAATTATCTCCCACCAATCTTGTGGGGCACAGTGCCCCAAAATGGGCACTGGTGTGATTCTATAGGACTCTGGCCTAAGGACCATTTTTCCATCTGGTGTGTCAGGGTACCTTTACACGCCGCAACGGCGGCAAGGAATCTGACCGGCGATATGTCGCCCTGGCACCATCGGCGTCAAATTGCCTCGCAGTTGCGGCGTGTAATTTGGGAATTTGGCGGCGATAAAAAAGTTGTCGCCTGGTTCCGATTACAGAGCACTGCTCCAAAATCAGAGGCAATCATGAAGGCAACATTCCCGGCTTTTGGCGTGTGAACGGGCGATAGTGATGGAATCTGCGTCGCCTATTGATTTCCCGTAGGCGTGCCACAGCTTGCTGGAGTCCGCGCCCCATGTGCGATGATTGGTGGGGGATACTGTGTTTCCATTGGCTGTCACTTGACACCGTGCCATATTTGAACAGCTGTCCATTCACAACCACACAATAGCAATGGCGTCATGTATTAGCCAGCCTTCCAGCGCAGGCTGCCCAATCATAACACTATTGTGTTGTCTAATAAGCGTGTTTGGGGCGCGGTATACTCCAGTCTGCCATGCCTATGTTCTCGCGACGCTGAACATGTACGCCCACATTCCTTTGGGGATTGCGGCGTGTGAAGCGGCGAGGGAACTCCACCGGATTGGTTCCGCTGTGGGTTAGGCAATTTCCAGGGCAACACATCGCCTTAGGTTGAGGGCGAAATTGCAGAGTTTAATAGTGCCATCGGCGATCTGAGGCAACCATGAAAAACGTGCATGCACACATTAGATTGCCTCCTATCGCCACTAAAAGGTGCGGCATGTAAAGGTACCTTTACAGAACTGCTCTGCTGCCTAATACTGTGCCCACAAAATCATTTGGAGAAACCAGGCTAGAACAATGAGGTCAACTCGACATATGCCTTGCTGTGTTCGGTTGGTTTCCTAAGTTTGTCGCTACCTCCTCTTAGTGGCTGCCCACCAAAAGCGGTGTGCTGCTGGCTGCGGTAGTTGGTCCTGGATCCCATGAAATCTCAAATGTTTTGATTAGTGATGAGCGAGTGTAATCGTAACTATTCGCTACTCACACAGATACTATGGTATTCGAGATAATCATTACTTGGCGTGTATCATATCGCTGGTGCTTGTGAGTGATGTGTCGATCTTTATCGATCTGACACAGATTGGCAGCTCCCTTCAGTACACAAAGTGAGCTGGCACCTCAGGGAGAACAGATTGAATGTTAGGATCTCTCTGGGGGGTACAGCAAGGTGTTTTAGGCACTGAAATCATAAAAAGCCCACCGTTCCACAGTGTCCCGGAAAGACTCGTTTGATAGCCGAAAGTGTGTGGGCGGAGCTTATCACTAATTGACTAATTTTAGACTCGCTGTTCGGACGAATATGCAAGTAATAACAACTATACGTTACTAGTATAATGAGTGTGAATATTTCGCTACTCGCTCATCAGTAATTTTGATCCCTTGGGAGTCAGCTGAAGGGTTACACTCTGTCACACTCACAATTTTGTGACCTTACTGCAAATGCACTATATGCTGTTGACTGCTGGTGACCCAATAAAATCTTACTAGACCGTGGTACCCACACCATGTGATGCCTGAGTCATGTTCTGACCACGGGAATGAAGTGGGGGTGTTCAGTGGCATGAGCCCTGTCCCTATGTGGTCTTTCTAAAGACAGCCAAGCCAGTGGATGAGAACACCCACTGACCCTCATGTCTCCACAGTCCTGGCCAGCCAAAGTCAACAGAATCATGTGTTCTGCAAGGGTGTAACGTCCCCATAGCACAAGTCCACACACCAAGCCAGGGCCTCCACCTTCATGAAACAACCCAGGGCGTAAGAGACAAGTACCTCACCTACTGCTGCTACCCTGCGCCATATTACACTAAAGTAGCAACTCCTGAAAGGAGAGGAGACCACTAGTGGACTCCTTATAACCACAAGAGAAGATGATACATTTTTTGTTACCATTGTCAATAAGATCTATTTGATTATTTGGAAATCAACCAATAAGTAATAGTGACAACTTATTGTTGCCAAAATTACCTTTAAATTGAATGGATGTCTGTCAAAACTTTGGGAGCCAATACTGTATTATAGTCTGAGCTCAACAGAGGATTCTCTGAGCATATCTGTTCATCAGTATACAGAATGATAAGTCAGTAGAAGCTCAACAGGTCCTGCACCATTACAGGAGCCCCACAGTGTATTGTAAGGTTGTTTGATGATAGTGTTATGTGTTTTTTGTATGGTACTAACACTTAGGCACTGCTCCTCAGTATTATATGGGCATTGTATAATAAAAGTTGGACAGTATGATGCATTTATTTTTGTGTCGAGAAGTCTATTGTTCAAGTAATTGGCCAAAGAGTCATTCCTCATAGTTGCTTGATCAGTGTGGCATACCAACTGTTTTTACGAGGTAAAAAAGCATAGTACAAAATGTGTGTGTAGGACAGTATTAAAGTTCATATATCATTAGACAGGAACACTTTGAACTGCGGCATTGTTATGAGGCTAAAGTTGAGCAAACCTGCAAAAATTCAAAATTGTAAATTTGCTTAAATTTGTCCATGATATTTGACTTTCCTTTAAACACTGAAAGCAAATCAAAAGTAGTTTACTATGGTCTGGGGTCTCTCTATACCTGAAAGCATAATAATTATTGTGCCCCTAAAAAAGTAATATTCTCTCGCCACCGCCTTCGTCTTGCAGCTCCTTGCCTTGTCCTCACACTCTTGTCCGGTCTTCAGTTACAGCTGGTCTTCGGCCTTCTTTACACCTCCTGTTGGGTCTTTGGTACCTCCAGCGCTGCTTAGGGCCTGCTAGAGAGGAGAGGTGAGTGTTACTTTTTGTTAAATGTAACCTCTTGCTGGTCACTATTCTACTGGATTTGTGTGAATGCAGTTTTTCTGTACAGGAGAGTGCAAAACAGTTTCTCCTCCACCAATAGCAAATAGATTTTGACAAACAAGTGTTAAGCCCTTAAATTGTCCCATAGCAGTTGGTCCTTGTTGGCAGTTTTTACAATATTGATTATCGGGATTTCCTCTTACAGAAATCTTAATTGTCCGATTAAGGGGAACATTTGGGTCGTCTGTGTCCCAACTCAATTAACCCTTTATAATTGACTGTGTATTGTCTGTAGACTATGCACTGACTGTTAAGCACTCCCTCGAGCAGGCCTTCATGACTGACATAGAAGAAGAAATGCATCTTAAACAGCTTGGCACGTTCAGACAAGCCAGTTACTGACACTGAGCCTACAAACAAAAGTGTATATAACAAATACCCTGATGCCTCTCTTGCTGACTATACTTTTGTTTTACTCATATGAAAGACATTTTTATTTGTTTGCATTTGCATGAATTTTTGATAGATTTCAATGATTAGGAAAATGCCTGACTCAAATAGAGACATAGATGTAGCAATCTCACTCTCGGGGACGCATCCTGACTCATGAGGGAAGTTTTCCTCATAATAAAATATCTAGGTAGCCAAAATTGTCACCATGTGCGCCCCCATAAAAATAAAAATGCCTATTCTCACCTCGGGTGCCTGCGCAGTTCCAGCAATGTTGGAACCACATTTACAGGGCCCACGTGAGATTGTTATGACAAGTGAGCCCCCCGACCAACCACCACTGCCTTCTCTCTCGCCGCCATGTGATTGGCAGCATATCCCAGACAAGGTGCATTCATACAAGTCTATGGGTGAGTGTGAAACGGTGGACTGCACTTGAATGTCATCTGAATGCAGTCTGATATAAACCGAGACAGATAATGGTGAAGATTAGAAAATGAATCTCTCTATGGCTAGAGTCACACATAAGCCCTTGGTCCGTTTTTGGCATCAGTTTTTGCATTTTTTTTTTCTAAGTCCAAAAACTGATGCAAAAACGGATTATATGTAATAAATACCCTATCCGTTTTTTACTGCACCCAAGAACGTTGCTAGGAGCTTTTTTAACCCCAAAACATTGGTAGGAACATTTTTGGGTGCAGTTTAAAAACGCATGCGTTCTTTTAACATGGGACCCTATGGGAAACGCATTCGTTAACGCATGGTGTTTTTATGAAAAAATGACTAAGTCCAAAAAACGTCCAGGGACACAGGAGGCACAAAGAGCAGCCTAGGAAAAACAGATTTGGCATGAAAAACACTTACAGAAACGTATTGCTATGTGTGACCCTAGCCTATCTCTTGCTCACATGTCTTAACACTTTTGTATGTGAGAGATTCAGATCACAGTGAAATGACACTCGGCTCATACTCTCAGCAGAGTTTCAGCTGAGTGTCATTAGCATATAGCATCTGATCGTTCACACCAAATGCTATACACAAGTGTGATCCCGGCCTTAAAAGGATTTCGTCAATTTCTACTGTATCTTCAGGAGCACATGGCTCCTCTGCCTCCTGACTTTCTGCTTGACGGTGGGAGGGATGCTCTTGATGATTGACAAATTAGACCCCTTGGCATTGCCGAACCGGCCCCAACTATGATTGCTCTAATGCTGGCAAAAGAGACTCCCTTGCCTCTGCAGTATCAGAAGAGCCCAGAAGCACTGAATCTAGCCAGATTCAATAATCTAGCCAGCTTCAGTCAAGCTTATGCAAGTTCTATAACAAACAATATGAAATAATGCTTCCTTGCTTAGGAAAACTATAGTCCATAGAATTAAAAATTGCAATTTACCATTGGAAAAAAAGGCAGACAACCTGTTTAAGATTCTCTGCCTTTGCAGTATACATACTGTACAGTAGATACAGGTTAGGACAGAAAACTGAATCTAAATCCTAAGTGAAGTAAACTGTATCTTCACGATTCTGCACTTTCACTTTTTGTTCTCCTAGATACAAGAGAATATTTCCTGTCCCACTTTTTGACTGTTATTAGTGCGAATAGTGCTACAAAAGATTATGAACGTTTGTATAAAAGCTGTTGTGTTGAATACCATTGTGGTGGTTTGCAACGCAAAGGTCGAGCTTATGTATTCACAATGACAGTATGCAAATTGACACTTCAGTGAGGAAGTAGACGAACTCTAGTGCCACCTATTTGATAGTTCGTACACTTCCTCACTGAAGTGACAATTTGCATATTTCCCAGAGGAGCATTGCGGCTATAAGTCTCCTCATGCTGGCAGACAGATTGATCTCCATAAGGAGAACAGCTATTCCCCCTCAAAATGATAGTAAGAATTCAGGAGTAATTAAATAGCAGGACCATGTTGAAGGCTTTATATTATATGGGCAAAAGTGTTAGATCACCAAAGAGCTTTTATGACATCCAATTCTAAATGCCTAGGCATTAATATCAAGTTGTTTAGCCCTTTGCAGACTTAACAGCTGAGCTATGGCTGTGTTGGAAAGACTTTCTACAAGGTTTTGGAGGGCGTTTGTAGGAAGCTTTGTTCATTCATCCAAAAGAACATTGGTGAGGTCAGACACTGATGTTGGATGAAAGGCCTGGTTCACAGTCTCCATTCTAGTTAACCTTAAAAGTGTTAGATGGGGTAGAGCTAAGTACTGTGTTCAGCAAGTCAAATTCTTCCATATAAAACTCTCCCATCCATTCTTTACAAACTTTGCTTTATATACTGGGGCATAGTCATGTGTGGCACCCTGCCAGTACAGGTAACCACAGACCTACCTAAAACATGGATGGATTTCCACAGTGGGTACCCCATACACATACAACACCTTCCACCCCAGACTTGTAGGGGAGCTCCACTTGCTGCCTTAAGCAAGATCCCCTATAAATGCCGGTGCTGGGGCAGAGTTAGCCAAAGTGTGCAGTCGCTAAGAGAACTGTGAAGACGTCCTGGTGTGTCAGACCCGCGCTAGGCCTGAGCCACTTGACCACTGAGCAGTTATCAGCCTAGTCAGTGCAGGGACTAAGGTTGAAGGCAAGTCATAAAGTAACGGAGAAACAGCAGACTGGGGGCAGAGGAGCCATACCGGTTGACCCCAGAAAGCCACCCGGACACCGGAGTCCAAGTCTGCAGGAGAGCATCTAGCCGAGCAGAGATAATGATTCACCGAGGAGACTCCAGTCTCCCGGCATCTGTGTAGCAACCAAGAAGGGAGCCTGGCACCGCAGGAGAGGATATAGCGGTAGTCCACACGAAGGTTTCCCACTACAACACACAAGTGACAGAAGAAGTAGAAGAGGCCAGGTCAAGTTACACACAGGTCAGGGGCTTCACATGAGGAAAAGAGACGAGGAGGCCTTAAACTCACTCACTGTGGAGATCCAAAAGTGTTTCCCGACCAACGGAGAGTACCCTGGACATTACCTGCAATTCCATCAGTAAAAGTACAGAAACAACTTACGGTGTGTATGTCGATTCCTCAGTCCCTGACCCTGTCCGCTACAGAGACTGCCACGGCTGCCCGTCAGCATAGCCAACTCCCTGCATCCATCCTTGTCACCTTACCACAGCCCTCTATTCCGCCTGTGGGGAGCTATACCACCCAGCTGCCCGTCCATCATCCCTGGAGGCCCACAGCAGTGCTGGTGCATTTATTAGAAACCACAGGTGGCGCCATGACAAACTTTTCTTTTTCTTTTATTCCCCTTTCTACATTTCCCCAGTTTTTGGGCCGACCACCAGGACTACGGGTCCAGGCAGGCCACCAGTGACATCCCTCCAACTCCCCGCCCAGGTTCCGAGTTCCCATAGACCCCTGGGTGAGTCACATGCAAGAATAAAGATCTGCAAGAACAGAAATCTTCCTCAACTGTTTACTCAAACTTTGAAGCTTCAATTTTCCAATTTGCTTTGCTATGCTGAAGCCTAAGCTTTTCCATTACTGAAACTAACAGTCCAAATCTGACCCATTGAAAACAGCCCCATAGTATCATCCCTCTTCCATCAAATTGTACAGCTGGAACATTGTAGTCAGGCAGGTAACATTCTGCAGGTATTCACCAAACCCAGTCTCGTCCATCAGACGCCAGGTGGAGTAGTGTGATTCATCACTCCACAGAACATGTTTCTACTATTTCAGTTCAGTGACGTTGTGCTTTAAAACTCTTTACATGACACTTGGCACCAGTGACTAACTAGAATCCAATTGACCCCAGTGCGAAATTTGAACCTGGGTCCCCCAACCACGCCCCCATGTGTATGGTAATGCCCCTCACCTGCCCAGGGGTTTATGGGAACTCGATATCCAGGCCTTTACTGTAAGGGTGATGTCACTGGTGGCCTGCCCGGACCAGTATCCTGGGGTCACTTGGAAATGGGGAAAACAAAAACGGGAAATAATAAAGCCTAGTGATGACACCCGCAATTTCTGATGATCTCACCAGCGCCACTGTCAGACCACCAGGGATGGTGGTATTGCAGCCAGTTGATAACGCTCCCTGAAGGCGGAGCGGGATCCCGGGGCAGTGTAGCTGCTGAGCTGGTTGTCGTGGTAGCAGCTCTGTGGATTAGCCTAATAGAATGAGACACCAGAGGCTTGCTGACTCTGCACAGGTACTTTGCTGGCAACAGTTCTTAGCAGTTCAGGTACACAGTTACATAGTCTTTGGTGGGTAGCTGGCCAGGTTGTCACTGGGGAGAATAAAGTCTCTTTAAGGCTCCCAGAGTGTTCCTTCCTTAGTACCTTCACTGTCCTCTGTGTCTTTTCTTGCGCCTCCTTACTATCCTTGCGCTGTCCTGCACAACCAACTTGTCTACCAGGCCCGTTGGGTGCTATGAGGTTACCCTTCTTGTCTAAGGTGCTCAACCCGGTTTAGTGCTTCAGGTGGGGCTGCGCATTCTGGACGAGGTTGGGGCTGCTTGGTAAATCTTGCTACCCACCAGTATTGATGGCTCAAGGTTAGACTCGCCTGCACTGTGACTCAGAGCCGGTACCCCGTTGTGGACTAGGATTCCTCAGGACTGTGGTAAGATCTGGCACTGTGTTTCCTCCTTCTGTCTGGGTCGTCGCTCCTTTTCGGGCGCCCTCCCTGTGGTGTCCCTCTAGGACTTGTTCCTTGCTTCATACTACTCTCTGACTGACCTCACTGTCTGTGTGGTTCCCGCTCCTTCTACCCTAACGCTCCTCCCACGGGGACTGATTACCTTGGTAACGGGTGGCCAATTGGTCCCCTATGTTAGTTGTAGGGATGCTGGGATGAGAGCCTCCGGTTGACTTTACACTCCCCAATGACAGGAATATTGCACACACAGTCATGGGTGCAGTAGCCCTACTGTGGTGCACAGACCTGTGGGGCGCCACACGCCCTTACCCCCGTGCACAGTGGTCAGGTGTATGGGCCTCGAGTAGCATTTCAAATCTTATAAAGGCTAACAAATTGACCCATCTTCCCCTTCATAGTGTATTAATGTCCCCCATTTTGCTACACATGGGCCTGTCCTGCTATATATGGGCCTATCCTACTGTATATGGGCCCAACCTGCCATGTATGTACCCATCCTGCTACCGTATGCATGGTCCACCTCCTGGAATATGGGCCTTATCCTGGTATATATATACTAGCTGTAGTACCCAGCTACGCCCGGGTTAATAAATAACTGATGTTAGCTATAACAAAATAGAATTTGAATATGTCATATTAATGACCTGTAAGAAAATAGAAGCTGAGCTGTGATTGATTGCTATAGGCAGCCTAATAAATCTCCAGCCAATAGTAAACCCTCCCCCTGGCCGGGCAGTATATGTTGCCTAACACATACACATAATAGACAGCTCATGTGACTGACATCTGCCTTAATTCCCTATATGGCATATGTGTTGCACATTGGCTGTTTTTAATCAGATGTTTATGTTTGGAAAGTAAAGATAGCACAGGTATGAGGCGAGTTGTGTGAGGTGATTTGTGCACATCTGTGTTTGTCTGTGTGGTGTGTGTGTCCCTGGGGTGTGTGTATGTGTGTGTCCCTGTGGGGTGAGTGCATGTGTCCCTATAGGGTGTGTATGTGTGTGTGTGTCCCTGTGGGGGGGGGTCTGTGTTGTGTGTGTCTCTGTTGTGTGTGTCTCTTTGTGGTGTGTGTCTGTCCCTGTGGGATGAGTGCATGTGTCCCTATAGGGTGTGTATGTGTGTGTGTCCCTGTGGGGGGGGTCTGTGTGGTGTGTGTCTCTGTTGTGTGTGTCTCTTTGTGGTGTGTGTGTGTGTGTGTGTCCCTGTGGGGTGAGTGCATGTGTCCCTATAGGGTGTGTATGTGTGTGTGTCCCTGTGTGGGGGTCTGTGTGGTATGTGTCTCTGTTGTGTGTGTCTCTTTATGGTGTGTGTGTGTCCCTGTGGGGTGAGTGCATGTGTCCCAATAGGGTGTGTATGTGTGTGTGTCCCTGTGGGGGGGCTGTGTGGTGTGTATCTGTGTTGTGTGTGTCTCTTTGTGGTGTGTGTGTCCCTGTGCGGTGAGTGCATGTATCCCTATAGGGTGTGTATGTGTGTGTGTCTCTGTGGGGGGGGTCTGTGTGGTGTGTGTGTGTCTCTTTGTGGTGTGTATATGTGTGTGTGTGTCCCTGTGGGGTGAGTGCATGTGTCCCTATAGGGTGGCTATGTGTGTGTGTCCTTGTGGGGGAAATCTGTGTGGTGTGTATGTCTGTGTTGTGTGTGTCTCTTTGTGGTGTGTGTGTCCCTGTGGGGTGAGTGCATGTGTCGCTATAGGGTGTGTGTGTGTCCCCTTGCGGCTGTGTGTGTGTGTCTCTGTGTTTTGTGTGTCTTTTTGTGGTGTGTGTGTGTTTGTTCGGGTGCGTGGTGAGTATCCAATGTTGGGGCTGCACCTTAGCGACTATACACTTGCTGTTACTATTTGTGTGCGTGTGGTGTGTATACATGTCCCCGTGCGTGGTGAATATCTCATGTTGGGGCCCCACCTTAGTGACTATATGCTGGTATGTGCTGTTAGTCTTTGGCGCTATTATTAAGCCCCTCTCATTCACAACTGTCAACTGGTAACTGTCACTTTTTCCCCATTATGTAGCTAGGGGCAAAATTGTTTGGTGAATTGGAATGGGAGGGGTTAAAATTTCGCCTCATAACATAGCATATGACGCTCCGGGGGTCCAGACGGGTGACTGTGCAAACTTTTGTGGCTATAGCTGACAGCTGTCTATTTTCCTCCAATACTTTTCCATTTACTTTATCCCCATTAATGTAGATAGGGGCAAAATTGTTTGGTGAACTGGAACGCGCAGGGTTAAAATTTTGCCTCACAACATAGCCTATGACACTCTCGGGGTCCAGACGTGTGACTGTGCAAAATTTTGTGTCTGTAGTTGCAACGGTGTAGATGCCAATCCCGGATATACATACACACACACACACACACACACACATACATACACACATTCAGCTTTATATATTAGATATCCCATCCTGGTATATATGATCCTCCTCCTGGAAATATACTCGTTATCCTATTATATATGGTCCTCATCCATCCGCCACCATAGTCCTGCAATTATTATAATACATCCCCATATTCCTCTATATATTATAATGTACCCCCATATACTTCCTATATTATGATGTACCCCCATAATCCTCTATGTATTATAATGTACCCCATAGTTCTCTATGCATAAGTTAGCCCCCATAGTCCTCTAATTATTATAATTCACCCCCATTATCCTCCATATATTATAATACAGCCCTAAAGTCCTCCAATGTTTATAATGCAGCTTCATATCCCTTTATATAGTATAATTCAGCCTCAGATATGCAGCTTCATATTCTTCCATACAGTATATTGCAGCCTCATATTTCTCCATATAGTATAATGCAGCCTCACACATACCTCTATATAGCATATGCAGCCTCATACCTCTTCACATAGTATAATGAAGCCTCATATCCCTTCATATAGTATAATGCAACCTCTTATATGCAGCTTCATATGCCTCCATACAGTATAATGCAGCCTCATATTCCACCATATATTATAATGCACTCTCATATGTGTAACCTCATATATTCCTCCATATAGTATAATACAGCCTCATATCTCTCCATATCGTATAATGCAGTCTCATATACAAAGAGTGATCTCTTTCAAGTGTTTATTTCTGTTTATGTTGATAATTATGATTTATAGCCAATGAAAACCCATAAGTCATTATCTCAGAAAATTAAAGTTGGGAGGATGAAGGTTTCTGAGAGATAAAATATTACCTAAATATTTATCAGAGGCTTCACCTTGTGTAGTTTTGAGAGATACTGTCGAACCCACTGGGACGAGGGTACTCGGTACTGGACCGGGTCTCTACTGGGGAAGTCACGGGTGGTCCTGGTCCGGACCGTGTCCCGGGCCCTGGCAATAAAAGGGGGGATATTTACAGGGAATGTCACTCGTGACGCCACCCACTTGATGCGGCCAGTGATGGGGGCCGCCGCTGCTGCAGAACCTCCGGGGACGATGGAATGGCAGCTTAGGTGGTGTAGTTCCAGTGGGTAGAACTGGGTTCCCCGGGGCAGTAAGGGTTAAGTCTATTGTGGAGTGTGTAGCACACTTACTTGGCAGACGCTGCAGGGATCTCTCCTCCTGGCTGGTGCTGACAGGCTGTAGTTGTGGCTCTGCAGGTGGAGGTCTTTCTGATGCAATCCTGTTAGGAGAGAATCACTCTCATGCAGAAACACAAGGGAAGCTGTTCCAGGGTTTTCCAAAGCTTTACTCTCAGTTCTTCAAGTTACTTTACAGCACAGTTACAGTTCTTACACAGTTCAAGTTCACGGGCACATTCTCCCTCTCCGGGTTCCCTTTGCTCCCTGCAGCCAGGCCTCTCTCTCTGTGACCCCTCACACAATCTGTAGTGTCCTTTCCGGGCTGTTACGTTCTCTCTTTGGTTCGTGTTGTGCGACACTGGACAGTATGGCGGTGACTCGGGCTTCTGTGAGTCCTAATTTGTCACTGAGCTGCCTGTCCTTTGGGTAGGGATCTCAATCTGAAACTCAGACCCCCCGTCGTGTTGTTTGGGGATGCCGGGTAAACTACGGTCCCCTCTAGAGCCGACACTCTACTTCAGCCCAGCCTCCAGCAGTCCTCAAGCCTGAGGCTCTACCAGGCTCCTTTCTCTCTGTTCCTCTCGGTATCATAGGAGGGACTTCTCTGCCTGCAGTCAGTAGCTTCAGCTGCGTTCCTAGGGCCCGGGTTACACCGTCCCTTCTCAGTCCTCTCACACTCCTGGTGGTATCAGCTTCGGATGGGCTTTCTCTCTCCTCTGGCTCGCACTGGCTCAGTACAGATTCTGAGCTCCTAGGCCTTACTCTCACAGGACGTGTGAGCTTCAGTCTTTGCTTCTCAGCCTACTTCGGCCTACTGAACTCCTTCACTCCTCCCCCTTCCTATATGCTCTCAAGTCACCTGACTTCTGGTGTGCCCAACCCACTCCTCTGAATCCACCACCCCTCAATCTCATAGAGTATCTAATCTCAGGGCTGGATGTTACCTCCTCTTACACGTGGGTATGTGGGCTGTGAGGGTGTTGGTGTGCAACAAGTGTCCTACCTGCCTGGCTGCAGTTCCCTTTGTGGCCTCCTGGATGCAGGGGCACCACAATACAACCACTATAAAAGCATATCATGGGTGCTGCAGTCCCCAGCGTGGTGTATATAGAGTATGGAGGATGAAGGATTAAAAACCGCGCTAATGTATTCCACAAGACATCAAAGGGTGAATATAATATTGATTTATTAGTCAACACGTTTCAGGGCTCCCTGGCCCCTTCCTCAGGACAAATCAATACCATATTGGCATGAATCAGGGCATTTCAGGAAGCCCTGAAATACGTTGTCTAATAATGATTTTTGGGTTTTCATTGGCTGTAAGTGTGGTGCACCGCCAATGCAGGCGTCACAGAGGAGTATTATACCCGTAAAAGAGGTGTAAATGCTCCAGCTGCAGGTGGACCCTAGGGTGGTGGGCGGGACCCATTCCCAGCACTCCCACACTAGTTTAGGGTGGGAGGTTACCCCGGAGAGAATAAATTCACCTCTAGGGGGAACAAGTAGGTTTTTAACCGAGAGTTGGAGGAGAATGATGGAAGAAGGAGAGAGGTTTTAAGGAGCTTTCCAGGAGAGCAGCCGGTCTGGGAAAGAGGAGCCAGCAAGATAGGTTCTCCTAGGCACCAGAGTCCGCAGACTGCTGGAGCTATATGCACAGCAGAGAATCCGAATTCCCGTGGAGTCTCCAAGTCTCCCAGGCACCAAAGCAGTCTATAAGAAGGGTACCAGGCACCGCCAAGGGAACGAGCGGCCAGCCAGCAGAGGGTTATCCGACGACAACGAAGGTAAGAGAGGTCAGGAGGCCAGGCCGGATTCTAAATCAACCAGGCTTCACACCAAACTGGAAAGCAGGAAGGAACAGACACAGGATAGTTAATAAAGGCACACCAAGGGTTCCACCGTACTACCTGGCATCTACTTGTAGCCACCCGTTAAGCTACCTGTCCTTTGTAAAATCTCAAGTGGTGAACTGTTAACTGTAACCACTGCTGCCTGTAAAGGACTCTGCCAACTAGCCGCATTCCCATCTACCTCCGGCGGACTGTGGCGGCGCTGGTGACACCTCAGGAGAAGCTACAGGTGGCGTCACGACATCTTGTATATAACATCCCCTGTAAATACTCCCTTTTTCTAAGAAGTCCCCCAGGACACGGGATCAGGCGCGGCCACCACTCCCCGTGACAACAGGAGCGTTAACCCCTTGGAGCCTGATACCCGAGTACCCCAAAGCCTGGGGCTCGACATATCTTTTCTGGCATCATGAACAGGATATCGTGCCCGGTATTACCGTGTACTGTGCGCCTTGGACTTGTGCTTTGAAACTATCTCTTTCCGCCAATTTTTGGCGCCAAAAATGGGCTCCCGCCATAACTGCAGGAGGACCCAAGATGGCGCCGTAGCCATGCACAAAACGCCATGTGCAGGCCTGGGCGTGTGCCTCAGCCCCTAGAAGAAGGAGGGCCAAGACAGAGGCGCCAAAAAGTGTGGCCGCCCGATTGCCATTAATCAATCAGGGGGGCGGCCTACAGGAAGTTCCTCGGGAGTGGCTGCCAATAAAGAGACAAGCTGGAAGAGTAGGACAGAACGACCAAGGCTCCTTTATACCCAGCAGCATGGCGGCACCCCGTCGGAGAGATGTACTGCGTGAGCTCGAGGAGCAAACCCGGGACGCGCAAGGAGACCAGTCAGCGGCGTCCCTCTTAACACTAGAGAGGGATGCTGACTACTGGAGGGACGCGCTTGGACGGCTCCACCAGGACATGGAAGAAGCCCTGACATGGGTGTGCCGACGGTGGAGTGCAGAGCGGGCCTATGAACTGTCATCAATGAGAGCAGGCCGCGAAGCGCAAGAGGCAGCAGTAGCAGAGCGAGCAGTTGGGGAGTACTGTGCCTCCTTACCACCCGTACCACCACCCGTCCAGATCCAGGACACGGGAGTTCAGACCGAACCCCCGGCAACACCACCGTCCCGTACCAGCAGCTACCTCCGGCTGGAGGCAGCGCGGACATCCCCTACTGCATCAAACGTCGTCGTCTAGGAGGAGTGATAGAGTAATGACTCCATATAATATATGCGTTTCACTTTTTGCATTGAATCACTGAAAAAAATTAACTTTTTGATGATATTCTAATTCATTTGAGATGCACCTGTTCATTTCCCCTGACTTCTGCGCCCTTAGGCTAGGGCCACACTTACCAGGTTCCCCACGTTAAACGGATACAGTTACTGCAGAGCACAGCTTGCAGTAATGGCCAGTGTTAACGTCGGGTGCTGCCTGCAAACTCTGCTGCATGGTAACCCGATGTTTGCCATGGATGCAGCCACACAGGAAGCCCTAGGAACTGCGCTTTAGAAGAGCACACAGAAAACCGTTGCTGACAATGTTTTCCTGTGTGCTCTGCTAAAGTGCAGTTTCTGGGGCTTCCTGTGTGGCTGCATCCATGGTAAATATCGGGTTACCATGGAGCAGCGTTCGCAGGCAGCCCCCGACGTTAACGGTGTGCGTTACAGCAGGCTGGGCTCTGCTGTAACTGGATCCGTTTAACGTGGGGCACCTGGAAAGTGTGGCCCTAGCCTAAGCCATTGCAATAATAAGGTTTGCTTTATCGGAAATCCGGCCCTTTACCAGCTAATATGTTCTGTAGGGGGGTTACAGTACAGTTTGGGGAGTGGATAGGAGAATTGTCTTCCATGTAACCCAAGCACAGTAGGTTGGCAGAAAACAAGGAAAAATGTTAAACCCCATACAACCCTGTTCATAACTGAAATTACCAGGTCATTGAAGGCCATCTCCACCCAAAATACACAAAATATCTCAGGATATATACCTAATCAGTAAAATAATTACAGAACAGCGGTGAATGCATGTACAGTCATTGCGCTGGAAAATAGTAATGACAAGCTCCTGTGGATTGCACATTTCATACTTTCCTTCTGTATAATGAGAAAAAAATGTAACAGGGAAGATTGCAAGTAAAGTAATAAGTGCTTTTAGTGCAGCACAATCTGGAAAACATCTTGAGTCTCTAAAAATGAATTGCCGCAAATAGCAAGGGATTAGTAGTGCATGGAGTAGGTGGTGGTGATGAGCACAGAGAGAGGGGTACTCGGGTACCGGGATGAGTTTGTAGCTGTAACGGGGAATCACGGCGGCACCCAGGATCTTTGACCTGGTCCGAGAAGTGGAGGAGCAGATGGGGGTCGAGCAAGCTGCCCCAGGGATACCGACGCTGGAAACCGTGGGCGATGATCTCATCTTCTGGGGAACAGCGTTAAGGGACCTGCTGGTTCGCCTGCAAGAGACTGCGGAGTGGACCATCTGGCATTGGAGTGTCGAGATGGTCCTAGAAGTAAGCCGGTGGGCGGAGCAGCGGGCCGAACACCAGCGAGACAGTGGGTGATGGTAGCCACTCAAACCGAGAGCCCGATGACCAGTGAAGCTTGTACCCTCAAAGACCCAGTGGAGCTTGTCGCTGAAGACCTGGACCCATAACTGGAACCGCTGGGGAACCCAGACAGGAGGAGACCACCGAGATAAATCTCATCCGATTCCCCAAGGAGCCCAAGCTGACAGAAGAGGAGTTGGCTGGTTGCTGGAATGACCAAGTCAGTGTTGGGAAGGAGGAGGAGGATTTGGAGGAGGACGGAGCCGTCGGTGGTACAGAGGAGGCCGGGCCGCGAGTTATGGAGGGCTCCGGTCCCAGGCTACAGGTCACAGCTGCAGGAAGGAGTACAACATAGCCTTCAACTGAGCAACCATCGTCCTGGCAACGGTGGGCCGTCCATGGTTCAACTCACCAAACCCAGATGACGAAGCTAAGCGGCACAGGCGTCGTGAGGCCTACTCTAAGGTGGCATAGTGTTGTGTGTTGAGGACAGACTCTATAAAGGAGAACCCCAAACCCACAGCCCGGAGTCACTACACCTGCTATTCGGGGTGCAGTACCCCCCTGTTGCGCCTAGCCATAGGGGCGCCACAGTGGCTCACCCCACCATTGGAAATACAGGTACACAGTTTATGACTGTGAAAAGACAGGCTTTCATACTGAAATGAATGAAGTGTCCAGGGTATGTTCTGTGTTTATGTAGGCAGTACAGTGGGCCCCAGGGGCATAACTACAGTAGGTGCAGGGGTTGCAATTGCACCAGGGCCCTTGATCCTAGGAAGCCCCAAAAGTTTCCTTGACTATAGAAATAGACTAATGCTATTAAGGATTTGCAGTAGTTGGGGGCCCCGTTTCAGCTTAAGCGTCAGGGTCCATGAGCTTCAAGTTACTCCAGTGGTGGGCTCTATATATGCCACACATTTTGAATCTCCTTTTTTGCTGATCTGTAACAGAGATACCATCCTACAACAATCCCAGCCTCTATGCCCCACAGCAATGCAAGCCATAGTATCCCAGTCAATGTCAATAACATGGCCCACCCAAACAGTAGTCGCTGTACCTGCAACAATGCCCTTTTGCCATTTAGCACATTGCTGCCTGTGATATTTTTTCGCATAAAAATTTCCCCCCAAACACAGCTTGATCCGTTTCCCCACTGCAAACATATCCTCAAACATTTCTACATATCTGTCTACAAGATCTGTACCCACCTGCTGCTTGGACATTGCCTCAGGAGAGCCCAAGGCTGACCCTCCCAAATTCCCAATCTTTGAAAGTTTCCTGGAGGCAGAAGCAATTGATTTATCTCTAATGTTTATCTTTCTAAATTAATGTACAGTATGTAACTTGAAACAGGAGTATCCTAGTTCAGTGCTCACATCATGTGAGCCATGTGTTTACTGTATACTCTTGCCATATGTTATATGTGTCCAAAGGGCTCCATTCACCCAGTAGAGGCCAGAAAAGCATCCTATTGGCTTCCCTGGATGTGGTATGCATTTATGTATATACCGTATTTATTTTCTCAGCTGAATAGGAACGGTTTTCTTGGTGACAATGGTCCCAGCTGCCTGGAGATCATTAACAAGTTCTCCCTGTGTAGTTTTAGGCTGATCTTCCACCTTCCACATGATCCTGGATGCCCCACGAGGTGAGATTTTGCATCAAGTCCCAGATTGATGGCGATTGACACTCATTTTGTATATCTTCCATTCTCTTACTATTGCACCAACAGTTCTCTCCTTCTCACCCAGCGTCCTATTTATGGTTTTGTAGCCCATTCCAGCCTTGTGCAGGTCTAGGATATTTTCCCTGACCTCCTTAGAAAACTCTTTGGTCTTGCCCATGCTGGAGAGGTTAGGCTGCCTTCACATTAGCGTTCTCCTCCGCAGCGTTCTGCGGAGGGGAATCGCCATGTGTGCGCAGCGGCTGCCAGCTCCTATCTTTATAATGGGAGCGCACGGTGCTGCGCTTGACAGCGCATGACGTGCGCACCCATTCACTCCCATATGTGATCTGTGGCAGGCGGATGCCTGCGCACAAATCACACAGTCTCGTCCGCACCAGGGACGCGACATGTTGCATTCCTGGTGCGGACGAGAGTGTGTGATCTGTGCGCAGGCATCCGCCCGCGCACAGATCACATATGGGAGTGAATGGGTGCGCACGGTCATGCGCTGTCAAGCACAGCACCGTGCGCTCCCATTATAAAGATAGGAGCTGGCGGCCGCTGCGCACACATGGCGATTCCCCTCCGCAGAACGCTGCGGAGGGGAATGCTAATGTGAAGCCAGCCTTAGAGACTGTCTGATTAATTGAGTGTAAAACAAAAAGAAAAAGGGGAGCTGTGTAGGATCTCTGGACGCTAGTTAAAACTAGTTGTTGTGACAACCACTTGATGAAGACGGTCCTATGTACTGTCGAAACATGTTGTGGAGTTTGCAGGAGGATTATTAATAAAGGTTTATTAATTTTTGCTTATATACCATCATACTGTCATCCTTAGCGCTCTTATGAGACTTCTATACTTTTATCTTTCATTGATTAATTGAGTGTATAGGCAGGATCTTTTATACAGTGACAATATAAGGCCCTTTCACATCAGCGTTTTTTTCAAATCACGCAGATCGGTGAAAAACCGCATCTGCCGCGATTACCGCATACGGCTGCACTTGCGCACGGTTGCGTAAACGCCATGAGGTATAGGCGGACTTGCGGCAGGTGCGGTAAGTGCGGTTTTGGCAGTTGCGGCAGTGCGGCCGTGGAAAAAACGCGGCTGACAGCATTTTTTTCGCGGCGCACCTGCCGCAAGTGCCAAAACCGCACTTGCCGCACTGCCGTACCTTACCGCAAGCCCCATAGACATTGCATGGGCTTGCCACAAGTGTGCCGCAAGTGTCGCGGTTATGCGTTAAACGCGCAGATGCGTTTTTTTCACCGCATCTGCCGCGAATTTCAAAAAACGCTGATGTGAAAGGCCCTAAGACAGCTGTCTTTAATGCAGGTACGAGTTGATTAGGAGTGTATAACTGTCTGTAGGAGCCAGAACTCCTAATGGTTTGTAGGGGCGAGCGCTGTGTTAGGAGAAACATCACCTGTTTGCTCCTGTCCTCTAGCGATTACGAGCGGTAAAGAATAGAAAGGCCGCACGTTATACAGGGAACCTTCTAGAAAAAGGCAGAGTCTATGCTACAGTGTGCTTCCCAAGCCAAAATAGGACTGTACATAGCAAAACCTGAAAAACCAAGCAAAGCAAAGCTGATTAAAGATCCCCGCTGCTAAGAAACTCTCAGAGCTAAAGAAGAGAGAGTTAATTAAATGTACACTGTTGACTTTGCATTTAATATGGAGTAAAAAATCTATGGTGTCCGTGTTTCTTATTGAACTACAACCACCTCTGCTACTGCTCCATAGCTGGACTAAGAAACGAGCCCCTGTGATTCACCTAGTTATCTTACCCTTTTTACAAAAGATATTGCCCTCCAATTGACCATACAAATGATGGACTTCTGTTAGCCTATGTGGCAACATTTCTGTTCCATTAAATAATCCTTTTTAAGCCAAAGATTGCGTCTGTCCGTCTGTCTGTCCAGCCATCCATCTGTCCATCCCATCTATCAGAACCTATCCCAAACCATCTGTATACCTGTATTCCTAAATTCTAAGGCCTGTATCACAATATGAATTGGATAACTTTCCATGTTGATGGCTGCGTTCCCTCCTGGATGAGTTGTCTTGCTGTTCTTATATTATAAATATAAAAAGGTGCTTGTGCTGTGAGTAAAGACTGGAAGCTGAGTGAGTAGGAGAAGGGCTGGTCTAACTATATTTTGTTATATGGGTGTGGGGAAAGTGTAGGGCACAAGCACACACCTATTTTTATTACCCTGTGTGTGTCACCGTCTGACTGGCAGCACAACACAGGAATGTATATGATACTATATATATACTGTATATGTATATATATATTATATCGTATATACTCGTGTATAGCCGACCGTGTATAAGCCGACCCCCCTACGTTTGCCCCAAAACCTGGGAAAATCTATTGAACTCGTGTATAAGCGAGGGTGGACCCCACACAATCATTACAGCACCAGCAGTGTGGTATATAGCAGCCCAGAGGTATATACAGCAGCCCCAGTGGTAGTATTTCTGCAGCAGCCCCAGTGGTAGTATACATGCAGCCCAGTAGTATATACAGCCCCAGTGGTATATACAGCCCAGTGGTAGTATATGCACCCAGTGGTATATACAGCCCCAGTGGTATATACAGCCCCAGTGGTAGTATATGCAGCCCCAGTGGTAGTATATGCAGCCCAGTGGTATATACAGCCCCAGTGGTAGTATATGCAGCCCTAGTGGTAGTATATACAGCTCCAGTGGTAGTATATGCAGCCCCAGTGGTATATACAGCCCCAGTGGTATATACAGCCCCAGTGGTAGTATATGCAGCCCCAGTGGTAGTATATGCAGCCCCAGTGGTATATACAGCCCCAGTGGTAGTATATGCAGCCCCAGTGGTAGTATATGCAGCCCCAGTGGTAGTATATGCAGCCCCAGTGGTATATACAGCCCCAGTGGTAGTATATGCAGCCCCAGTGGTAGTATATACAGCTCCAGTGGTAGTATATGCAGCCCCAGTGGTATATACAGCCCCAGTGGTATATACAGCCCCAGTGGTAGTATATGCAGCCCCAGTGGTATATACAGCCCCAGTGGTAGTATATGCAGCCCCAGTGGTATATATACAGCCCCAGTGTAGTATAGCAGCCCCAGTGGTAGTATATACACTCCATGGTAGTATATGCAGCCCAGTGGTAGATAAATGCAGCCCCAGTTGGTAGTATATGCAGCCCCAGTGGTAGTATATACAGCCCCAGTGTAGTAATGCACCTCAGTGGTAGTATATGCAGATCCAGTGTGTATATGCAGCCCAGTGTAGTATATCAAGCCCCCAGTGGTAGTATATGCACCCCAGTGGTAGTATAATGCAGCCCCAGTGGTAGTATATACAGCCCAGTGTAGTATATAGCCCAGTATTAGTATATGCACCCATGGTATAAACAGCCCCCTCCTTATTTGGGTCCCCAGCAGAAATAAACAGCCCGCACCCCTCCTTATCATGACCCCCAGCTGGGGCAGCTGTGAAAATAACAAACACTTTATACATTACCTTCGCGCAGCTCCTCCGTCCTCCCTCCTCGCTCGCCGTTCTTCTTCGTTTCTTGTGTCGGCTTCTGTGACCGCGCGCAGAATGACGTCATCTCCTGCGCGCGTCAATACAACCGCACAAGAAGAGAAAAGCCGCGAGCGTAGAGCGGAGGACCGAGGAGCTGCCGCCGGAAGTAATGTATAAATGTTTGTTATTTTCACAGCTGTCGCAGCCTGGGGTCATGGATAAGAGGGGGGGCTGTTTATTTCTGTGGGGGCCATAATAAGAAGGGGGCTTGTGTATTGCAATATGCACGGCATCCCCGACGCTGATGGACGGGGGATGCGTGCATATTCATTGCACTAATGAGGCGGCCACGTGACGCCCTGCGGTCACTGCGGCCCCCTCCTTCTCCTCCAGCCACCGGTCACAGCCCCCCCCCCACAGCATACATATGACTCGTGTATAAGCCGAGGGGACTTTTCAGCCCAATTTGTGGCTGAAAAACTCGGCTTATACACGATATATACGGTATGTATATGTATATATATATATTACCAGAAAAAATACACTGCAGCACTCAGTTATTTCCAAAAATGTACATATGCTAATAAGCGGTTTATATATGAGGAATAAATTTAAAAACTTACGTTTTTTTAAAAAAACTCAATATTCTTATCTTTTTATGTTGCTGGGGTTCTTGGTACATATATTGGCCAGTATCTGTTTGCTCATCAACCACTCCACGGTGACCCCAGATCTGATGAGTCTTACGTTGACAACCCTGTCCTCCTTGTCCTCCCTATCCCACTTGTAAGTGAGTAGACACCATCTCAACCTCAAACCATCTGGGGGCGATGAGGGTGCCAAGTGCAGCTGCGGAGCCAGCAACTCCACATATTAAACATAAATCGAAAATATATAAATATACATAGTATATATATTTATATATACCGTATATATGCATTGTATATATACCAACTATATATATATATATACGACCACAGTATATACTGTTGTGATTTTGTACCAGCAGATCAATTTTGTGTTCATCACAGCAATATAGATAAACCTGCACAATCTAACATCTGAGGCACATTTAATATTGAGGTCCATAGATATGGATTGATATAATCATATAGCTGGAGAGGTATTCCATACTATAAAGGTCCCCATAAATGTCAGAGAAAAGTCAGTCTACAATTAAATTGGCATGAGGCTTATGGAATTTACTCCAATACTTTTACATACATGCTCCCAAATTTACAACGCCAAATATAAAGTGGTTGTGAAAAGAAGTTAACATATTCATCACTTGTGCCGTGCACCAAAAAACAGATCAGGGCACTTTTATTCCACAATGGATCAGCATGCGCATTATCAACCACCGCTACATTCACTCACTCAGGAACTGCCAAGCCCTGCACTTCTAAATTAAAAAAGGAGACACAAAAGGCGCAAATGGGTCTTATCATTTAGATAAAATGACCCTCCCCTGAGTGTATGTGCTCACCTGGCTTGGTTGTGATAACCCACAACCAGTATATTCCCATAGACAGGCACTGCTGGATCTGCACTTCCAGGTGCACAGTGGTGTCGTATCCAGAAATCCAAACAGGGTTTGGTGCTTGTATGATCCGTGCTGCCGTCGGGATGAAAAGACCAGGGAGACCAGGCTCCTTCAAAAGCTCCTTTAATTCCTACGCGTTTAGGTGCCGTCCCTGTATCTTCCTTGTACCCCGGAGGAAGGTGCAGGGACAGCACCAAAACACTTAGGAAATAAAGGAGCTTTTGAAGGAGCCTGGTCTCCCTGGTCTTTTCATCCCGACGGCAGCGCGGATCATACAGGCACCAAACCCTGTTTGAATTTCTGAAGGCCTTCACTTGGCTTTTTCTGGCAGCTCCATAGAAAATTAATGGATTGGGCATCTGGTTGGGTATCCAACATCCCACTCTATTCTAATGATGGTAAATGTACCTCGTTGAAAATTCCCATTCTGCTGATGAGTGAGGTTCTTACAGTCAGACCCCAACCAATCAATAAATAGGTGAGTGATTAAAGCAGGTGTAGGGAACTCCAGACCTCGAAAGCCGCCCACAGGTCATGTTTTCAGGATTACCTTAGTATTGCACAGGGGTTGGAATTATCACCAGTGCAGGTGATTACATTATCACTTGTGCAATATTAAGGAAATCCTGAAAACATGACCTGTTGGCGGCCCTTAAAGCCCCCTTCACACCTAACGAGATCGCTAGCTAGATCGCTGTTTCGTTTCAGGTTTTTACAGGTTTTGTGACGCAACAGCGACCTTGCCCGTGATCTCACTATGTTTGATACGTAGAAGCGATCAGGCCCCCGCTGTGAGATCACTGATCATGTCGAAATGACCTTCACCATTTTTTGATAGTCGGGCTCCTGCTGGCCAGCATGTATCGGTGTGTTTGACGCCTTAACAACGACCTCGTTGGAGACTCAGAACTCAGCCACGTAGGTCTGAGTCGTCAGACTAGCTGCTGTGCGACAGGGTCCCAACGACCGCCGAGGTCGTTATACGGGTCGCCATATCATTGCTGCATAGTTGAGTAGATCTGACTGTTTGACATCTCACCAGCGACCACGTAGCAATGTTCCAGCAATCCTTACCAGGTTGTTTCATTGTCTTGATCACTGGAAGTCGCCAAGTGTAACGGGACCCTAAGGCCTGGAGTTCCCTACCCCTGGATTAAAGGATTGTCTGAGGAAAACAAGGTAAGTCCCATTCCTCAGAAACTACTGGAAACAAACCCTAAGGTACATGCCCATGTTGGGGTGTAGAACTGTCTTGGCTGAGGGCCAGTACATGTCTGGCAGCTGTTTTCTTATCTTTTTCCATTAAAAAGGCATGATTACTCTGCTCAGGTTTATGGAAAGCTGGGAGAGATCCCTTCTCACATGACAGCAATGTAAGGTGTAAACTACAAATGGGAATAATTCTTGCCCCATTTGTATTGGATCAAAAGGAGGACTTGTGTCATCCAAACCACCCGAAGTCTACAGGTATGCAGAAACACACAATCATACATTGCTATATGCATCAGCAGTATGAATAAAAATGCAGAATATCCTTTCATTATATCAGTCATTACTCAATAAAAAGCCTGAATGTCAATGTTTCAACTTAATTATTTCCAAAATTGGAAATAAGTTCCATTAGATTGCTTTCGGGGTGTGTACTTTTGCAACAAATTTAGTTTATTTATCTATAAATTTGTAGACATTTATGAAAATCAATATGTCTCCATGGTTACAGACTACAAACAAAAACCTGTGTAGTCTGACCCTACAGTTATTTGCTATTTCACTCTGCAACTCATAAAGCGAACATGTCAGCAGGTTTTGGGCCCACAAATCACAACCAACCTGTTATCCAGGTTAAGTGACAGGTCTACAATGATGATTTTCTTTCTTCAGGCATAGTAGGCAAAAGGGAGAACATTATCTTTGATCACCGTATTTAAATGACAGTAAGAGGTCACATGGGTGGAGCTCCTCTCGCAAACAGGTTTGACTGGTGTAATAAAAGCCATGGATGTTATCATAAGACTCTTACGGTGCATGTGCAGTGAAGGGTGTCCTGGCTTTTGCTTCATGTGATTACTGCACATGCATCAAGTGTCACTGGAGATAGTTCGTAATGCCATTTCTGTACCACAACCAAAGTTATTTTTCTCTTTTAGGCCGAGTGCACACATTGAGTATTTGAGTTTTTTACCTCAAGATTTGTAGACAGAACCAGGAGTGAAGCAATCAGAGGAAAGGTATAATAGAAACACCTGCACCACTTCTGTATTTATCACCCACTCCTGGTTTTGGCTACAAATCCTGAGGTAAAAAACTCATCAAATACTCAGTGGGTGCACATGGCCTTAGGTCTTCTTTAGGCTATGTTCACACTGGATGGTTTTGATCCATTTTTGGTGCTGCGTTTTTTTTTAAACTGCAGCACAAAATGGATCAGTCACAGCCTCTGTCAGCAAAGTGAATGGCATTTTCAATTTGCTGTACAGACGTCAGCGTTTTTGACTGCTGTGTTAGTGGTGCAGAAATCACAACCAGAAAATAATAAGCATGTCAATTATTGCTCCATCTTTCTGGTGCACTTTGTGCACCACTAACATCCAATTACTTACCCTCTTCAGCAATCCCAGAGTGAGCCCCGGCAAAATCTTCCAGACATCAGCAACACCTGTGGGTATGGTACTAACAGGACCTGCCCATGTGGCTCATCCTGAGTGTCACATGGTGTAAGGTCCTATAAATACTCATACTACTCACTGGTCCTGCCGGGAGGAAGACATCACTGGGGCTCACCGTGGGATCGCCGGGGAGGGTAATAAAGTGTGCGTGTAGCTATGTCTGTGTGTATTAATAGAAAAACTTTGAGCAGCACCAAAACTGGGGCAGATCTGTCAAGCAATCCAATCCTTGCTGAATATATCACACGAAAAACGACAGCAGCACTCCAAAAGCCACTTGGTGGCTGAAACGTCGCAGATCGCCCTGTAGGCCGGATTAAAGGCAATTGATGATCTGATTTGGAGTGCTGCTGTCGTTTTTCGTGTGATATGTCTGTGTGTATGTCTGTGTCCCCCGAAAACAGAGCAAAAAAGCAACACAAACGGATGATGCCTTTGTGATGATTTTTTGCAAAAAGAGGATCCGTTTTTGGTGCAGAAGCTGCACCAAAAGCGGATCAACAAATAACGGAGCACAAACGCTCTGTCTTAATGAAGCCTTACTTGTGCATATAAAGTATGCGTGTCATCAGTGTGCCATCCATGTTTTTCCAGCATGGATAAAGAAAGAATGACATTTCAAAACTTCTCCTCTACCATGCAATGTTAAACACGTACGGCACATGGGTGGCACACGATCGCCATCCTTGTGCTGTACATGTTTTTCAAGGACACATAGACTTGTGTTGGCCCTTGTCATCCATGGTGCCGGAAAAAAACAGACATGACTCCATTTGGTTCAAATGAACACGTGGTCTGTGTGGAAACATGTACATGTGAAGATCACTATGAGTTATAATGGGTACATGTGGAATCTATGACGAAAACAACAGAGGCCACACATACCGGAAATATGGACATTTGAAGAAGGCCTCACCTAATCTGCCAAAAAGGCACCATCCTGATTAGCCAGATGTTATCAGTTTGGCAACCAAAATCCTGCTGACAGGTTCATATTAAGTGAGTCTGATGCAGAGCAGAGGGAAAAGAAGAGGGATAGTACGGTAATACATTACTGCAAGATTAGAATACATAGAGTATGTTCATAGTCTGTATCCATGAAGACACATATATCTACGCAGGAGCTGTATATATAAAACAGTAGCAGATTATTGTAATCAAGATTGAAAAGTTACTTCATTTTTTAGTTTTGGTGCATAACAGGGAAAAACAGAGTTGAAAACAAAACTGTACACCCTTTAAATTCAATAACAATTCAATGGAAATGTATCTTGTGACACAACACAAGATTTCAACCATACTCATTTTAGGTTCAATGGAAAGGCCACAATGAGGTTCATTCTTACACTGTAATATGTGACCTAATGTAATTATTAAAATTAAAAAATCCTATGATGATTATGGTGACACAAATGAATGGGAAGATCTATGTTCCTGGGATCCTGGTACTTTTATTCCCAGATATCAAAACTGTCTCAGAGATTTGCGACCTATTTGCGAGTTGCATGCAGCTTGCATGATGTCCCACAATAACTAAATATATGTCCAAGGAAACATCTAATTGTGGCCTAGCTGGTCATTTCGACCAAATACAGTCCAATTTTCATTTTCAAAACTTCATTTAAAAACTATAAGGTAGACTCTGATTGGTTACTGGGTTGATACATGAGGTTTGATTACATTTATGGGTTAAAAAGGCCATAGATGAACAAGCAGAGGCGTAACTACAATAGGTGCAAGGTTTGCAATCGCATCGGGCCCTGGATCCTAGGTGGCCCAAAAGTCCCATTGGCCTATAGAAATAGACTAATGTTATTAAAGATTTGCAATAATTGGGGAACCCATTGGAGATTTTGCATCGTGGCTAGGGATGAGCGAGTATCTTATTATTCGTGCTCGCTATACTCGCAACGTGTAGGTAGCGGTACTTGCTACTCGTTGCGAGTATAGCGAGTACAAATACTTTTGCAGTGTTTCTATAGATACACTGCGAAAGTAGCCTAAAAGTGAGTAAAAGTTGTTAAAAAAATAATAAACTTACATACTCAACTGTCCGACGCCTGCACCAGGTCCGGCAGAGAAGGCGTCTGATTGCTGGAAAAGGACCTGTCACTACCAGCCAATCAGATTGCCTGTAGCGATCTGGCCAATCAGATGGCGCCATGTCACAACTACGTCATCGCTAGCGGCCACCTGCTTGGCCAGTTTGCAAGGTCCTGATAGTACATCTAAGACCTTGCAAATTGACCAATCAGGTGGCCGCTAGCGATCACGTGGTTGTGACGTGGCGCCATCTGATTGGCCAGATCGCTACCGGCCATCTGATTGGCTGGTAGTGAAGGTCATTGTCCAGCGATCGGAGGTGAGTTTTTCCAGTCCCGGTGCAGGCGTCGGAAGGTGAGTATGTAAGTTTATTATTTTGTTAACAACTTTTAATTACTTTTAGGCTACTTTCGCAGTGCGAAAGTATTAGGACTTCTCGTTACTCCCGAGTACACATAAGTACTCGGAGAGTAGCGAGTAGCCCGAATACCGCTACTATTCGGCGAATACCTAATAGTAGCGAGTATACTCGCTCATCCCTAATCGTGGCCCATGAGCTTCAAGTTACGCTACTGTGAACAAGATAACCAAGAACATATCTATAGGGGTTACAGAGGCAGCAAACGTACCTTTTCTTCTGAGATAGACCACTAGCCTCTTTGCCACATAAGTAGCCACCAATATGTTAAATGACACATGGTAAGCTGGGTTTTTGTTTTTACACATTTTGTGTTGGAGCTCAGAACCTTCTAGCTGCCAATAGTCTACTAGAACACACACTGTAGAGTGTCTACCATGAGAAATAAAGACCTTTACCACGCTTGAAAATCTGCTGCTTACTCAACGCAATGCAGTATTTTAATTTGCATTCACACAGAAACATCCTCATCTCACCCTTCTTTTAAATCTGAAATTTAATCCCCTCATATTCCATACATTTCCCAAAAACATTACAAAAATAAGTTAAAATTGCCTCATTAATTCTCCTTAAATATGACAAAGTTGCTTTATGTGGTGGTGTAAAGACTATGAACAAATGTCTACAAAATCATTTAGCTTTCAATGAAACGTAGGTTCCACTTGACTTATAGTGTCTCATGCGTTTCAAGTGTCCTGACATTCTCCATTACACCGAGCTAACAATTGCATGACTTTTTCATGCATTGGGTTTGGTCAGAATGTTTTCATAAAGGAAATTCTGGATCTCCTAGTGATAGACCTTTTGATGTCCAGGCTAGCTGAGGAATCAGGTCACATAAGATGTGGTGTCATAGTGGACCTATCCATAATAAGTTTTTACATTTTATGGCAATCCATAGGCTCTTGCTTCATGGGCTTGGGTAGATATTTGTCCTTCAAAAATATGTTACAAAAATGTTCTTTTTTTACCAATGCCACTTAAAGTCTGAAGCCCAAATACAAAACATAATACACCCTCTTTTTCAAAAGGTTAGATCATGTTTACTCCATATGAACTAATGTCAATGTCTCCGTCACTTAATACACTGTATTAGGTGGAGGTTGGTGCAAGGCATCAGGGGGCTGTAGATGAGGTCCTGGTTGGTTTTGTTGATTATACCATTGGTTATAGTTCTCAAGATAGCTTGGGGAGGAACAGTGAGGAAGACTTTGCTGCTGAGGGGTTCTGCTTCTACTATTATGGTCCCAAATAGGTGGAGATGAGGGAGAATTGCAAGCCATTGAATCACTGTTGTTGGGGCTATGCTCCAACTCGGGACCCTCACCGTTCTTGTAAAGCTTCTTGAATTTTGACCTGCGATTCTGGAACCAAATCTTAACCTGAAGAGCAAAAGTGAGAAAATAATTATTAGATTACTGTAGATAAGGAAAACTTTGATAAAACTTATCTTCTTAAGGATTTGGTATGAAGTTACCTTAAAAATCTGAGAATTGCAAACAGCTTTAAATGCCCATTTTATAACCTTGTGATCATTTGTGGTGGTTTTTTTCATTCTTAGTCCATGCAATACAAGGTATATATCTCAACAAACTGTGTTCAGAAGAGAGCACTATACCTGGTAGAGACTGAGACGTACCAGCATCATTAGCTTTATTTTGATTTCTTCAAACTTTACAGCAATAAAGCGAATACGACTATTTGTCACTGCATGATGCTATTAAAATATTAGTAATACTTATTAAGTGATGCTCAAATCTCTCAATTTTGTCATACTGACATATTCTGTGATGACAATGTAATGCAATTTTTAAATATTCACATTTCTCTGGAATTCTCATTACCCGTCTCTACCTAAGGTAAAAAATGTTGTACCCTGGAGGATAACAGATTGTACCAAATTACATCACCTGCCTTATATACTGCATTACCCATTCAACCATTTGTGTATATATGTGTATGTTCAGAATTTGTGTCATCATTAGCCTGATAAAGAGTCCTGAGATGTCTCAAAAGTTTGCTATACTTACCATCTTTTCAGTTATTAAAAGACATCAACCACTGAGGACTCTCATATTTTAATATTTTTCTACCTACAGGTGAGACATTCTTCACAGATGTCTTTGCACTCAATAAGGAATCTGGGGCAAAGTGGAGATTTTAGCTTTGAATTCACCTATGGAAAACATCTGCATGAACTTTGTATGTTCCCCATGTTTGCATAGATATACCCCCGCATAGTGATCTCTAAAACATACTTAGACCTAATAAAGGATTGGCTAAAAATATGAGTGGATAAATATTGTGGCCTAGACATAAGACGGCACTGACCATATTGAAAGTGCAGGATCAACCAACTGTCCTTAATGTCCTTTTTTCATTAGGACTGACCTCTAGACACTGACAGATCCTGTAGACGTGTTCACTTGGTGTTCATGTGTTTCTGGGAAGTGTTTTGCTTTCTCTCTAGATCCTTCCTACCCCCACACTCGCTCTACACCTCTGTCCCGATTTTCCCCCGCCCTGTGACTCATCCCAAGCTCTTCTCCAAAAGGACCAAACCCAGTTTCACAGCAACATTGTGTTTTGTAAATTGGTATGAGGAAGCCTCAGGATACCACCTCCCTGACCATAAACACCCCACCCTGACATCTACCACCATTTACAATACCCCCGTTGACTTTTTTTTAACAAAAAAGAACAAAAACAATATTCATTATCCAAGTAGATATTCAGACTTACTTACTTGCACAAATTACTGCTATTTTGTAATGTTAGACCAAAATGAATAAAAATTGGCATGCAAACGATCTATTTGTTAATTTGGTCAGACATTCATCAACATCATGCCATAATCCTATAGCAACGCAAATTTGATGGTTTTACACATCAGATTTTTGTTGATATATGATTGTTATGGCAATGTCTAATATCTACTAGTCGGTGCTACATAATTATCAGCACACATTAGGGTATGTGCTCACAGTCTGGAGAGCTGCGTGTTGGACACAGTGCCTTGGACCTGAGGAACCCAGCAATGAGCGCAGGGAGACCACAGCTGATGGTTGACTGGCTTCAGGAGATACAGAATTCCAAAAACCGCATCAGGAAAGAACGCTGCAGTCGGGTGAAACATAGTGAGGTTGGGATTTCTACAAATCCTATCCACTATGCTGCTACTGTTCAATGCAGCATTTTGGACGCAGCGGCAAGGCACTGCATCCAAAACGCTGCATTCCCTGATTGTGAGTATGCACCCTTAGAAAAATGTTGATTTCAACAACATTAGTCGATCATCTAATGCAGGGATCTCAAACTCCAGGCTTCAAGGGCTGCAAACAGTGCATGTTTGCAGGTTTTCCTTAGCATTGCACAGATGTTGGAATAATCACCAGTGCAGCCAATTCAATTATTACCCATATGATACTAAGGAAATCATGAAAACCTTCACTGTTTGCAGCCCTTGAAACCTGCTGTTTCAAGCCCTGATCTAATGTATTCACAGGTCTCCCAATACTCTACACAATAAATTGTGAGAAAAATGTTATAGTTAAGTGATAACCTCATAGTAGTGATATGATATTTTGAACCAATTTTAATCTCAGTATGAAATTCTGACATTCTTTAGCCAATGTAGGACACCATCTCTGTGATCCTTCGGGATTCAGTGGTGCCACCTGATCCGCACCACCACCTGGTGACATATTTATTTTACATTGCTGCCTGAAGGCTTAATACATCAGATTATTTTTTAGAAGTTGTTGTTTATGGCACCATCTAATGTCTAACAGAAGATGGTCAAAAAAATTCTCTTAAAAATTAATTACCGTATTTTCTCTAGATAAGTTGTATTAGTCACTTAGCCTCTTCTGGTACAATAAAGCCGTCGTCACAATGTCGATGTCGATCTGATCGCTGGTGAGCTACATTGACGGCTGATATTTTACCAGCGACATCATGGAAATTATTTAAATATCGTTTCCACGATGTCTGCAGGATGGTATCCAGGGTGAACTGCGGGTAACTAGGCAGTGCGTGCTGCCTAGATACCCGATGTATACCTTGGTTACTAGCCTTCTCCGCTCACCGGCTGGAATCCAAGGTACACAGCGGGTAACATACTAGCTGGTTAGCGGAGAAGGCTAGTAACCAAGATATACATCGGGTATCTAGGCAGCGCGTGCTGCCTAGTTACCCGCAGTTTACCATGGATACCAGCTCCCAGCAGTTTGCTAAGAGGTGCTGGGAGCTGGCTGATCACGCGTCCCAGTGTAACACGCAGCGATGCTGCGTGTACACCGTGCGACCATCGCCAGGTCTTCGGTCCAGTCCAAAAACCTGGCAACCATCAACCAGCGATTTATCGCTGGTTGATGAGCCCTGTCACACGCGTCAATATCGCTGCAACGTCACGTGCAGCAGCAATATTGCACACGATATTGACGCGTGTGACGGCCCCTGAAAGGAAACATGTATGTTGAGCCAAGCAAACATGCATGTTGTGAAAAAAGGGTTGATAGCAGTGGCGTAACTTCAGGGCCAGGGGCCCCGATGCGAAAGCTCCAACGGGACCACCAATTATTGCAAATCTTTAATAGTATCAGTCTTTTTCTATAGGCTAAAGGGACTTTTGGGGCCCTCCTAGGCTGCAGGGCCCTGGTGCGATCGCAACCCCTGCACCTGTGGTAGTTACGCCCCTGGTTAATAGTAACAGTCATGTCTATGGCCAGTCATATTTCCCCCCAAAAAATATGCAAATTATGATTTAATTTGGAATCTTCTTTCCATTTTGTGTCTTAACTTTAAATTCTCTATAAAATCTGTATAGTAAAAACAAAGTCTTCCTCTTTCTCTTTGTTTTTTGAAAATTCTGATAATAATAAAGACATCAGTTGAAATGGACTGAGTTTGAACAGTTCAGTCCTACTCATACTAATATACAAGGCAACATAAATGGTGGCTCAATATTATTTTTTGTGGTAGTAGGGGGAGCTATTTACAAAAATGATAGCATTAAGAGCCAATTAATGGAACCCTCTGGGCAAAACTGATAAGCTTTATTGTGCTGCAGAGGCCTTAGGAAGTGGCTAATGACAAAGAGATTGCAAGAACACCAAAAAACCAGTCCATGGGTCGTGCTCTACCGGCTCAGACCCTGTCTACAGTGCATCCATTTTCTTGGAGTGTTTTTTATTTAATTGGGGAAGAAAATTGCACAATCCTTTCTCGGCTGTCAACTTTGCTATGATAACACTGAACTGTACCTGTGTAGCTTCTCTATATTTTCTTATGCAACACCCATCAAACCCCAGTACTGTTGATTCTTGTGCCAATCAGTATTACTTTGATGTATAGTATTTTTACATACTCCATTGTATTACTACATATTTGAGCAAGACCAAGGATCTTCAGATGTATGTGTATCTCATGTGCCACGCACGTATCTTTCTGATTGTCAGGGCACAGCTTTGGATATTGTTGCATGGCGTGTTTATACAGTTTGTTTGTTATTACCTGTGTCTGTGTTAGTCCCAGCTGAGCCGCCAATTCTGCTCTCTCAGGTAGCGCCAAGTACTGGGCCTTCTGGAAACGTCTCTGGAGTGCTGCCAGCTGGTAACTAGAGTAGATGGTCCTTGGTTTTCGGACTTTTTTTGGTTTTCCGTTGACCATTCGCACTTCTGTTTCTGGTTCCTCCTTTATGGAAACTAGGAGAAAAATGTAGGGGAGTTGAGAATTGAATCAGCAGATTCTTCTGGACTCATTAAACTGTACCATTATATGGTATGTCTGTATGGTTGATCGCACCATACAACCTTTAATGTCTATGGATCAAATGGGCCCACCTGTTACGACTTTCCATTATGGAGTAAGGACAGGAAAAGTGCCACCCAGCCTATGACAGTTGTTCATTGTCATTAAAAAAATATATACAACCTACCTTATATTCACTATATATGAATACCAATTGTATCCACTGTATTGTATCCATTGTCTACTTCTCAGAGACTTTTGGTTTCTCTGGTCAAGTCTTACAGCTTATTGTGCCTTCTCCAAATGCCAACAACCCCTGATTTATATCAGTATAAAATGTGTTGTCTTCTTGATTTTACCTATTTTATCTCTTCTCAAGTCATTCTGGAATCTCCCAATCCTTTCTATACATAAGTGAACGACTACCCACCTTTCATCATAACTAACATATCTTCCTATGTATTTCTTTTCACTTGACCTATGATTTCTCAATATCATTGTGATATTATTCTATGCAGAGCTTACTCCTTGACCATAACCTACCTCAAGCCCTGCCTATCTGATTCTCTTTACTTACTTACGTATTGGGTACCTTACGCAGTAAAAACCCATATAAAATGAGCCCTATTTACCTACATGTATAATGGTGCTTTATCTACATTACTGTTATGTATACTACTATAAGTCATATTGTTGTGCACTCAAAATTCCTAACTTTATCCAATTTTAAGTATTACACTTTATTTAAAATACGTGCACCTCTTATCTATTTATGGCTGTTTAGCCCCATTGTGTCCTAATTGACCCTGAATACTACTGAAGTACTGTGGGCCATTGTCTCAGCCTATCTTAGGGGCACATCTGTCTACCATCTTATCTCATTTTTGAGCTTATACAGTTTTGCCCTAGGCATGTGCCTAGCAAGCCTCAATGGTGAATACACAGCTGATATTTAGTCCGAAAAACCTAAACCTGGATTCTACACAGAGATTGAGTCCTCTGTCCTCTACAGGCTCTATTGTTTGACATCTTACCAGGGTCTACTGATCAAAGACTCTTTAAATGAGAGGGCATACCAACAAATAAAACCTGAAAGTTGGGATATCCTAAATATTTCCCAAAAATGTGGATTTATTTAAAAAATATATATTTAAAATTTGAACCTATTACTCATCATCTTCTTTGTAACTCAGTGTCATGTCATATAACCACGACTGTTCAACCTCATAGTAAACATTGGTTAGTTATCGACATGAAGCCACTATACTGTCAGAGAAGCATTATAGCGATGTCTTAAAGTTAAGCTTAATTTTTGCTTTATACCATCATTTATTGGCTGTGCCATGTCTGCAGAAGGTAAGAAATTACTTATTTTGCATGGTAACCCAATTTCTGATAGAGTTTTCAAGGTAAACCACACATGAAAGTCAATGGGAACCCATGTTATTGTTTTACATGTCTCATGGAGAGAACATTTTACAAAAAAAAAAGAAGGTTCATGCAGATATTCCAGGTATGTATGGATCCTATAAATTAATGATAACAATGAGAACTGAAATACTAGTAGAGACAGACAGCTTAGTCATAGACAGCCCGGATATAAGTAGCGACAGTCAACTCGCCTAACTTTAGCCTGAAACAGTCAGTCGGGATATAAGAAGATCAAGTCAGACAGTTTGGTTGTCTACAACGTTTTGCACACCTTAGATGTACAGTAGATAGACAGACAGCTTGGATATAGGCAGACAGGTAAACAGGAGCTTGGGATTAGAGAAGAGACAGGAAGGGAGGGACGTGGTGCATCACAGAATATCTGCAGTAAAGGTAGAAATGCACCGTGATTAAAGCGTCAGACAGAAAGGCAGCAAGAGCTCTATAAGCCCCTCTACTCATAAGCTTCTGTCAGTCACACACACAACTGGAGCCTTTAAAATGATGAAAACCGTCATCGATGTAACGATGTCTCATAGAAAGCCTACCAGGCTTCTCTGAAAAATAGCTCATATATCTATAATTGTTTTTTTTAACCTAACTTCAAGAAATGGATATTAATATCCATGAATAAAGATTGTTTTGAGTTGTAATAAAAATTAATAATTAGTATTTAATACATTAAATTAATACTTTATTAAATAAATAGAAATATTTTAATTTCATATGAGACAACCATAAAAAAGTAGAAACAAGTTGAAATATCTTTTGGAAGAAGTTTATAGCTTTACTTGTCAATGTGCCAGGGCTCTATGGCATAATGTAGGATTATATACAGTTTAGAGGGTGTTTAAATAGGGATTTTCTGGATAGTCTGTGTTATACTATTCTGTTCCCTATGACTTCAATGAGAGAAGATTGCAGTAGAGCAAACTTAGTTTCAGTGATTCCCAACCTCAGTTGCAGAACTACAACTCCCAGCATGCCTTGTTACCTTATGGCTGTCAGGCCAAACACAGAGCTATAGCCTTTTAACTTCTAATGAGCCGCAGGTTGGAGTCCACTGATGGAGATGACCGATCCAGACCAAAACTAATGACATGCCAACATGTCCTAGTTCCACCTGGGTCTATATGTCGGTGGAATCTACGATATCGTCAGTGTAGTCAACTACGACTTATACATTATTCATCATAAAAAAAGTCTAGTAACTGCCAATAATTCCATGCCCCATATCAGAACCGGATGTAGAACGATGACTATAGACAGGGAATGCTACACGATGGACCATGCTGTAATGTTTCACCTGATGACATTTTTATCACTGTCTACTTGTGTCTTATTCTTTCATTTCCTTACTTTTAGCTTATGCCCTCTGTATACCGCTCTCTTTTCCAGCGCTTCTTCCTCTAGGCTACCTGTTATTTGCCCCAATCAACTGGGAAAATGAAGAAGTTTTTGTAGGTTTTTTTTTTTTTTACTTTTGCCTTTTTTTCACCTTTTCCTGCACATTCTCTGGTTGGACAAAAAAGAAGCTGCTGAAAGTGCCAGTCTTTTGCATGATACCCTATGATAATGCCCTTCATTAGCCTGCATCATCTCTCGCTTTACGTGGTGCATATCCCTTATCCCAATCTTATTGCTACCATTTTACGCTTCTCTTTTCCTCCATTTCTTCTATATCCTTGACATAATATTGATTCCTTTTCAAACATATAAAGCAGATATGTTTTTTTTTTTAACTGGCACATCTTGTACTATAACTAAAGTTTATCTGTACCTTTACATAGGACTGCAGGTACACCTATTACACTGTTTTAACTCTATTATCACATAAGACTGCAGGTACACCTTCTGCATTACGCTGTATTACCTCTATTATCACATAGGACTGTAGGTACACCTTCTGCATTACACTGTATTACCTCTATTATCACATTGGACTGCAGGTACACTTCTACATTACACTGTATTACCTCTATTATCACATAGGACAGCAGGTACACCTTCTACATTACACTGTATTACCACTATGATCACATAGGGCTGCAGGTACACCTTTTACATTACACTGTATTACCTCTATTATCACATAGGACTGCAGGTACACCTTCTACATTACACTGTATTACCACTATGATCACATAGGGCTGCAGGTACACCTTCTGCATTACACTGTTTTACGTCTATTATCACATAGGACTGCAGGTACACCTTCCACATTACACTGTTTTACCTCTGTTATCACATAGGACTGCAGGTACACCTTCTGCATTACACTGTATTACCTATAATATCACATAGGACTGCAGGTACACCTTCTGCATTACACTGTATTACATCTATTATCACATAGGACTGCAGGTACACCTTCTACATTACACTGTATTACCTCTATTATCACATAGGACTGCAGGTACACCTTCTGCATTACACTGTATTACCTCTATTATCACATTGGACTGCAGGTACACCTTCTACATTACACTGTATTATCCTCTATTATCACATTGGACTACAGGTACACCTTCTACATTACACTGTATTACCTCTATTATCACATTGGACTGCAGGTACACCTTCTACATTACACTGTGTTACCTATAATATCACATTGGACTGCAGTACACCTTCACATTACACTGTTTTACCTCTATATCACTAGGACTGCAGGTACAACTTATACATTACACTGTATTACCTCTATTATCACATAGGACTGCAGGTACACTTTCTGCATTACACTGTATTACTCTATTATCACATTGGACTGCTGATATAACCTACTGAATTACCAAAACACGCAGAGATGTTACGGCAAATGGTATATGACAAGTTTAGCTCTGCATCACAGGTGAGTATTTTTAGGCTGTCATCTAAAATATCATTACATAAAGGTCAGATGTCAGCACCATGTTACATACTGACTCTGGAGCTGTGGTTTCGGTAATGTCCATAGGATCGGTATCCACTCCATACTGATAGTGTCCTTGGGCATAAAGCCTTCAGATCCTACTAGTCCATCAGGTTGAATTGGGGATGATGGTGGTAGTTGTACGGATTTAGTGTCTGAGATATGCTGGCTCTGTAGTATTCATGTTGGCGGCGGCATCGACCACTGTAGTAGCCCATGTCCGTGGCAGTGGACTCAGGTAGGGTGGGTGAGTCTGGCTGGCAACTCAAGGAGGTGCTCAAGTCAGTTAATACGGCCATCTTCTTCTCATAAGTCCCACTCATGTTATGTAAAAACGAGAGATCCCAACAGACCTTCACACACACATCCCTGCTGAGCCCTTATGCACTTCTCCCAGTACAATAAAACCAAACCAAAGCTCCACAGACCAGTTCTACTCCATAATTATAGGGTAGAGAAGGGAGGGTCTCACATTCCTATTGGCTCCAGGAGGAAAGCCTTCCAGGCAAAACAGATTTCTAAACCAGCTCTATATTTATGGCTCAGCTTCATGTCAGTACAAAAAAAAAAACACAAATACACAAATATATATATATATATATATATATATATATAAAGATGTGAGTATATATATTCCAGTGCAAATGTTTACATGAAGTGGCAGCACGTTACAGTGTGCGGGGGCAGCAGGAAACCTCTGCCTAAATATACACTGTATCCAAGAGTAAGTGAAGCGTCAGATGTAGCAGAGGTGAAGTTGTTTCAAAGTTCCTTTTTTGGGTCTTTGATGACTTTTGGTTTGCCTGCAGTTCTATGTAAAAAGTTCACAATATATTATAATTTGATTGCATCATCTAGTCTCTGGTACACAGCTGCTCAATTAAATATTTACATATTAGAGGCATACATATATGTAATTGGCAATACACACCTAATAGCTTATATAAATGTATTGCTATAAATATATACAATCAGTTATCAATCCATCATATGATAATCGGGTGACTGTTTACAATACAGAATAGGGATTAAAAAGTAATTATGACACAGCCATACTATAGATCCATATATGGACCCCATGGGGCTCTACTAGACTGAACCTGGAACATTATTATTCTGACAATAATTTATTAGACTCACTCATATAGCACCATTAATTCCACAGCACTTTACATCATCAACATTGTCCTCAATGGGGATCATAATCTACATTCCTTATCAGTATCACTTTGGAGTAATGAGGGAAATCAGAAAACCTGGAGAACACACAAAAACTACTAAATCTATACATATTTTATCTTTGGTGGGACTTGAACCCAGTGCCAGTGGCATAACGCTGGGCTGGCTGTGCATGATACTATATGGAGGACTATGGGGGTGCACTATACTATATGGAGGACTATGGAGGTGCATTATACTATATGGAGGACTATGGGAGTGCATTATACTATATGGAGGACTATGGGGGTGCATTATACTATATGGAGGACTATGGGGGTGCATTATACTATATGGAGGACTATGGAGGTGCATTATACTATATGGAGGACTATGGGGGTGCATTTAGATATATGGAGGTGCATTATACTATATGGAGGACTATGAGGGTGCATTATACAATATGGAGGACTATGGGGGTGCATTATACTATATGGAGAACTATGGGGGTGCATTATACTATATGTAGAACTATGGAGGTGCATTATACTATATGGAGGACTATGGGGGTTCATTATATAATGTGGAGAACTATGGGGGTGCATTATACTATATGGAGAACTATGGAGGTGCTTGATACTATATGGAGGACTATGACGGTATATTATACAATATGGAGGACTATGGGGTACATTATACTATATGGAGGAATATGGGGGTGCATTATACTATATGGAGGACTATGGGGGTCCATTATACTGTATTGAGGAATATAGGGTGTTCATTATTATATAGGAGGATTATGGGGTGTTCATTATACTATATGGAGGACTATGGCGATTAATTATAGTATATGGAGGACTATGGGGGTGCATTATACTGTATGGAGGAATATGGGGTGTTCATTATAATATGGAGGATTATAGGGTGGTTTTCATTATACTATATGGAACACTATGCGGGTTGCGTTATACTATATGGCATATATTATAGTGTATTCAGGACTATGGTGGTGCAATGCATTATAATATATGGAAGACTATGGTAGTGCATTATACTATATGGATGACTATGGAGGGTGCATTATATTATATGGAGGACTCTGGGGGACATTATAATATTTGGAGGAAAATGGGGTGCTTTATACTATATGAAGGACTATGTGGTGTCCATTATACCATATGGAGAACCGTGGAGGATGCATTATACCTTATGGAGGACATATGTGGGCTCATTATACTATATAGCAGGTTATGTTAGGGCCATTAAAATATTTGGAAGGCTATATGGAGGCCTTTATACTATTTGATGGTCTATAGGGGTAGCCTTTATACTTTATGGAGGGCTATTTGAGGGCCTTTATACTGTATGCAAGCTATTATACAGTATAAAGGATTGTGTGAGGTCCATCATACTGTTCAGGGGTCATTATACTGTTTGGAGGGCTAGTGGGGGCCATTATACAATGTGAAGAGGTGTAGGGGACCATTAGACTGTAGGCCCATTATACTGCATGAAGGACTGTGTGGGGGTCACAGTTAGGGGCCATACTGTATTGGGATCACTATGCTTTGCCAGAGTAGTTGAGGGGATACAGTAGGGTCAGAGTACTGTGGAAGAATTCACTATTGGGATATAGTGTTAGTAGGGCACTTTTGTTGGCAACATACTTTATGGGTGCAATTTAAGGGGAATCTAGGGCTTCAATAGAAGGATACTTATTTTAAAAGGGTTGAAACAGAATTTTGATTAACCATAAACAAATGATTAAATATGTGACATCATATGCGATACGACGATACTAAGAACTTAACGACACCAGGTATAGCAAGACAAGCGTAAATACTTTATTTTTCTCTGTTTGAATTGCATACTAGGAGACTAGAAATGTAAACGACCATACTTGTATTGATGTTATATACAACCAGTTAATTGTGTTTTAATCTGTACACTTGTACATTTTCGAATAAAATTTGATTTAACATAAAAGGGTTGAAACATTGTGACATATGCTATTATGTTACCCTGCCCACTATTATTATTTTTTTGGGGTGCAATTAGAACTTCTGCCATGGGGATGCACGATTTCTCAGCATGTGCCTGCACAGTGTGGCAAGGTAGCAATGCTAACCACTGAGCCAACTTGCTGACTCTTAGATACATGAGGGTCATCATGTTGTGACTCTAATATTTAGCCAAACTATAACCTCTTACAACTGTCCATAAAATAATCTGTATAATCTGGGGACTGTTTAAAAAGACTGAGCAGAGAAATAAAGTGATTAGCAAGGTAGCTCAATGGTTAGCAAGGCAGCCCTGCAATGCTTGGGTCCTGGGTTCAAATCTCACAAAGGACAACATCTGCAAGGAAGTTGTTTGGGTTTCCTCCCATTGATATACTGATAGATAATTCTGAGTCCCAATGGGGACAGTGCTGATGGTGTTTCTACTGTGGAATTAATGGTGCTATATAAGTAAGATATTTCAATAATTGAGAATAGCTGATAAGCTTTAAAAACCTACTATAGCAAGAAATTTATGTTTCACTTTAATACTTCACAAGAGGTTGAAGATGGGGCACATTTGTTACTACAGGAAATAGCATGCTCACAGCAGTGTCTGCAGGTAATGTTCCGGGTCAGGTTAGCCATGAGGACGGGTATTGTTGTCTAAATATAGGAAGCTATTTTAGCACTTCTTATATATGAATAGTATGTACCTGGGCGTATCAGTTATTGAGCCAGACCTGTATGCTGTAAAAATGTCTGTAGGGCTGCAGAGGTCTCCATGGACTCCAATGACAACATTCTGTGAGCATTGTGAAATGCAGATATAAGTACATGAATATTTACTGCACAAATATCAAATCTATTCACATGTATGGGGGGCACTTATTATAACTATCATAATACTGTGATAGAGCAATCCTATTTGAGCATCAATTCTTAAATTCCTCCATATAATTGTCCACTTCTAGCTGATTTGATGACCTACCTTGTGTACACAGCTCTTATGATCATCTCCATGGGCACAGAGTACAAGCCCCCTGATCCTGCAGTCCTGTGTTACCTTGCATCCCACCCCTCTTTTACTGTATGCATGAGAGAGCAAAACAAGGGGTCAGATGGAAGAAAGCAACAAATGATTGAGGAATCTGACTACACATGGCGCATCTGTAGTCTGTAACCATGGTGACACACAGGACTGCTGAGCAGATGTATACACAAAATGAAATATTTTTAAGATTATACGGTTAGATAGTTGGACCAGAAGGAAAATACATAAAGTCTTTTTTGAACAGATGATAGATTCACCAAAGATTGTGAATTATCTGCCACAGTCCTGGTGCACAGCTATTAATAAATTCCCCTCAATGTGTTCACTAAGCAGAAGAGCTTACAGCTTAATGTTCCTACTCAACATATCGGAAATGTCATGTAGCATATGGTTTTAACAACAAGCGTCTGACATACTGTATACGATGCTTGCTGGGAGCACAAGTATGACGCGGGTTCAAGAGCTGAGCCTGCATTTTTCCCTGCAGTTGATGACTGTGTCATTCAGCAATCATCTGCACCTAACAGCTGCTGATGAAGCCACACTCCACTCATTAACTACTAAGTGCTTCTCTAAGGGGGGTTCCACACTTGCATTTTTTTGTTTTATTCATCCAAATTCTGAAGCATCCTGATCAGGCATGTGTCTATACTTAACATGGGGCTGCAGGGATATGCGTTGGTATGAGGATTTCGGCGGATCTGCACCTCTGCATCGTTTTGACCTCCTCCCCGAATACACAGTTGTTTTTTTGCAGCATGACAAAAATCCTGATGCATGCTGATCCAGCCGCATGCCCATAGTCTGGCCAAAATAACAATATCTCTATTTCTTTCTCTCTCTCTTGCCCTCTCTCTCCTCTCTCTTTTTCTCTTTTTCTCTCCCTCCTCTCACTCACTTCTCTCTCTGCTCTTGCTCTCTTCCCTCTCTCCCTTTCTCTCTTCCTCTCCCTTTCTCTCTTTCCCTCCCTCTCTTTATCTCACTGTCTCTCTCTTCCCTTTCTCTCTCTCTCTCTCTCTCTCTTGCTCTCTCCCCTCTCTCTATTTATCTCTCTTTCTCTTTCTCTGTCCCTCTCCTTCTCTCTCTCTTTCTCTCTCTCTCTCTTTCTCTCTCTCTCTCTCTTCCTCTCTTTCCCCGGACCAACAGTACTACTGCATCCTACTCAAAATGCAATGACTATAGGAAAATGCAAAGACAGATCAGGACAAAAACGGATGCATAAGGGTGCTTTTGCATCTGCGGTAGGGTGTAATTTGCGGCAGATCCGGAAGATGTTGCCGTATCTGCCGCGTAATAGCCAACTTGCGGCACAGATCCAGCAAGCCCAATTCAGTCTCTATGGGGCTCACGGTCTGGTGCTGCAACCGCAGTATTGCTAGCAGTGTTTTTTTTGCGTGGCCACAAGTGCCGCACATACCGGATGTGGCAATACCGCATTTGCCGCACCCGACCGCAAGCCCCATAGAGAATGAATGGGGCTTGCCGGATCGGTGCCGCAAGTTGGCCATTACATGGCAGATGCAGCGACATCTCTCAGATCTTCCCGTGAATTACACTTTAGCGCAGATGTGAAAGAAGCCTAACTGATACAGCCACAGTGATTTTTTTGCCTGATCCTGTGCCTGATCAGGCAAGAAAACACTGTTTGCATGCTTTTTCACAAGCGGCAATGGATGCAGATGCACCCATTTTCATCCTGATTAGGGCGCAATGCAAGTGTGAATGTAGCCTAACAGGAGCTTTGACAGCATGTGACATGACGTATTAAGCACTCATCGACACACCAACCACATACACAGTGACGCGATTGCAGGGTACTAGTCAAAAATGGTATCAATAAAAATTGTATAAAAATGTTTATATATCGCTTAAAGGGGTATTCCCATCTCCAAGTTCCTATCCTAATATGTAGTAGGTTTAATAATAATTTTGTCATATACCTCCAATTAGAAATGTAGTATAGTTCTCCTAAAAACCAATGTCTCTTACCTCATGTGCAGCTCAGGTATCCATGGTTACGACCACTAGCAACTAATTACCCATCAATATATGAGTGGTCGTAACCATTGATACGTAAGCTGCCTTGCCCTGCAGAGCTATACTACATTTATAATTGGAGATATTTGCTAATATTATTATTATTACACCTACCACATATTGGGATAGGATCTTGGAAATGGGAATATCCCTTTTTTTCTTTTTTTTTTTTTAAAAAAAGAGGAATTTGTGGAATTGCATTTTGCTTTGCAACTTCCCTGCACTTGTGCACATGTAATTTTTTTCAGTTTGCCACAACATCCCATAGTAAAATAGTAAAATGGATGGTGTCACTCAAAACTACAAAAATAAGACTCCATGTGGCTTTGTCATTTCAAAAATATAAAAGTTATTATGGCTCATGGAAGAAGGCAAGGACATAACAGAAGTGTGATAATGAATAATCACCTGGTCCTTAAGTAGGATTAAAAAGTGAAACATGAACAATTGGAAGGACAGCAGTGGACTCCAGAATAACTCCAATAATATCTTCATTGTGTAAACAGAGAGCTGTAGGCATGAAACCTATCTCCTGTCTGTGGTTCTGCTGCCCTCTAGTGGTAGAACTCCCTCATAACACAGAGCAGCCTAACAATTCTTAGGGTATGTGCACATCTGACGTTTGTGCATCTCTGCAGAACGTCCAAAAACGGGTGTAGATTAGCAGAAACTGAGTTTTCTGCGCTCAGTATTGTTCCTCGTTTTTCAAGCGTTTTTTCCACGTTTTCCGCCCGGTTTTACAGCGTTTTTCCTCGGCGGTTTTCTTGCCGTTTTTTCAGACTGGTCTTTGGTGCACTTGTTATGCTGGAGCCGCTGGAAAAACGACCAAAAGAAGTCACTTGCTCTATTTTTGAAAACCGGTGGAAAACCGGTGGAAAAACTGAAAACGACCAGAAAAAAACCGTTCTAATGAAGACAGCGTTTTCTAAACTCCATTGAGTATCATGTTAATCCAGCCGGTGGCTAGGATTAACATAAATTAACATAAAACTGAGCGGAAAACGCCGACAGAAACCGGTAAAAAACAGCCCACAAACCGACTGATGTGCACATACCCTTACAGACCTTAAAATCCAGCATCCTGGCCAGCGAGAGAATGCAGTTATCCATAGTTATAGTATTATTACTGACTAGATGTGGGCCCGATGTTATCGCATCAGGAGGGTGGTGTTTGTGTGCTGTCTCCTTTGTGTGCCATCTCTCCCCTATGCCTTTTTCTCCGCTCTGTGCTGTCTTCCCTATGTGTGCTATCTCCCCTGTATGCGCTGTCTCCATCTCTCCCATGAGAGGTGCCTCTCTCATGTGCAGTGTCTCTCCCATGTGCGCTGTCTCTCCCGTGTGCGCTGTCTCCACCGTGTGCACTGTCTCTCCCATGTGTGCTGTCTCCGTCTATCCCATGTGTGCTGTCTCTGTCTCCCCTGTGTGCGCTGTCTCTGTCTCCCTCGTGAGCACTGTCTCTGTATATCTCGTGTGTGCTGTCTCTGTCTCCCCTGTGTACGCTGTCTTTGTCAAGCTCGTGAGCACTGTCTCTGTATATCTCGTGTGTGCTGTTTCTGTCTCCCCTGTATGCGCTGTCTTCCCGATATGCGCTGTCTCCCCCAAGTGCGCTGTCTCCGTCTATCCCGTGTGTGCTGTCTCTGTCTCCCCTGTGTGCGCTGTCTCTGTCTCCCTCGTGAGCACTGTCTCTGTATATCTCGTGTGTGCTGTTTCTGTCTCCCCTGTGTGCGCTGTCTTCCCGGTGTGCGCTGTCTCCCCCATATGCGCTGTTTCTCCCGTGTGCGCTGTCTATCCCGTATGTGCTGTCTCTGTCTCCCCCATATGCTCTGTCTCCCACATGTGCGCTGTCTCTGTCTCCCCCATGAGGGCTGTCTCTGCCTCTCCCGTGTGCGCTGTCTCTCCCATGTGCGCTGTCTCTGTCTCCCCCATATGTGCTGTCTCTGTCTCTCCCATGTGCACTGTCTCTGCCTCTCCCGTGTGTGCTGTCTCTGTCTCTCCCTTGAGGCTGTCTCTGTCTCACCCGTGTGCGCTGTCTGTCTTTCCGTGTGCTCTGTCTCTGTCTATCCCGTGTGTGCTGTCTCTGTCTATCCCGTGTGTGCTGTCTCTGTCTATCCCATGTGCGCTGTCTTTGTCTATCCCATGTGCACTGTCTCTGTCTATCCCATGTGCACTGTCTCTGTCTCCCCCATGTGCGCTGTCTCTGTCTATCCCGTGTGCACGGTCCCTGTCTATCCCGTATGCGCTGGCTCTGTGTCCCCCGTGTGCGCTGTCTCTGTCTATCCCGTGTGCGCTGTCTCTGTCTATCCCATGTGCGCTGTCTTTGTCTATCCCATGTGCACTGTCTCTGTCTATCCCATGTGCGCTGTCTCTGTCTCCCCCATGTGCGCTGTCTCTGTCTATCCCGTGTGCACGGTCCCTGTCTATCCCGTGTGCGCTGGCTCTGTGTCCCCCGTGTGCGCTGTCTGTCTTTCCCTTGTGCACTCTCTCTGTCTCCCCCTGTGCGCTGTCTCTGTCTCTCTCATGTGCGCTGGCTCTGTCTTTCCTGTGTGTGTTGTCTCTGTCTCCCCCATGTGCGCTGTCTCTCCTGTGTGTGCTGTCTCCCTCGTGTGTGCTGGCTCTGTCTCTCCCGTGTGTGCTGTCTCTGTCTCTCTTGTGTGCGTTGTCTCTCTCATGTATACTGGCTCTGTCTCTCCCGTGTGTGCTTGAGGTGCCCCCCAGGCCATGGGGAAGTCGGGGCCGGGTCAGTGCTGTCTCTCTGTGATCACAGTAGTCGTGACCCGATCCCGTGGCCTGGGCGCAGTCCAAAAAGGAAGGGGTTATTTACAGGGGATTTTGTTGTGACGCCACCCGGGGGGGGTCAGTGGGGGCCACTGCTGCTGTATTCCTGCTGGGGATGGTGACTTAGAGCAGCGTGAATGGTAAGCCTTCCTCGGGTAGGGCTGAGGGTCCCCAGGGCAGGTGTAAATAGTCTATGTGTGGGATGCAGGGCGACGGGCACAAGGAATAGGCAGACTCATGTTTTTTGTAGTTTCTCTGTTCTTTACTGGAGCAGATGGTGAAAGCTGTCCACGGAGCCTTGAGAGCAACTTAGGGTAATTCTCACCCGGCCGGGTTTTTGGGCTCCTTTACTGTACTGTACTTGTAATTTGGCTCCTGCTGCTGCTTAAACTTGGCTGCTGGCCCTGTCTCGTCCTGTGAGGTACCACTATGAGAGGCAACTCGAGTCCTTTACTTATACCCTGTTCCCAGGTGTCAATTTCTCTGAAATCTATACGTTGCTGTGTCTCTGGTTAGTGTGACTGGGAATCTGGAACCCCCACTGTCCGGTACTGACAGCGGGGATGTGTGACCCTGCATAGTCTGGGACTCCGGTGTCCGTTCTATGCGCCTTCCTCTGGGGTGAGCACGGAGTTGCTCAGCCTCCCAGGTGTGTTCTTGCTTCTCCTTCCCTCAGACCCTAGCTTTAGGCCTGGAACTTGTTGTGGACTCTAAGATGAGCTTAGCACTACTCTTTTACACTCAGGCCATCTTCACAGTCCTCCCAGGAACTGAAACCTTCACAGCCCTCTCTGGAGCTGAACTAACTTGCTCCTTCCTAGACCAGAATATATAGGGGAGCTCACCCCAAACCCGTGCTTGGTCTCCCCCTTCTGGCCGGGAGGTGTTGGCATTGTCTGTATAGTGCGGCCTGCGTATTGCAAGCCGCACGTACATTGAATCAGGTAGACAATATAAAAAGACTAATGTGGCACCCCAGGGTCTAAGTGCCACAGTGTCATTATCGACCCCGGGTGGTAGTGTCACGCTTGAGAGCAACAGAGGGTATCCACACCAAACAGAAACTGCACACAACACCTTTCTTCTTCCAGGCCTGAAGGGGGAGACCAAGACCCGGGTTCAGGGTGAGCTCCCCTATAAATTCTTGTCTCGGCCGGCGTTAGTCAATTCAGTTCCTCCCGGGCGTCTAATCATATCCTCCCGGGCGTCTAATCATATCCGGAGTCAATTCTATTACTTAAAACCTGTCGCACTATATTGATCTTTTTTTGAAAAAGTATGTTGTTAGCCTTGACTCTCATTTAAGGGATTCAACCCATCTGATAAGCCTTTTGAAAAAGTTGCCCCCCTCAACTAATTGTATCTTTCTACCATTAGACGTCACTTCCCTATACTTGAATATAACCCATGAGTTGGGAGTCAAGACTGGCAGTGAATATCTGGTGGGCGACCCGACAATGCATGAAATACAAAGAACATTCATTTTGGAAGGGATTTCCTTCATTCTGAACAATAATGTTTTTTCTTTTAAGGGCATCACATACTGTTAGGTAAGGGGCTGTGCAATGGGAACAAGGTTCACCCCAAGTTATGCCAACCTCTTGATGGGGTTCTTCGAATCTGTCTACATTGCACAGTTCCCCCTGGCATCTGGTCGCATAAGAATGTATAAATGTTTTATAGACAACCTCTTCTTTATCTGGTGAGGCACTAAAGAGGAAGCACTTAATTTTGTGGTGGAATTAAATAAAAATCCTTGGGGATTAATTTTCACCTCTATAATCTCTGAGCGAAAATGCAGTTCCTTGACCTCTCCATTCAGGTTAACGAAGCTGGGAGGGTGTCCACATCAACACATTTTAAAGCGGGTGACGTTAACAGTTACCTTAGATTTGACAGTGGACACCTTCCCAGCTGGATTGTAAACGTCCTTTACAGGCAATATTGGAGGGTGAGGAACCACTGATGAGGATTTCGTCAATGAATCCAAGGTCCTCAAAAAGAGATTTTTATCTGAGGGTTATCCCCAAAAACTGCTAAAAGATGCTTTTACCAAAACAAGGGAACTAACACAAGAAGCATGCATAAATCAGATTGAGTTCAGTACCACTAGATGTATAAGAACATTCAATCTGGCAGGTTGTAATCTTATAACCACTTTTGGTCATTCCCGTGTGGCCTTCAAAATTTGGTAGAGAAGTATTGGTTCATCCTACTCAATGACCCAATCCTTTCAGACCATCTACCAAAACAACCAAAAATCACTTACAGACGGAGTTGTAACTTACGAAATCTGATTGCTCCTAGCAATGTCTAAATGTATAAACAAACAAAAGGAAGGAGTTCCTCAAAAGCGGGGTGTTTTCATTGCAACACACCAAAATGTCTTTGCTGTTCTATCATTGCGAATGGCGCAAAATCTTTAGTTTCACAGACGACGGGGGAGAAGTTTCCCATTAGATGTAAAGTAACCTGTCAGTCTTCCTATATTGTCTACCTGCTTCAATGTACGTGTGGCTTGAAATACGTAGGCCGCACTATAATGACAATGCATGTCAGGTTAAATAAGCATAGGCAAAATATCCGCAATGATTTTGACTCACCGTGACCGGGGTGTTCATGTCACAGGCGTCTGCTTCTCTTGTCACGGAACCGCGCCTGCGGCTGTGAGGCCTGGTGGTCCAGATCAATAGGGGAAATGGCGGAACAATAGGGATGATTTGTCTTCGTGACGCCACCTGCGGGTGTTCTGGTAACTCTACCAGCGCTGCTAGGTCTCCAGGGGATGTTAGGCAGCAGGATGGGACGCTCCCCACAGGATGAGCGGGAGTCCCCGGAGCCGGGAGCTGCGCAAGATGTTGTGAGGCAGCTGCGGTAAGGCTGCTGTTAGGCCCAGGAGTCAGACACAGACACGCCAAAGTCTTTTTAGTACCTTTACTGGTGGTTTTCAGGTACGCCAGACCGGGTTCGTGAAGTTTAGCAATCCTGGAGATTCACAGCAAGCAGTTTGTGTAGGCTTCCTTCTCTCTATACTTCTGGTGCTAAGGTCGGGTGGATGTGGAATCCAGCCGGACTGGGCAGTGTGTTCAATAGAATGGATTTCACCTGGTTGTCGGCACTGAGGGCACTGTAAAAGGGTGATGATAATTCTACCTTTTTCCCTGGGCTCTCGTTGGTAGGTGCGACAGGTGAACAGGGGGCTAGACTCCCTGTGAAGTATGCTGGTTCTCTGCAGTGGCTATGTAGCTTCCACAGCTTCGGTTCCAGTAACCGGTTATTAGGGGAGAGAGTTATGGTCACTCTGGTGTCCCTGAGAGGTGCTTCTCCTTTTCCTCTAACCCCAATTGCAAGGGTTTTCTCACTGGTAGCTAGGCTGACTAGGCCTGGTGTGTGTCTCATAAGCTTGAGATCATGCACAACCTGCAGCTCTTGTAGCGTCTGCACACTCTGGTGTTTCTCCCTCCAAGACTCTATTTATAGGGGGAACTGGCTCAAAGTGACCAGTGGAGCTCCCCCTAGAGGCTTGGGGTGAAACCAGGTGTTCTAAGGTGTTGTTGTGTTGTTTGGTGTTTTGGTGAGTGATGCTTTGCTGTTACTCCATTCATGCCCTAAGGATTTCTGTGGTGCCCAACAGGTGCCAGGGTGCCACATTCCCCCTTAGTTAAACTCAGTTCTCCCGGCTGAGCAAAAGGTTCTTTTTACAACTTAACACTATGCATTTTATGAACATTCAATAACAAGTCTTAAAGAAAAATACAAAAATCACTAAAAAGCAAAAGGGAAAAATATGAAAAAGGTGAAAAGCAGTTCATATGGCACTAGTCCATCTGCCGCAGGCTGGAAAAGGTAAAGTTTTGGCCACACAAGTCCTGTGACAATTGTCCACAGTTTATGAAAAGGAGAAAAAGGTAAAGTCCACACATATTTAAACTTTATACATTCCCTACGGGTGTATCTGCTTGGGAGGCCGGTACTAACCTTCTATACTTTACCAGGCGCTTTCTGTCCCCAACTTGATATACTTGGGACAGAGCCCAGTTCCTCCACCCTTCTGTACACTACTTTTTACAGGTTTTGAAAACAGGGTAACTATTTACAAACACTTTCAGGTAATATGGTTCCACTACATTCTTAAACCCATTCTCCAAGTTTGTTTGGGGGTTGTCCTAATGTACTATGTGTGGATCTGCGTAGTGTGGGTGTTTCCAAAGCTGTTGGTGTAGTGTACGAAATGGTTGTTGGTTCTCTACTTCTGCTGCGTGTAAGACCATAGTAAGTGCGGAGTCTATCAACTGGACTATCTTCTGTAAGTAGTTGAGTAGGAGTGGCTTCTCTTACTGTGGGACTAGCAGGTTGACCGATTACAGGAATCTCAGGTTCCATAATAACAGGCTGCAATTCTTGCACTTGAACTTGTGGTTGGACTTGTTGAATTGGATTTGGTTGCTGATTTTCTACAGGCTGGTAGAAATGCATAACTGGTATGAGGAATACATCACCGCATTGTGGCCAGTCAGCTGGTAAGTATCCAATGTCCATAAGGACTAGGTTTTCTTTAGTTTCTTCATCTGTAGTTACAGCAGGGTAACTGGTTGCTTGTGGGATTAACTGTGATGGACATTTCTTCAAATGATCCCTTGAAACAGTTGCAATAGTATTCCCATTATCTTTACTGATAACGCAAGTTTTTGAGTTGTCATAGTGTGACGGCATAACGGTGTAGGGTATAGATTCCCAACTGTTATCCAATTTGTTGGTTTTTCGCTTTCTTTTTAGCACTAAGTCTCCTGTAGCTAAAGGTTCAGCTGAGGCGTGCTTGTTAAAGTCTTTTTCTTGCTTGGTTCTACTGATTTCTAGGTTTCTTTCAACACTTTCTTGTACTTTTCTGTACGGTTCTTTGCATTGACTGACCCAATCTTCATCAGAAGAGTCTTCGGTGCGTTCGATGGTTCCCATCTGCAAATCAATAGGCAGTTTACCTGGTCTTGCTCGCATCAAGTACACAGGTGTGTAGTTGGTTGAACTGACAGGTATGTGGTTGTAGATGTCCACGAGATCTGGAAGTTTCTCTGGCCATTGATTTCTCTCATCAACTGGTAAGGTCTTGAGCATGTCAATGACTATGTGGTTCATCTTCTCACATAAACCGTTTGTCTGGAGATGATAAGGTGTTGTGCGGATCTTCTTACACACATATAGCCCTAATAATTCTTGGAACAGAGCTGATTCGAAGGCTGGCCCTTGGTCAGTTAAGACTTGGTCTGGATACCCATGGGGGCGACAGAAGTAACTCTGGAACGCTTTGGCTGCGACTTCTGCAGTTAAATCCTTAACTGGAACTACTACCAGGAATCTTGAGTAGTGATCAACGATGGTGAGAGCGTAAGTGTACTCGGTTCGACTTGGGGTAAGCTTCACGTGGTCGAGAGCAACTATTTCAAGAGGTTTGGTGGTAACGATCGGCTGCAACGGAGCTTTCTGAGTTAGATGGTCTTTCCTTCGAAGGTGACATGGTCCACAGTTTTTTACACCATTTGTCAATTGAGCCTCGCATACCTACCCAGTAAAACCGATCCTTCAGGAGTCTCTCCAGCTTCTTCCATCCAAAGTGTCCTGCATCATCATGGTATGCTTCAAGGATCATTTGGACTTCAGTCTTGGGAACTACAATCTGCCAGATGAGTTCATGGGTTCTTGGATTGAGGTATCTTCTGCATAGTTTACCTTGGTAGACAAACAACCTCCCTTTCTCCTTCCACAGGCGTTTAGCAGTTGATGAGGCATCAGAGTCCATGTTGGCGTGTTCTTGAGTGATTAGATCCCTTACCAGGCTGACATCTGGGTCGTTGGCCTGAGCCTCCTTCCAGTCATGGTGAGGTAAAGGGTTCACGGTCCTCTCTACACGTGTCTGGTTTCTCTGATGACATGTTGCTGTACCCGAACGGTGGAAAGCAGGTAGTTCAATCTCTTCCAGGTCATCTATGTCTTCTCCCTCTTCAGGAAGGTGAGGCATTCGGGACAGGGCATCAGCATTGCCGTTCTTGTGACCTGCCCGGTACTTTACAGTGAAGTCGTAGTTAGAGAGTCTTGCTACCCAACGCTGTTCTAGGGCTCCCAGCTTTGCAGTCTCTAAGTGTGTTAGAGGATTGTTATCTGTGAAAGCTGTGAACGGGGCGGATGCCAGGTAATGCTTGAAACGCTCTGTGATTGCCCAGACCAGGGCCAGGAACTCCAGCTTGAAGGAGCTGTAATTCTCCGGGTTCCTTTCCGTGGGACGGAGCTTTCTGCTGGCGTAGGCTATCACCTTCTCCTTGCCTGCTGGCGTTGAGCTAGGACTGCTCCTAAACCTTCATTACTTGCATCGGTGTACAGTAAAAACGGGAGATTGTAATCGGGGTAGGCCAGGATTTCTTCTCCAGTGAGAGACGTCTTTCAGCTTTTGGAAGGATTGTTCCTGTTCTGGGCCCCAGTGGAACGGGGGTCCCCTGATCTTGCCGTTTTTGGATTGACCTACTAAGAGATCTTGCATAGGTGCTGCTATCTTGGTATAGCCTTTGATGAAGCGTCGGTAGTACCCGACCAGTCCTAGAAATTGACGTACCTCTTTGTGATTGGTTGGTGCTGGCCAGTCCTTGATGACGGTGACTTTATCCGGATCCGGTGCTACGCCTTCAGCGCTTACCACGTGTCCTAGGTATTGGACCTTGGGTTTCAGCAGGTGGCACTTGGACGGTTTCAGTTTCATCCCGTACTTGGACAGTGACTCGAACACTTCACTCAGGTGCTGGAGGTGATCTTCATAGGTCTGAGAGTATACAATGACATCATCAAGGTATAACAAGACAGTCTCAAAGTTTTTGTGGCCCAAACAACACTCCATAAGTCTCTGAAATGTTCCTGGGGCATTGCACAACCCGAATGGCATACTGTTGAACTCGCATAGTCCCATAGGTGTCGTGAAGGCTGTCTTCTCACGATCCTCCTCTGCAACGGCAACCTGCCAGTACCCACTAGTAAGATCTAATGTGGAGAAGTAGTTGGCAGATTTGAGTGCAGCTAGTGACTCTTCTATGCGTGGTAACGGGTATGCATCCTTGTGTGTGACTTTGTTGATTTGCCTATAGTCTACGCACATCCTCATACTACCATCTTTCTTTTTAACCAGGACTAGTGGTGCGGCCCAGGGACTACAGCTATCCCTAATGACTCCTGCATTTTTCATGTCCTGAAGCATCTCTTTTGCTTTTTGGTAGTGAGTGGGTGGTATAGGCCTGTACCTTTCTTTGATAGGTGCATGGTTGTCTGTGGGGATATGGTGTTGTACCCCTTTAATCCTCCCAAAGTCAAGTGGGTGTTTGCTGAACACTTGCTCATACTCCCGAACTACCCGGTATACTCCATTTTTCTGGTGAGAGGGTGTATTGTCAGTGCCCACACTGAGTTCTTGACACATTTCTCTAACTGATCTTTGGAGTGAGGGGGTTCATCAGTGACTGTTTGGTTTGAGGATTTTACATCAATTACAGCATCATCTTTTACCTGGTACAATTTTGCGACAGTTGCATATCTTGGCAGTCTGACTTCGTCATCACCATAATTCAATATGCGTACGGGGACTCTCCCTTTTCTCACATCGACCAACCCTCTGGCTGTCAAGAGCGTAGGACTACTATCGGACATTACAGGTTCTACTACAGCTTGGTAGTCCTGCCCTCTGAGGCCTATGGCTGCTCGACACCAGATCATCATTTCACTTCTGGGTGGTACCACAATTGGAATGGGATCTGTAACCCGCACTCTGCCAATTTCACCATTAGACAATGTTACCTGTTGTTGATAAACCAGAGCTCGGATCTGCTTTTGGATTGCTCTCCTCTCTCTGGGTCTACCAGCTTCAACACTCTGTTGGAGTAAAAACAACACTTCATCGATGCATTTAACCATAACATTAGTACCCAGTATTACATACGGATCTTTGTTGTTAGGTTTATCTTGAACCACTAATATACCCTGGTTCTTCAGCTGGACCCTTCCACCTTTACTGTAGCTTCCCATTGTCCCTCTATTGTAACTAGCAAACCATTAGTTGCCTGAAGGTTCATATCGGGATTTGGGGGTTCTAGCTTAACATCAGGCCAGAACTGTTTGTAAAGGGTACTGGGAATGGATGTCACCTGGGATCCAGTGTCTATCAAGGCGGATATAGCGATGCCATCGATGACGATTGGTAAGTATGGACAGTCTCCAACATACTTGTATTCCCAGCTGGACGTGGGCCTGGACAGTCTACTCCTGGGGTTGGCCCTTCTCGCCCAGGGTTTGCCCGTTTAAAGGACGAGACTGTGAAGTACGTCCTCCTAGGTCGTTCTTGCTGACTGTTGCGGCGTCTGTCAGGACTGCGGCGGTCTGCAGGTTTTCCTTGCGACGGCTGTGTCTTTCTCCTCATCCACGGATGTCGTCAGGGCTGTCGGCAGTTGAATCTTGTCCGATGACCTTGCATCTGTCTTGGGTCTTCTCCCAGCTTGTAGCTTGGCCATGTCTTTCATCAGCTGTTCAACATTAGCACACAGTTGCTCGAACCGGTCAGGTGTTACAGTCTGTGCACTGGACTGAATCGCAGGGATTGGAGATGTTGCTGCCGGCACGAAAGGGGTGTCAGCATACTGCTGCTGCTGTGAAGCGGGATCAGGTACTTCGGCGAGCCGTTGTCCCCAAACTGTTAAGTCTCTCAAGGTATCAAACTCTGCGCCAGGATTTTGTATGGACCACCAGCTTGCGTGCTTTCTATCCTCAGATAGTCTAAGGCCCACAATAAATTGTCCAATTAACGCTTTGTTTTCATCTCTGACACCATCAGGATCAACTTGTTTTAACAGTCTGAATGCTTCTTGCAAGCGCAGTGAATAATCGAGGACACTTTCTTGTGCCCCTTGGTTACAACGATAGAATGACAGTCTTAATTCAGCTTCAGTATGGCGCTCAAAAACCCGAGTTAATTTAGCGAATATCTGCTCCACAGACTCCTGAGTTTCTACAGGCCAGCTGCGGCTCTGCAGTTCAGCTGCGCCGGTTAACTGTCCCATAATAACTGAAGCTCTTTGCTTACCGGTCATCGGGTACATGTCCAGGGCCTGGCATATCTTCCTCTGGAAGTTCTCCAAGGTACTGAGTACACCGCTGTACTTAGGTAACCAGGTCGCATTAGGAACGTAGGGTAGAGACATCGGCATAATCGGAGCGGGTTGCGGTGGCATACCGCCGGCTTGTTGCTGTCCATCAAGAGGTATGTTTTGAGGTACCGCTTGGTTTAGCGGGGGTACCGCGTTGTTGGGAACCGGGTTACTCATGGTCGCTCCCCCTTAGTTAAGCGTAGCCTTTCCCTCGGTTTCAAACGGAAGTGTCGGCCTCGCGGTGAGGAGTGAGGCACCACGGGAGTTTCCGGTTCCTGCTGCGTACGGAGGAAGTCGTCAGAGCGTGGGGGCGGGGCCAATCTTCGCGCCCTCTGCACAGTCACGCCCCTTCTTTTCCCGCCTTTTCGCGCAGCAATGGCGGATCAAATTTACAGTTCGATATTTACAGTCAATAAATAGCACACAATACCCGTGATAACGGGCCTGCTCGTATCCTGTTCGTGACGCCAAATTCTGACTCACCGTGACCGGGGTGTTCACGTCACAGGCGTCTGCTTCTCTTGTCACGGAACCGCGCCTGCGGCTGTGAGGCCCGGTGGTCCAGATCAATAGGGGAAATGGCGGAACAGTAGGGATGATTTGTCTTCATGACGCCACCTGCGGGTGTTCTGGTAACTCTACCAGCGCTGCTAGGTCTCCGGGGGATGTTAGGTAGCAGGATGGGACGCTCCCCACAGGATGAGCGGGAGTCCCCGGGGCCGGGAGCTGCGCAAGATGTTGTGAGGCAGCTGCGGTAAGGCTGCTGTTAGGCCCAGGAGTCAGACACAGACACGCCAAAGTCTTTTTAGTACCTTTACAGGTGGTTTTCAGGTACGCCAGACCGGGTTCGTGAAGTTTAGCAATCCTGGAGATTCACAGCAAGCAGTTTGTGTAGGCTTCCTTCTTTCTATACTTCTGGTGCTAAGGTCGGGTGGATGTGGAATCCAGCCGGACTGGGCAGTGTGTTCAATAGAACAGATTTCACCTGGTTGTCGGCACTGAGGGCACTGTAAAAGGGTGATGATAATTCTACCTTCTTCCCTGGGCTCTCGTTGGTAGGTGCGACAGGTGAACAGGGGGCTAGACTCCCTGTGAAGTATGCTGGCTCTCTGCAGTGGCTATGTAGCTTCCACAGCTTCGGTTCCAGTAAACGGTTATTAGGGAGAGAGTTATGGTCACTCTGGTGTCCCTGAGAGGTGCTTCTCCTTTTCCTCTAACCCCAATTGCAAGGGTTTTCTCACTGGTAGCTAGGCTGACTAGGCCTGGTGTGTGTCTCATAAGCTTGAGATCATGCACAACCTGCAGCTCTTGTAGCGTCTGCACACTCTGGTGTTTCTCCCTCCAAGACTCTATTTATAGAGGGAACTGGCTCAAAGTGACCAGTGGAGCTCCCCCTAGAGGCTCGGGGTGAAACCAGGTGTTCTAAGGTGTTGTTGTGTTGTTTGGTGTTTTGGTGAGTGATGCTTTGCTGTTACTCCATTCATGCCCTAAGGATTTCTGTGGTGCCCAACAGGTGCCAGGGTGCCACAATTTCCTATTCCATAGCGTCTCCAAACACTTCCTCGCCGAGCATCAAAGGGACCCCAAATTCTTGAATCTGATCATATAGGGGACACTGCATATGACAGGTTCAGCTGTCTCATAAACAGGGAGAGGTATTGGATATACAAATTGGGGACTCTCGCTCCTGAAGGATTAAGCCTGACATTAGATAATGTGGTGAACTCATTTTTTATTCTAATTTCCCTCATTTGCTGCTTTTCCCTCCTTGAATTTTATCTAATTGTTTGGTTATAGTAATTTTTTATATATCCACGTTTTGCTGTTTTTTTATACATCATTTTCTTACATATCATTTTAATGTATCTAAAATGATAATTTTTTATTTGTGGTTTTATTGCTTTGATTTTATGAATTTCGTCTGTTCATATCTCAATGCGTTTAGCTTAGCTCTGTACATGTATTCCTTCCTGGTTCTCAGAGGGTTAATGCCACTTCTATCTGATTTGTGGTCATTTGTTATAAAATGTGCCTACTTGTAATTTCACCCCATCACCTGAAGAAAGCAGTAATCCATAGCTGAAATGCAGTGTGATTAAACTTCCTAAATAAAGGTTTGTTAAAACATCCCATTGTCCTCCTAAATTTTCTCTCCAATCACCCGGCGCTCCATAGACTGCATCTTCTCTAACCTCCTGCCTTAACCCCTCTCTGAGGGTCTTGAGGCAGGAGCAGCCACTGAAGATTGGAGACTCAAGCTATTGACTTGAGGACCTGTGGTGACATCACTTCCAGTCACGTGATTGCCCTGCTCCAGCGTCCCAGCAGTCTCCAGTAAACACCCGGACACCCAGGCTTCTCCCGTGGTTGTTCAAGGGTGCACAATCCGGTAAGGTAAGTAGACTCCCCCATCTTCCACCTACCTCACTGGACCACAAGGTTTTACCCATTAGTGCCCCCCTGTCTCCAATTTTGTCTTATCAGTGATGATTAACCCTGCGGAACTGAAAACACACTCTGACATCACACTAGCAGCCGGGCAGGCCAGCACCTTCAAGATGTACAAGGAGAGGTTGGGCCAAGTGTTCAGCTTGGACACCCAGTAAATAAAGGGAACTGAAGCATCAGAAAGGACACATGTATTGTCACTTAAGTACCCCTTGACCATGTTCTGCAATGTCTACCTCCTTGGCATTGTTACATGTTGTTGTGCTGGTTTAATGAAAATTGCCCAATTTGTGCACATTTTCCCCCTCCTCTGTTGGACCTGGTGTTCAGGTCTCTCCCCATTAACCCTTGGTGTTGAAAAGAGCCTGTACCTCTGCCACCAGCATTGTCTGAGGGTGATGTTTTCATTGTAAAACTGGTGACTCCAAAAGGAGAGATGGAAATTTCTCCTTGTACCATGGATCGAGAAAGGTAGCCAACCAGTATACGTCTTGCCACAGACATTTACACATGAACTTTGCCATGTGGGCCAAGCTGCCAAAAAGCAAACCTTCTATGTCCCCAACAGTAGGAAGTTTGAAACAGTACCCATCCTCTCCTCACGCTGACTCGCCTTCTCCTCCTCTTCCTCCACATCCTCCTCTCCAGCCTATCCAGCTCTGAAAGACATGAAGCTTGCGTTGGGAGTCCCCTATGTAGCATTAGGAGTCCCCTCGTTAGCACAGTAAAAATAGTCCTCCTCCTATTCATTCTCATCATATTCCTCCGCATCACCCAATGTTGCCTCAGTATATTGGCTGGGCTAGGTAGTATCACTCATTCGGAAATCTGTCTCCATACCAACATGCTGGCCACTCAAATCTTCATCTTTGAGATTATGCAGTGATTGTTTCAGGTGACACAGCAGAAGGATGGTTACACTGATAATAGCCTGATCACCGCTCACGAGGTTGGTGCAGTACTCCAATTCCTCAAGAACCTCACAAATGTCAGCAATCCACACCCACACCCACAGTTTTATGTGTGGTTGATTACTCTCAATCTGACGGGCATGTTGAAGGTGGTATTCAGCTACTGCCCTCTGCTGCTCACTAAGCCTCGCCAACATATGATGGGTAGAGTTCTACCACGTGGGCAGGTCACAAATGAGTCAGTGACTTGTCAAATTGAAGCACTTTTGCTGCGCTGTAAGAGCAGCAAAAGCAGTAGAGGAATGGCTGAAATAGTCGCAAATATGGTGCACCCTCTCAAGGAGGTACGGCAAGTCAGGGTAAGTTTTCAGAAATTTCTAAACACCTAGGACAACACATGAGCCATGCATGGCACGAGTACCAGCTTGCCGACCTTTAAAGCCGTCACCAGCTTACGCCCATTATTACAGATGACCAGACCGGTTTGGAGGTGCAGCGGGGAGAGCAACTGATCGGTCAGTTGTTTTAAAGGGAACCTGTCAGCTGGTTTATGTACCCCCAGCTATAACTATCTGTACCTGTAGCTTTATAATACTATTCTAATCATCCCTATCTGAGCTCATGGTGTAATGTAAAAGGAGAAAAAAAGCATTTATACACTCACATTTCAGTCTACACCTTGGAGGAGGGAGACTGTCTGGCAGGATAATAGTTAACTCACTATTAACTTGCATGTCTAAAGGACCTGTGTGATGTAACGATCATGTGACTATAGTGGATGGAGCTAAGTGAGCAAACTCATATTATGTTATAGGAGCTTAGCTCCACCTATTATAGTCAATAGGTTATGACATCACATCAGGTCTCCCAACATGTTCTAACATGAGGCTGAAATGTTAGCTATTAACCTGCCAAACAGTCTCCGTCCTCCAAGCTGGAGACTGACCGCCTCATTACATAAGGAAATGTAAGTGTATAAATGCTTTTCTTTCACCTTTTACATTATACTATGAGATCAGACAGGGATGATTAGAATAGTACTATGAAGCTGCAGGGACAGACAGTGATAGCTGGGGGGCATAAACCACCTCACAGGTTCCCTTTAAAGCTTGAACAGCTCTGCTGCAGTGTGTGGTTTCTGACCTAAACATATCAGCTTCAGCAGAGCTTGTTGCAGGGATAATTACAAGGACGCATACCCATTACCTAGAATTAAGGAATCATTACCTGCATTAAAATCTGCTAACTACTTTTCCACCTTAGATCTGACTAGTGGGTATTGGCAAGTTCCTGTGGCAGAGGCTGACCAGGAGAAGACAGCATTCACCACGCTATCAATGGGCCTCTGTGAATTCAACTGTATGCCGTTTGGACTCTGCAACGCACCTGGTACATTCCAGAGTTTGATGGAGTGCTGCCTAGGACCCAAAACTTTGAGACCGTCTTATTGTACCTGGATTACATCATAGACTACTCAAGGATGTATGAAGAGCACCTGGAACACTTGGCAGAAGTGTTTGAAGCCTTGTCCGGCTATGGCAATGAAGATAAAGCCATCCAGGTGTCACCTGTTAAAACCAAAGGTACAGTACCTCGGCCATGTCGTAAGCTCTGAAGGTGTAGCACCAAACCCCGAGAAAGTCACAGTGATAAGGTATTGCCCAAGACCCACCAGCGTGAAAGAGGTTAGGCAGTTCCTGGGCCTGGTAGGCTACTATAGAAGATTCATAATAGGGTTTAAAAAGCTGGCAGCCCCTCTACAAGATCTCCTGATAGGGCAATCTAAAAAGGCTAAAGCTCCAAGTTCTCCCATCAAATGGAATAGTGAAACAGAAGAATCGCTCAAGAAGCTGAAGTGGGCCCTGACAGAGGACGAAATCCTAGCTTACCCTCATTATCACCAGCCATTCGTTCTGTATACAAATGCCAGCAACGTGGGATTGGGAGCAGTGCTGTCCAAGTGCAAGAAGGTAAAGAGAGAGTTATAGTCTTTGCAAGCAGGAAGCTCCGTCCTACTGAAAGAAATCCCGAGAACTATAGTTCATTTAAGTTGGAACTTCTGGCAGTAGTCTGGGCTGTTACAAAACGCTTCAAACACTATCTGTCTGCAGCAAAATTTACCATCTTTACCGATAACAACCCACTTATCCACCTAGACTCAGCAAAACTAGGTGCGCTGGAGCAGCGAAGGATGGCCCGGCTGTCTAATTATGATTTCACCATCAAGTATAGGGAAGGCCAAAAAAATGCCAATGCAGATGCCTTATCCAGAATGCCACACCTGAAGGACATGGAAGAGGAACCAGAGGAGCTAGAAGTAGTAGAGCTACCGGTCTTCCACCCCCCTAAAGCAGCACAGTACAGAACAGGTGTGTACCACAAACACCAGAAGGTGAAACTGAACCCATTACCACATCATGGATGGGCTGAAACACAGAACAGTGATCCGGCTGTGAAGTTAGTAAAGGAGCTACTGACGCAGGAAGGTGCGTACCCTGGTCCAGATGCCCCATTTGAAGCTCAACAGCTGTGGAAGGAGAGAAGTAAATTGTTCCTATATGAAGGTAAAGTGTGTAGAAGACACACAAACTCAGGAAATCATGAACTGGTCTGGCAGATCATCGTCCCAAAAAGAGATGTCAAGATGATCTTGGAAGCCTACCATGACGGTGCAGGACATTTTGGATGGAAGAAATTGGAGGTTCTGCTGAGAGAAATATTCTTTTGGGCGGGCATGAGCAAATCAATTGAATTGGTGCAGAAACTGTGGCCCGTGCAACCTACGAAGAAAGGACAAAGAAAGCTCCACTCCAGTCCATAGTAACAAAACAGCCATTAGAACTGGTAGCCCTAGATCACGTCAAGTTAACACCAAGCAGATCCGGCTATGTCCATGGCTTGACCATAGTGGACCACTATTCCCGTTTCTTAGTGGTAGTGCTTGTAAAGGATCTAACAGCCAGAACAGCGGCAAAGGCGTTCCAGACTTACTTTTGCAGACCACATGGCTATTTGAAGCTAAAATCTCTCAAGAATTCTGTCACTTGTATGGGTGCAAGGAGATCCGGACAACGCCCTACAATCCTCAAACAAATGGCCTATGTGAGAAGATGAATCAAATTATAATGGACCCATTGAAGACTTTGGCAGTGGCAGAAAGGAACTTGTGGCCAGTGAAGTTACCAGACCTGGTAGACTTGTACAACCATGTCCCGGTGAGTTCTACCAACTGCACCCCAGCCTACCTAATGCGAGCAAGACCTAGTAAGCTGCCAATAGATTTAGACATGGGAATTCTGAAACCAGATGTCGAAGCACCAGAAGCCAACTGGGATACCATTCGCCAACAGAAGTATCGCCAAGTGCAAGAGTGTGTGGAAAGGAGTCTCCAATAGGCCAGAGGAGACAAGAAAGAACTTACAATCAACATGCTCCTGCAACTCCTTTACAACCAGGTGAGCAAGTGCATAAAAGGAAAAGGCGCACCCACAAGTTGGATGGCCAATTGGAAATAACCCCATACACTGTCTTACCATCAGTTTCGACAACACTAAAGTGTGCTTGATCAGTAAAGATGAAGGAGAAACATCAGTTGTATCCAGAGACCATCTAAAGTTGTGTTATGAAACCCAGAAGACACCAGAGAACCCAGTTTCTGTAGTTAAACCGCCTAAAGAAGAAGATGTGTTTCATACCGTATTGGGAGATTTTCCAAAGACTTGGACAAACTACAATGGAGCTGTTATCATACCTATGTCAGCATTTCCTCAAGTGTTAATACCTGAATCAGTACAGCAAGAAGCACCAAGAGTGGAAGAAGCAGTGATGGCACCAGCAGAAGAAGCACATCAAGAACAGATTACTGTTCCCTTCCTGCTCCCAGTGAACTTGCCAGTACTGCAGTCAGTGTGTATGTGTGTGTATGAGAGTGTGTGTATGAGCGTGTGTGTATCGGAGATTGTGTGTGTGTGTACGCAAAAAGAAGAGAGACCAGGTTGGGACATCACTACAAAGTTGCATCAGCATGGTGACATTACTTCAAGAGGACCAGGATGGGGGCATTACTACAAGATGAGGACCAAGTTGGTGACATTACTACAAGGTTGGGATGGGACATTACTACAAGAAGGACCATAATGGAGGACATTAATATAGGATGGGGACCAGTATGAGGACATTATTACAAGAAGGGGACTAGGATTACTACAAGGGAAGACCAGATGAGAACATTACACAAGATGAGGACCAGGATGGGGACATTACTACAAGAAGGGAACCACGGTGGGGACGTCACTAAATGAGATCAGAAATTGAACATTATTACATTGAGCAAAAAATTCTGGAATTACTAAAAATGTCACTTAGTAATGCGGCCCCCTGATAACAATTTTTATCTATGTGCGGCCCACCAACCCAGCCGAGTTTGAGACCCCTGATCTAAGCATTGTACATCTTATCATATGCATTATAGGTTATAGTCAAGTCACAGTGCCAATTAATCCTACTACAATTGTAGTTATAGCTGTATATATTTCTCAATCACAAGTATTATGTAGTGGCTATATTCATGTACGGTCTTGCATGCATTAATTATATAGTCGAAACTGGATATCAATGGTTGTGCACATTAACAGAATTTATGTTGATTGTATGTCTCCTGAGCTATACTAAAAAATTCTGATCTATATAGTCGCTGCGTGCACCCATATCTTATCTAGCATCCAACTACACAAAAAAGGGCAGACATTTCTGCCATGTAATTCAATAACATGTACACAGACCTAATCAAACATGGAAACCAGCTCACAAGTAAACCACAGATACAACAACCTGCAATGGCACAGAACTGATTACTACCTGATAATGGCGCTGCTTCACCGACCTGGCGTCCTCCCCTGACTTGACTATAACCTGTAATGCAGACGATAAGATGTACAATGCTTAGGCTGGTTTCACACTACGATATTTGCATTTCCGATGCTGTCCGATAAAAATCGGACAGCATCGGATCCGAATTTGGCCCCATGCAGCCCTATGGGCATCGGACCGAATCGGATGTGCACTAAATGCCATCCAATTTGGTCCGATCCGATTCTGCTCCGATTTTTGCACCGAAAATAAGATCGGACAAACTCGGATCGGACCAAATCGGATGGCATTTAGTGCACATCCGATTCGGTCCGATCAATTTAACATGGGGCCCCATGGAGCAGGGTCCGAGGAAACATCTGATGTCTCCTCGGACCCGATTTTAGTGTACTGAGCATGCTCAGTACATGCTCAGTACACTAAACCTATTGTGTGCCGCCTAATTTAACTTCTGCAATGTATATACATACATTGCAGAAGTTAAATATAAGTTAAATCAAGTGTTTAAAATAAAAAATCTTTATTCTCACCTTCCAGCACTCCCTCGGCGTCTCCATCTGCAGCCGCTCAGTAACAGGACCTGTGATGATGGCACAAACCGATCAGCTCATGTAACCCGATGACGCTTCTGACATCATCACAGGTCCAGTACACCTGATCGGAAGCTGATGGAGACGCCGAGGGAGCGCTGGAAGGTGAGAATAAAGATTTGTTATGTTGAAATGACAGGAGAGGAGACGGAAAGGGGAGCAGGAGAGGGGACAGTAGGGAGAGAGTAGGGGGACAGCAGGGGACAGTAGGGGGACAGCAGGGGGACAGTAGGGGGACAGTAGGGGGACAGCAGGGAGACAGCAGGGAGACAGCAAGATGACAGGAGGGAGAGAGGAGGGGGAGCTAGGTGACAGCCCAAACTGATCCTGCAAAAAGTCGGATTCGGATGCCTATTTGGCATCCGATTGCAGGGATCAGTATGGATCCGATGCTGTCTGATTTTCATCGGACAGCATCGGATTTAGCAAAATCGTAGTGTGAAAGTAGCCTTAGATGTACAAAGCTTAGATGTAAGCTGTAGAGTGTACTCCATATAGAGATCTGGATTTTTTGTAGGTCAACTAACAGACAAGGGTATAAATAGCTCTTAAATACAGAATTATGTATATAATTTTTTGTACATCTGTATGCTTTGTAATTATCTTATTTTAGACATATAAAAAAATGCTGCTATATCGACCTATATGTAAAATATACTGCACTTGCACTTTTTAACTTCCTCTAAAAAACCCTGATGTGATCAATAAAAACTATTATTGAATTGCATAAATGGACGTCTGACCGTTATGTTCTTTTGGTGGTTTTGGATAGGCGATAACTTGATTTCACCGGATAACCCCTTATAATGGATTTTGACACATTAATCAAATACTGTGATCCACTTATGAACCTATTTTATAGGCACATTCACCATCTTGGAGCTAGTACAGTATCAGGCAGTTATGATGACATCATAGCTCTGAATGACATCACAACTGATATAGAATGTGCAGAGATCTGCTCGGGAGACATCTTGTGCCACTTGGACCTCACAGCTGGAGGGGACGAGCCCAGGTAGGGAGTGCTCTACTATTACGGAGTTATAGAAGCCAAAACCTCCCGCAATCAGCTGTTATTGCAGGGGGATGTCTCTGTCCCTACAGGACCCATGCGGCATTACAACCTTTTTAGGGGAGAGGAGAAGGGGCAAGTGCTGCAGAGCAACAGATTGTCTACAGAGTGTCAGCTCCTGTTCCCAGGTGTGGATGAGTCAGTGGGACAAGATCCTTTCTGTAGAAAACTCTAGGGACTGTCAAACAGTATTGGGGACTGCAGGACAACTGGCAATATAGGGTCGGCCATATTGTGAAGGACTGGCAGATACCATGCATTGGGCTTGTACTTTGGCTCGTGGCTGATAACTTCTGTTATTGATAAAAATAAGATTAATAAACCTGTATCTACTGTCAGAGCCGCCCGTCATGCTCAGGACCAGTCAGCCTCTGCCAGGTGCTGAATCTTCCTATTGGCCCCATTATTTTCCCAATACAGCAGCGTTACATTTTCCAGTCCAGTGATTCCCTCAAAAAATATTAATGAGCCTTTCTAAGATTCAGAAGATTTTCCTCTATAGTTAATAATTACATTTGGGAGGATCCATCATTACATTACTGGTATAGTTACCAAATGTAGGATTATTTTATGTGACTTTTTGGACTTTCCCACCAATACATTATTAATTGCACTGTTCGACCTGAGTTGTCGGGTTCTTGGATACATTGCCAGAACTACAGCGAGGACTGAAATAAGATTTGAGGTATTTATGTCATTTAGGGTCTGTGATACCGCCCGTGGGCACTACAATGCCTATCATGATTGGGTGAAAACCTGTGTTTGCTCATTCAAAAGGGAAGGAACATATTAAAAGGGAATGTCCATAAAATATATTTTTTGTACCCCATCCAAAGGGCTCAGACTGCCTTAAAAATGAAGGTAGTAACATTTGGATAGGAGATAACTTGATTTCACCGGACAACCCCTTATAACAGACTTTGACACATTAATCAAATACTGTGATCCACTTATGAAACTTTTATAGACACATTCACCATCTTGGAGCTAGTACAGTATCAGGCAGTTATGATGACATCATAGACTCTGAATGACATCACAACTGATATAGAATGTGCAGAGATCTGCTCCGGAGGCATATAGTGCCACTTGGAACTGACAGCCGGAAGGAGATGAGTCCAGGTAGGGAGCACTCTACTATTAGGGGTGTTATAGCAGCTAAAACCTCCCGCAATCAGCTGTTATTACTGAGGAAAGTAGCTTCCCCTACAGGATACGTGGTATTACGGCCCCCTATATTAGGAGGGTGACTATGTAATAACAGTTTTTAGAGTCTGCTCTATTAAGTTGAATGTACATATGTATGTATACCCACATATCTATATGTTATGTAAACATATACATACACACATACTGTAGGTGGGGACAACTCCATATGGCTCGATTTTTGGGTAGTTTTGCCTGTTTCATGGACAAATTATAGCATTTTGTAACAAATCTAGTTGTGAATGCTATTACTCTCTGTAGTCAGCTAATTTTTCCCTGTTGTTGGATCACCGGGTGACCTGTGAGTTATCAGGAATGGGCAGTATGGAGTCCTGAGTTTTCCTTTAGGACATAGGTCACTAAATAATATGGATAAAATAGAAGGGACCCTTTAAATGTGTCTCATGATTATTAAATGAGGCGTTTTGGCTATTTATTAAATGAACTCTCCCTTGATCCATAAAGCAGGAGTGACTATTGTGATGACATCACAAGGCACATGACATCACCGACATTCCGTGACATCACCGACATTCCATGACATCACTGACATTCTATGACATCATGATTAGAATAGAAAGGACAAAGTTCTGAACCTGAATCACTTTGATTTTAGGTCCTGACAGTACGAAGGTGACAAGTCTAGGTGAGTATCTCTCCCCTCCAGGACACATGATGCACCATAGGACGGATGGCACAGCATCTACAGGGTTGATCGTCTGAATGCCCAGCTCGACTACCCATCTTTCCTGAAGACCCAACAGCTTTTTGAGAGTTGGGTGGAGGATATCATCTCTGAAAATATGTTCCACCATTGATTCCATGGTGCTGTACATGAGAAAGGGATACCATTACTCCATTCAATTACCTGTAAAGATAAGACTAAATATCATTAAGGATGGGGTGAATGATTAGTCTAAAGCTATGTTTGCATGTTGCGTTGAACCATAGGATGATCACATCAAAGATGACCGTCTGATAGCCCAGCTCGACTACCCATCTCTGCTGAAGACCCAACAGATTTTTTGAGAGATGGGTGGATGACATCATCTTTGAAAATAGGGTCCCAGCTGCTGTCCCCCCTCATTTCAGTTTAGCTCTCTCGTATCAATGAGGTGATTGAAATTTACTGTGTATTGGTGAGATGCAGGTCTGGACAGCTGTCGTCATCCTATCAACTATAATTATTATTATTATTGTTTATTTATACAGCACCATTGATTTCATGGTGCTTTAGATGAGAAAGGGATGCCCTTACTCCTTTCAATTAGCTGGATAAATAAGAATTAATGTATGTGTGTGTATGCATTATGAAAGATGGAGTGAATGCTTAAGTTTAAGGCCATGTTTACATGTTGCGTTGAACCTTAGGATGATCACATCAAAGATTACCGTCTGATAGCGCAGCTTGACTACCCATCCCTGCTGAAGACCCAACAGCTTTTCTGAGAGATGGGTGGAGGACATCATCTTTGAAAATAGGGTCCCAGCTGCTGTCCCCCCTCATTTCAGTTTAGCTCTCTCGTATCAACGAAGTGATTGAAATTTACTGTATGTTGGTGAGACGCAGGTCTGGACAGCTGTCGTCATCCTATTAACAATAATTGTTATTATTATTATTTATTTATACAGCACCATTAATTTCATGGTGCTTTACATGAAAAAGGAATACCATTACTCCTTTCAAATAGCTGTATAGATAAGAATTAATGTATGTGTGTGTATGCTTTATTAAAGATGGAGTGAATGCTTAAGGTTAAGGCCATGTTCACATGTTGCGTTGAACCATAGGACGATCACATCAAAGATGACCGTCTGATAGTGCAGCTCGACTACCCATCTCTGCTGAAGACCCAACAGCTTTTTTGAGAGATGGATGGAGGACATCATCTTTGAAAATAGGGTCGCAGCTGCTGTCCCCCCTCATTTCAGTTTAGCGACCTCTTTTCAACGAGGTGATCGGAATTTACAGTGTGTTGGTGCGACCCAGGTCTGGACAGCTGTCGTCATTCTATTAGCTATTATTATCATTATTATAATTATTTATTTATACAGCACCATTGATTCCATGGTGCTGTACATGAGAAAGGGATACCATTACTCCATTCAATTAGCTGGATAGATAAGAATTAATGTATGTCTGTATATGCTTTACTAAAGATGGAGTGAATGATTAAGTATAAGGCCATGTTCACATGTTGCATTGAACCATAGGATGATCAAATCAAAGATGACCATCTGATAGCGCAGCTCGACTACCCATCTCTGCTGAAGACCCAACAGCTTTTTTGAGAGATGGGTGGAGGACATCATCTTTGAAAATAGGGTCCCAGCTCTGTTGTCCCCCCTCATTTCAGTTTAGCTCTCTCGTATCAACGAGGTGATTGAAATTTACTGTGTGTTGGTGAGAGGCAGGTCTGGACAGCAGTCGTCATCCTATTAACTATAATTATTATTATTATTATTATTTATTTATACAGCACCATTGATTTCATGGTGGTTTAGATGAGAAAGGGATACCATTACTCGATTCAGTTAGCTGGATAGATAAGAATTAATGTATGTGTGTGTATGCTTTATTAAAGATGGAGTGAATGCTTAAGTTTAAGGCCATGTTCACATGTTGCGTTGAACCATAGGACGATCACATCAAAGATGACCGTCTGATAGCGCAGCTCGACTACCCATCTCTGTTGAAGACCCAACAGCTTTTTTGAGAGATGGGTGGAGGACATCATCTTTGAAAATAGGGTCCCAGCTGCTGTCCCCCCTCAGTTTAGCGCCCTCGTATCAACGAGGTGATCGGAATTTACTGTGTGTTAGTGGGACGCAGGTCTGGACAGCTGTCGTCATCCTATTAGCTATTATTATCATTATTATTATTTATTTATACAGCACCATTGATTCCATAGTGCTGTACATGAGAGAGAGGGATACCATTACTCCATTCAATTAGCTGGATAGATAAGAATTAATGTATGTGTGTGTATGCTTTATTAAAGATGGAGTGAATGCTTAAATTTAAGGCCATATTCACATGTTGCATTGAACCATAGGATGATCACATCAAAGATGACCGTCTATAGCACAGCTCGACTACCCATCTCTGCTGAAGACCCAACAGCTTTTTTGAGAGATGGGTGGAGGACATCATCTTTGAAAATAGGGTCCCAGCTGCTGTCCCCCTCAGTTTAGCGCCCTCGTATCAACGAGGTGATCGGAATTTACTGTGTTAGTGGGACGCAGGTCTGGACAGCTGTCGTCATCCTATTAGCTATTATTATCATTACTTTATTATTATTTATGTATACAGCAGTATTGTTGCCATGGTGCTGTACATGCGAAAGGGATACCATTACACCATTCAATTAGCTGGATAGATAAGAATTAATGTATGTGTGTGTATGCTTTATTAAAGATGGAGTGAATGCTTAAATTTAAGGCTTTGTTCACATGTTGCATTGAACCATAGGATGATCACATCAAAGATGACCATCTGGTAGCGCAGCTCGACTACCCATCTCTGCTGAAGACCCACCAGCTTTTTTGAGAGATGGGTGGAGGACATCATCTTTGAAAATAGGGTCCCAGCTGCTGTTCCCCCTCATTTCAGTTTAGCTCTCTCGTATCAACGAGGTGATTGAAATTTACTGTGTGTTGGTGAGAGGCAGGACTGGACAGCTGTCGTCATCCTATTAACTATAATTATTGTTATTATTATTTATTTATACAGCACCATTGATTTCATGGTGCTTTAGATGAGAAAGGGATACCATTACTCCATTCAATTAGCTGGATAGATAAGAATTAATGTATGTGTGTGTATGCTTTATTAAAGATGGAGTGAATGCTTAAGTTTAAGGCCATGTTCACATGTTGGGTTGAACCATAGGATGATCACATCAAAGATGACCGTCTGATAGCGCAGCTCGACTACCCATCTCTGCTGAAGACCCAACAGCTTTTTTGAGAGATGGGTGGAGGACATCATCTTTGAATATAGGGTCCCAGTTGCTGTCCCCCCTCTTTTCAGTTTAGCTCTCTCGTATCAACGAGGTGATTGAAATTGACTGTGTGTTGGTGAGAGGCAGGTCTGGACAGCTGTCGTCATCCTATTAACTATAATTATTATTGATGCTTATTTATACAGCACCATTGATTTCGTGGTGCTTTAGATGAGAAAGGGATACCATTACTCCATTTAATTAGCTGGAGAGATAAGAATTAATGTATGTGGGTGTATGCTTTATTAAAGATGGAGTGAATGCTTAAGTATAAGGCCATGTTCACATGTTGCGTTGAACCATTGGATGATCACATCAAAGATGACCGTCTAATAGTGAAGCTCGACTACCCATCTCTGCTGAAGACCCAACAGCTTTTTTGAGATGGGTGGAGGGCATCATCTTTGAAAATAAGGTCCCAGCTTCTGTTCCCCCTCAGTTTAGCACCCTCGTATCAACGAGGTGATCGGAATTTACTGTGTGTTGGTGGGACGCAGGTCTGGACAGTTGTCGTCATCCTATTAGCTATTGTTATCATTATTATTATTAATATTTATTCATACAGCACCATTGACTCCATGGTGCTGTACATGAGAAAGGGATACCATTACTCAATTCAATTAACTGGATAGATAAGAATTAATGTATGTGTGTGTATGCTTTATTAAGGATGGAGTGAATGCTTAAGTTTAAGGCAATGTTCACATGTTGCATTGAACCATAGGATGATCACATCAAAGATGACCGTCTGGTAGCGCAGCTCGACTACCCATCTCTGCTGAAGACTCAACAGCTTTTTTGAGAAATGTGTGGAGGACATCATCTTTGAAAATAGGGTCCCAGCTGCTGTTCCCCCTCATTTCAGTTTAGCTCTCTCGTATCAACCAGGTGATTGAAATTTACTGTGTGTTGGTGACAGGCAGGTCTGTACAGCTGTCGTCATCCTATTACCTATAATTAATACTATTTATTTATACAGCACCATTGATTTCATGGTGCTTTAGATGAGAAAGGGATACCATTACTCCATTCAATTAGCTGGATAGATAAGAATTAATGTATGTGTGTGTATGCTTTATTAAAGATGGAGTGAATGCTTAAGGTTAAGGCCATGTTCACATGTTGCGTTGAACCATAGGATGATCACATCAAAGATGACCGTCTCATAGCGCAGCTCGACTTCCCATCTCTGCTGAAGACCCAACAGCTTTTTTGAGAGATGGGTGGAGGACATCATCTTTGAAAATAGGGTCCCAGCTGCTGTCCCCTTTCAGTTTAGTGCCCTCATATCAACGAGGTGATCGGAATTTAATGTGTGTCAGTGGGACGCAGGTCTGGACAGCTGTCGTCATCCTATTAGCTATTATTATCATTATTATTATTATTTATTTATACAGCACCATTGATTCCATGGTGCTGTACATGAGAGAGGGATACCATTACTCCATTCAATTAGCTGAATAGATAAGAATTAATGTATGTGTGTGTATGCTTTATTAAAGATGGAGTGAATGCTTAAGGTTAAGGCCATGTTCACATGTTGGGTTGAACCATAGGATGATCACATCAAAGATGACCGTCTGATAGCGCAGCTCGACTACTCATCTCTGCTGAAGACCCAACAGCTTTTTTGAGAGATGGGTGGAGGACATCATCTTTGAAAATAGGGTCTCAGCTGCTGTCCCCCCTCATTTCAGTTTAGCTCTCTCGTATCAACGAGGTGATTGAAATTTACTGTGTGTTGGTGAGAGGCAGGTCTGGACAGCTGTCGTCATCCTATTAACTATAATTATTATTATTATTATTATTTATTTATACAGCACCATTAACTTCATGGTGCTTTAGATGAGAAAGGGATACCATTACTCCTTTCAATTAGCTGAATAGATAAGAATTAATGTATGTGTGTGTATGCTTTATTAAAGATGGAGTGAATGCTTAAGTTTAAGGACATGTTCACATGTTGCATTGAACCATAGGATGATCACATCAAAGATGATCGTCTGATAGCGCAGCTCGACTACCCATCTCTGCTGAAGACCCAACAGCTTTTTTGAGAGATGGGTGGAGGACAACATCTTTGAAAATAGGGTCCCATCTGCTGTCCCCCCTCTTTTCAGTTTAGCTCTCTCGTATTAACGAGGTGATTGAAATTTACTGTGTGTTGGTGAGAGGCAGGTCTGGACAGCTGTTGTCATCCTATTAACTATAATTATTATTTTTTTTGTTTATTGATACAGCACCATTGATTTCGTGGTACTTTAGATGAGAAAGGGATACCATTACTCCATTCAACTAGCTGGATAGACAAGAATTAATGTATGTGTGTGTATGCTTTATTAAAGAAGGAGTGAATGCCTAAGTTTAAGGCCATGTTAACAAGTTGCTTTGAACCATAGGATGATCACATCAAAGATGACAGTCTGATAGCGCAGCTTGACTACTCATCTCTGCTGAAGACCCAACAGCTTTTTTGAGAGATGCGTGGATGACATCATCATTGAAAATAGGGTCCCAGCTGCTGTCCCCCCTCATTTCAGTTTAGCTCTCTCGTATCAACTAGGTGATTGAAATTTACTGTGTGTTGGTGAGAGGCAGGTCTGGACAGCTGTCGTCATCCTATTAACTATATTTATTATTATTATTTATTTATTTATACAGCACCATTGATTCAATGGTGTGTGTATGCTTTATTAAAGATGGAGTAAATGCTTAAGTTTAAGGCCATGTTCACATGTTGCATTGAACCATAGGATGATCACATCAAAGATGACCGTCTGATAGCGCAGCTCGACTACCCATCTCTGCTGAAGACCCAACAGCTTTTTTGAGAGATGGGTGGAGGGCATCATCTTTGAAAATAGGGTCCCAGCTTCTGTCCCCCCTCAGTTTAGCGCCCTTGTATCAACGAGGTGATCGGGATTTACTGTGTATTGGTGGGACGCAGGTCTGGACAGCTGTCGTCAACCTATTAGCTATTATTATCATTATTATTATTATTTTTTATTTCTACAATATCATTGATTCCATGGTGCTGTACATGAGAAAGGATACCATTACTCCATTCAATTAGCTGGATAGATAATACTTAATGTATGTGTGTGTATGCTTTATTAGATATGGAGTGAATGCTTATTGTATATTGATAAAAGCATCCATTGTCCTGGATTGTGAGCTCCTAGGGGCAGAATACATCTCTTTTCCTTTCCAGGTCGGTTCTCCTCAGCTTATAATTACATACAGATATACTTCAATAAGCTGCAGGTCACACGTGATCCAGGGAGATATCCGATCGCCAGAACTGGGGTCAGGAAGGAATTTTTTTTTCCCCTGAGGTAAAACTCTCCGGGGGTTTTCTTCGCCTTCCTCTGGATCTCTGGGTCTGGTGGCTCATCAGGTCCACAATGTCCGCAGCAAGTTCTGTGGTCTCCATCGGACCTGAGAGTCACAGTGACTCTTAATTTATTGAAGGACCGGTAATATTTTCATTACAATGTTGCTTATTGCTATTCCAAAAATAAATAAATAAAAAAATTATATATTGTGTTTTGTGTTTTATTTGTCTGCACTTCACCCTACAAATTGACAATCGCTCAAACCTCCAGAACTAGAACCAGACTTGATCCGGCATCTAATAAAGTGTCTCATCTATATACATGGCGGCTGCAGGACCAGGTCTATAGGGGGCGCTGTACACAGAGCGGGTTACATGACTCCAGCCATGATAACGTCACCTGTCCCAAGTCATGTTACTATGGGGGTCATTCTCGATGATGGGGGCACTCACAACGTATAGCTCCGGCCATGATAATGTCACCTGTCCCAAGTCACATCACTATGGGGGTCTATCTCGGTGATGGGGGCACTCACATTGTATGGGTCCTATATAATACACTACCTGAAAGAAGACTAAAGGGCAGGTCAGAGAGACACAGAACACAAGGAGACTCAGGAAAAGAAGGAAAATTGCTAAAGAGGTGTCGCAGGGACAACAAGTAGCCACAGGACAAAACAGGGGGGTCAGGAATGATCACAATGGCGCATTCACTAAGACCAGCTGTAGTAAGAAGAGGAGAAAATTAGGAGGATTTGTGCCAAATTATGCACCTATTTATCCAGGGGCTGACTGGCGACGCAAAACCTGGGTGGCAAAATTTTCCCGGCAGCCCTCGGGTGTGGACCGGGGGGGGGGGGTGCTGTCACAAGTTTTCGGCGGCCCGTCTCAGTCCCTCCAGCCCTTAGGTGAGGACCGGGGGGGGGGGGGGCGGTATTTGGGGTTGGTGGGGTGCTGTCAGAAGTTCTCGGCGGCCCATCTCAGTCCCTCTCCAGCCAGGCCCGTATTTGGAGTTCCTGCGCTCTGGGCATTGTCAGCGGTGCGCCCCCCTCATCGCACCACGCCCCCCTGCAGACAGGGGAGTAGCTAAAGGGAGCCTGGAGGTTCCCATTATGGTTGGAGTACATGGTTGCTAGTTGACCGCCACCATGTCACATCAGCAAGGAGGTGGCAGTCATGTTTTGGGTCGTAATCATGTGGAGAGAGCTAGTTTGCCCCTATAGGGTCCATGAAGGCGTGAAAAGGACCACGGCAAAGTATATATACTTTTAGACTGACCACTTTTTTTCTTCGTACAAAATCATCCCCATGCATGACAATGCACCATCTCTTAGTACAGAGCATAGCCCTGAGTAATTGGCTGCTATGGACATAAAAGTAGAGAAAACCATGGTGTGGCCTCCAGTCTCCCCTGATCTCAGCCCTATTGAGAAACTTGGAAGTACCATTAAGCAAAAAAAATCTAAGATGCTGTAAGACATTAACCGTGAAACCAGCAGCTCTGGGAGTCAATTCTGACATCCTGCAAACAAATGCAATCTTAAAACATCCAAAACCTGACAAGTGCAATAAATGCAATATTTGTGAAGGTGATCTCAAAGAAAGGTGATATACAATATGAGACATACTGGTAGGATGGGGACAGTGTTGATGATGTATGTAAAGTGCTGTGGAGTTCATAGTGTAATATAAATGTAAAAAAATATTTCTTCATATGTCGTCACAATACCGGGATCTGAGGATCTTCTATTTGGAGGTCAGGGGCTCTCTGATGCCATGTCGCTGCCTGTCTCGCTGTCTTCCTCTTTTGACTCTGCAGTGCGGTGGACAAGAGGGCATTAACTGGTTAATAACAAGAAGTATGGAGTGTACTAACTGAGCCATACACCCTCCCCATACCATGTCCAGCAGACATTGTAGGATTACTATATGGATTTTATTATTAGGGCACGGACACACTGGGGTGAAACTCGGATGAGTTCAATGCGTGATTTTATCGCAGTGCAGTCAGTTAAACAACGTCTGAAACACATTGACGAGTGTCGGACGCTTTTTTCTCATCCAGATTCTGGATGGGAAAAAGTCACAACATGCTGCGACAGTCTGCGATTCACACACGAGACTCACCAATGCAAGTCTATGGGTCCGACAAAATCATGGACCGCACACTGACAGCACACAGACCATCTGAGAGGCATCTGTTTTTTTTCACTGATACATTATCATTCTTCAGCTGAGACAACTTTAAAATGCTCCTGTAAATAGCAGTAATAGCTGCTGAGAAACAAAACAGATTGCCATGGATGTGATCTAAGAAAACTGTCGGACACTCGCACAGCATTTGGATGTCCCAGTGGCCAGCCACACAGACAGCCCGCCACAGCCACACAGACAGCCCGCCACAGCCACACACAGAGCCACAACCACACAAAAACAGTCAGCCACATAGACAGCTACACAGACGCAGAGAGCCACACAGAGAGACACAGCCACATAGACAGCCACACACATAGCCACAGCCAGCCACACAGAGTCACAGCCAGCAACATAGACAGCCATAGCCAGCCACACACAGGCACACACAGACACAGCCAGCTACACATACACAATATCAGCCACACACATACAGCCACACACATACAGCCACACACAGCCAAAGCCAGCCAGCCGGCCACACATACAGCCACACACATACAGCCAGCCAGCCACATAGACAGCCACACACGCAGCCAAAGCCAGCCACACACAGGCGCAGCTACCCACACACACAGACACAGCCAGCCACACACACAGCGAGCAATATAGACAGCTATAGCCAGCCACACACAGACATACAGCCACACACAGCCAAGCAGCCCCAGCCACACACAGCCAAACAGCCCCAACCACACACAGCCAGCCACGCAGCCTCAGCCACAGCCATGCAGCCACAGCCAACCGCAGCCAGCCACAATCACGCAGCCCCAGCCACACACAGACATAGTTGTTAGGCACACACAGCCAGCCACATAGCCCCAGCCACATAAAGACACAGTCACACACAGACGGCCACATGCAGCCACGCAGCCCTAGCCACACATAGACACAGTCAGCCACACAGACACATTTTGCCACACACAGCCAGAGCCCCAGACACACAGAGCCTGCCCCGGCCAGGCACACAGAGCCTGCCCCGGCCAGGCACACAGAGACTGCCCCGGCCAGGCACACAGAGACTGCCCCGGCCAGGCACACAGAGACTGCCCCGGCCAGGCACACAGAGACTGCCCCGGCCAGGCACACAGAGACTGCCCCGGCCAGGCACATAGAGCCTGCCCCAGCCAGGCACACTACTCACCACCACCACCACCAGCTGCTGCTGCTGCTGCTGCAGCTCATCATGATGTTTATCTTTACACATGTCATGCTGCTGGCTCCCGCGCTGTGGAAGTTGGAACAACTTCCGGGGCCTGCAGTAGAGCTGAGGAGGCGGGGCCCAGAGATTGACTGGAGATAGGAGGACCCACACCTGACCACAAGTCCCATAGAGAATGAATGTGGCTTACCAGAAGTCAGCCGTTAGGCGGCAGATGCAGCAAAATCTGCTGGATCTGCCACAATTCAGCAAAAAACGCTTACAGTAGTCAGGGGGTTCACAGATGTCAGAGTGTCCCTAGCATTCAGATTGTAATGAAGACCTCGATACACAGAGTAAAGTTGGATAAACCCGCCAATATGAACAGGTTGCGCTGACAGTCTAATGTGTGCGGGAGCTCTAAGTGACGATTGTCGGGGAGATAAGGATCCAGCATGTCCGATTACTGGCTCTAGATCCTTTTGTCCTCTAAGTGATTTTCTGCAGCCAGAGATATCTACCAGTGGTTCTAACAGAGAATACAGAAACACTTAGCAGAATGAGTGCTCCTGTACTGTATATAAGAGAATCAAGGAAGATTGCTGCCGGCCAAGCAATTAGACAGCTATCTATAATATTTTAGGGGCTTTAGTAAATTATTTGTTTGGCTGATATTCAGCTGTATTTTTAGTCAAGCTCCCTTACCCTATAATGATTTAGGGTCAAGTCTGTTAAGTTAAAGATTACAACATCCACATGACTACATCACCAGAACCTCCGGCAATACAATAACACATCACTAGAACCTCCATCAGTACATCATCAGAACCACTATCAATACAATAACACATCACTGGAACCACTGTCTGTATATTACCAGAACCACTGTCAATACATCACGATAACAGTATATCCCCTATATTAAAGGGAACCTGTCACCCTCTTTGGCTGCTCTAAACTGTGCCCACCAGCTGTAACAAGATGTAGTTGGGTTCCTGTAACCCCTCTATATGCCCAGACGTCCCCCTGCATAGCTCAGAAATAAACTTTTATTCTCTCCCGCGCTGTATGGTAAGGAGTCCTGAAAAGGTATGGGTGGGCTTGCTCTATGTGGTCCTCGCCGCCCCCTGCTTGGAATACCCTCCCCACTCTTTTGAAACTGCTGTGCAGCCTCCATTCTCCCTCTCCCCCCATTTTCCACAGTGCAGCCCCCATGTCTTCCTCTGCAGCCCCCCCCCATGTCTTCCTCTGCAGCCCCCCCCCATGTCTTCCTCTGCAGCCCCCCCCCATGTCTTCCCATGTCTTCCTCTGCAGCCCCCCCCCATGTCTTCCTCTGCAGCCCCCCCCCCATGTCTTCCTCTGCAGCCCCCACATGTCTTCTTCTGCAGCCCCCACATGTCTTCTTCTGCAGCCCCCACATGTCTTCCTCTGTAGCCCCCATGTCTTCCTCTGTAGCCCCCCCATGTCTTCCTCTACAGCCCCCCCATGTCTTCCTCTGTAGCCCCCACATGTCTTCCTCTGTAGCCCCCCCATGTCTTCCTCTGCAGCCCCCACGTCTTCTTCTGCAGCCCCCCCATGTCTTCCTCTGTAGCCCCCCATGTCTTCCTCTGCAGCCCCCCATGTCTTCCTCTGCAGCCCCCCATGTCTTCCTCTGCAGCCCCCCATGTCTTCCTCTGCAGCCCCCACATGTCTTCCTCTGCAGCCCCCACATGTCTTCTTCTGCAGCCCCCACATGTCTTCTTCTGCAGCCCCCACATGTCTTCCTCTGTAGCCCCCCATGTCTTCCTCTGCAGCCCCCACATGTCTTCTTCTGCAGCCCCCACATGTCTTCTTCTGCAGCCCCCACATGTCTTCCTCTGTAGCCCCCCATGTCTTCCTCTGCAGCCCCCACATGTCTTCTTCTGCAGCCCCCACATGTCTTCTTCTGCAGCCCCCACATGTCTTCCTCTGTAGCCCCCCATGTCTTCCTCTGCAGCCCCCACATGTCTTCTTCTGCAGCCCCCACATGTCTTCCTCTGCAGCCCCCCATGTCTTCCTCTGCAGCCCCCCATGTCTTCCTCTGTAGCCCCCCATGTCTTCCTCTGCAGCCCCCACATGTCTTCTTCTGCAGCCCCCACATGTCTTCCTCTGCAGCCCCCCATGTCTTCCTCTGCAGCCCCCCATGTCTTCCTCTGTAGCCCCCCATGTCTTCCTCTGCAGCCCCCACATGTCTTCTTCTGCAGCCTCCCCAGGGCTTTGCTTCTTAATATTCGGCTGACACAGCGACTCACCTGCATCGGCTTCTCCTCTGTGTGACGTTCTGCAGAGAGGGCGGCAGAGTGGGGAGACCTCGCGACGCTGGCATGACCCCTGCACTGAACCCGGAAGTGCGACGGGGCTGTGATACTGTGCCGGATCCGATGCTGCTGCACTGAACCGCAAACCCCCCCCCCTCCCCCACAGACAGGTGATGTGTAGGGCTCACGTCACACAGGTCCTCCTATCTCCAGTCAATCTTTCTGGGCCCCGCCTCCTCAGCGCTACTGCAGGCCCCTCCATGCCTCCGCTCTCCCTGGAGGGAGAGGAATGGCTGCAGTGCCGCGGCCGCCTCTCTCTCTGACACTGTCTCCTCCGCGGCGGGTCTGTTCACTGCCTGCTGCAGGGTGGGTGAGTGAGGTCCGCGGCCCGTTTCTGTGGGTGGGCGGGCGGCCCTAGGTGGGGGCTATACCACCAGCCCAGGGGGCACTTGCCCCCCTGCCACCTGGGCCAGCCCGCCCCTGTATTTATCAGGATAGGACAGATACACGATTTATGTTAATCATATACATGTCCTGACTGATATCTCCTAGAGCAAAGTCACTGCCTGGTGAAGAAGTGCTGGACTACCCCTATATGTGTAATAATGACCCACAGAGCCGCCTCCATCAGAGGAGATGTACACATATTTGTCCATCAGAGGAGATGTACACACATCTGTCCATCAGAGGAGAAGTACAAACATCTGTCCATCAGAGGAGATGTACACACATCGGTCCATCAGAGATGTACATACATCTGTCCATCAGAGGAGATGTACACACATCTGTCCATCAGAGGAGATGTACACACATCTGCCCATCAGAGGAGATGTACAAACATCTGTCCATCAGAGGAGATGTACAAACATCTGTCAATCAGAGGAGATGTACACACATCTGTCCATCAGGTTGGGGGGGGGAGGATTTTCTCGATATATCCCACTCCTCATAGTACACTTGGATAAAAAGACAATTTACATACGAGGAAGAAGGAACACAAAAAGAACCACTGGATCCAGAACAGCCATATTTGCACAATGTCAAAGCAAAATACAGATTTATGGAAAGCGACAGGTTCTCTTTAATGGGATTTCTGATGGATGAGAATATCTAGATGGATTCCTCACATCACTAGTTTCCCCTATTATGACCAGCCATTAATGGGAGACGTATAGAGATGGGACCAGTCATGTGCCGTGTGCAGGGTCTCCACATAAAAAAGGATACAAAAAGTGGATGGGGTTGGGGTCTACTATAGATTTACATGTTATGGGGCTGCAAAGCCAGTCGATAAACCTGTAAGTGGCGTCTGGGTGCTTTACCTGCACCCCCATTAGTTATTTGTGTTGATAGGTCGGGACATGAGTGGGACTGCAGGTTCTAGTATCTTAGATCCACTAGGGCGATAAAAAACACTGAATAGTTTGAAAATGGGCATCCACTATGGTTGCTGGACACATGAAGTCTTCTACAGCCTTAGGCAGCAGTTTTTATGGTACTCATACTCAATAGATAAAAGTCAGAAAGTCTTCAACACTAAACCCGACTTGAGGCCACACCTCTGGGTTGCCTAATGTCATTGCTTCTCTAGGGCTCTTCTCAGATATTCATTACATCAGAGCCCTAGAAAACCAAAGCTGCCCCTGTGGTGGTCATAACTGCAGCAGCCCAAGAGCCATACTCCTTAATGGGGGTCCCCTGGGGTGGTGAAGGATATAGGATCCATTCACACCACATTCAGTCGTGCATTCAAATCTTTACACAAAGCTTCCAACTGAATCATGAAAAACTGGATTGTGCTGTCTGAAATTATCGACACCCCCGAAAAAAGGTTAATGAAGCCCAAAGATTCAAAGTTTGTTCAATTCAATGGCTTCTTCAAGGACATATCTGAATCACATTTTGGTGGGATTTAGATAAAACTCCGGGGTACACAAATGTAGTGCAGCGATCAGACTTGCAGCACAAATACCAGAGACCAGCTGTAATATGGGGCCCTGCCGGAGGTAAGGGGGCAGGGGCCAGCATCAGGAGAGGTGCTTCTAGTTAATGTTTCCCATACCATTTCTAGTCCTGATTCCCGGATACGACCTGACGGGTCCAATTAATTGGGAGTGGGATAAGGTTTCAACGGTCTATCACTATTTTGGGACTCTCACCTGCACACTATAACTCTTTTATTAGTTAAGCCCCACCCACAATGAATACCAATATTATTATTAAAAACCTCATCATGGCGAGACACAGCTTGGGGTGCAGCTTTCCACCTTTGGCCACTACATGACCCTTACAAGACAATCATGTGTTCACTGCATTATCACACAGAATGTAAAAAGGTTTAGTACCATGTTAGCCAGTTGAAAACATGTTGATTGCTCTTAGTGGGAGAAACAAAATAATAAACTTGTAGTTGTGACCAGGCCCGGAGCCAGCATCTGGCATACCCGGGCTGATGCCGGGGCCCTGAAGCAATGAAAGGGCCCACAGCTGTGTGTGAGCGGAAGCAGAGGAGCCATGCTCACACTCCCTCTCTCCTCTCCTGCTCTGCACTGATCTATGTGATTGGTACACAGCAGGAGAACAAGCTAACCGGGAGCTAAATGGAGGAAGAAGGATCTGCCAGTTCCAGTCATGTGACTGATCACATGACTGAAATCAAGGTCCTAGAAGTAACTGCTTAACTTCTGCAGCCTCCATGCAGCTCCTGCTCTGCACGGATCAAGATCATCTGAATGTGGTAATATATGTGTATGTGTATGCATCTGTGTGTATGTGTGTGTGTCTGTGTGTCTGATTATGTATGTGTGTCTGTATGTCTCTGTGTGTATTTGTATGTGTGTGTATTTGTATTTGTGTATATGTATGTGCATGTAGCAGAGATGTGTGTGTGTTTGTATGTGCATGTAGCAGAGCTGTGTGTGTTTGTACGTGTATGCATTGTACATGTAGCAGAGGTGGGTATGTAATGTGCATGTAGCAGAGCCATATGTGTATCTGTATGTGTAGAGTGCATGTAGCACAGCTGCGTGTGTCTGTATATGTTCATGTAGTAGAACTGTGTGTGTGTAATATGTGTAGTGTGCATATAGCAGAGCTGTGTGTCTACATGTGCGTGTAACATATAGCAGAGCTGTGTGTCTACATCTGCGTGTAGCAGAGGCATCAATGTCTATGGGCATGTAGCAGAGCTGTGTGTCATATATAATTTGGATGGGTGGAGGCGGAGTGTAAAAGGGACCCATTAAGACCCTTTTACCCGGGGCCCACAAAAATCTGGAGCCGGCCCTGATGGCCATATCCCCAGAGGACCCTTACTTCTGAGCAGCGCATTTTCAATTACCGGCTATCCCGGGCCTGCCGTGTGGTTGAAAATGCGTTCGGGGTCATGGCCAATACATTCTGGGTTTTTCATACACGTATGCATATGAAACTGGAATCTATTGATGTGGTAGTGCTGGCCTGCTGTGTGCTGCATAAATTCCTGCGTCGTAGGGATCGGTCATCATACACGCTGGCAAGTTATGTGGATTTAGTGGACCTGACAACAGGGGAAGTCCGTCCAGCGGCTTGGAGTGATGACGACCATGGTGTGGCGCCACTCCAGCCGATGAGCCATGGTCGGACTCAGCAGGATGCCAGAAACAGTAGAGAGGCATACTGCTCCTACTTTAATGGCCCTGGGGCAGTGGCCTGCCAGCACCAGCAGCTGTAGTGTGGCTGGGGCTGCCCGGCCAGCACATGGTGGCCATGGTCTATTCTGCAGGGTGGCTGCAACATGTATTGTTTGCTTTTATGTTATTGTGTGCACGTTTTAGTTAATTAGGTAGTTGAGGTTTATTTGCTATTTTGTGGGTGGTGCACACTTAATACTTTTTTTAACATTTATTTGGTATTTGTGTGCCAATGTGTTTGTTGTGTCTTTACAATATAAAATGATGCTTTACTGTGCGTTGTTTTTTTTTTTTAAATTGCAAGCCTTTTGCCATTGATAATAAATTCAAAATTTTTGGGGGGATCCAAATAACAATGTGTGAGACTCATTACTTGGGGGTGGAGGGCAACCTTTCTGGTGTGCCCAGTGCTTTGTCAGCCATTGTCACCTGTTATGGCAATAAATAGTTAATAATTTATATTAGTTTATAGAAGTCATTCAGAAATCTCTTCGTACAGGCTAGAGGTCTGTTTGTAGGAAAAATGCCTTGCTCTTTCCCCTATAGCCCTTTCTCCTTCTTCCCTCCCACCTTCGGGTTTTCTCTGGCTCAGATTTTATATAATGTTTTGACTTAGAGGTAGCCGTATAAAAGTTCTTATCAGAATGTCTTCGGACTGGATGTACAATTCAAGGCTAGTTTAAACTAACTAACACACAGAATAAAATTGAATGTTTTTTTCAGAATAAAATGTATATTCAGCATAATATGATGCAATTACCTAGAAACACCCCTAAGGAATGCCCCTTTGATGATAAGTAATAAAATTGCTAACCACTCCTAAAATAAAGGTCTTTGTCATTAAGCTCTACACTGACTTGTGTGTCAGCGTGGGTTTTTCGGTGGCGTGCACACACTCATCCAATTTGGCGGCAGACAATTAAGATGACAGCCCACCCGTAAGGTGTGGAGGACATCCATTACACACCTATGGATGGGTACCAGACACAGTATGTGTTGATATGCATGAGCCAGGTTAAGCAATTTGTCCGACAGTGTATGTGGCAAATGTGTGTACATATCCATTGTGGTGTGGTGTGGCCAGAGGGACACCTGGACCCAACACATTGATCCAGGCCATGATATTGTGGGCCATGTAGGTTGACACAATTTGTGGTAGACATGTGCCCACACACACATAGTCTACCTGTGCCATAGCAGCTGTACAATGCCATGGACAAATGTAGGCACAAATGTTAGCTGCATTTTGCCGATATTCCCACCTTTAGCTACTGACGCACACATAGCAAACCACATAGTATGGTAACGCAATTAGTGTATAACTCCAAACCGCTCCTGTGTGATGCGTTAGCGTCTCCTAACTGGATGGAACACTTGTACATGACAAAAGAGACTATTCCGTGTGACAAGCCAAACACACTTGCGTCAGGTTTTCGCCAGCCTCTCTGCGCACCCTGGCCAATCAGGACGCTATTGTATTGGCCAATGATTTTAGTTTGGGAGCGGTGTAGCGGAGTTTGGCACGCCTATATGTTCAAGCCGCTGCACAGGTACACCCACATTCCTTGGTGGTTGCGGCGCGTAAAGCGGTGACGGAAATCAACCGGATGTTTCCTGCAGGATCAGTCTCAACTTCTGGGGAACCACGTTCCCTTAGGTTGAGGACGCAATTGCGGCATGTACATGCGGCATCAGCGATCGGTATCAACCGTTAAAGACGTGCACGCGCACGTTCGGTTGATACTGACCGCAGGTGATAGTTGCGGCGTGTAAAGGTACCTTTACAGAACTTGTTGCACGTAACAGACCTCAAAAAACTTCGGTGTGGCCAAAGACTAAGGTCTTTATGGTTTTTGTGCCCTGTAGCCACGCCCAGGAATGAAGTCTATGTTGGTTTGGTTCGGTTCCCACCAATTTGCACTTGAGTGCTACAGCATGAAGCGCCGCCTGATCATCATTGCAGTCCATTTGTTGAATGATTTTGTACTTGTTGCACTTTTTGTATTTTTCTATTTTTATACATTTATATACGTGTAACGTTAAAGAGATATGCCTCCCATAAAGGGAAAATGTTACTTGCTATGATGCAAACAAAAATGTGTATGTTCTTGTGCCTAACCCTTTTTGTACTGTTTTACAGCCCGCGGACATGCTGTGGCACCCCTGCGGTTTAGTCACCACAGTGGTACGGCACCTGTTCTCCAGATGTAGTATCATGCTCACGGATAAGCCGGGAACAGAAAGCTGAGACACACCAAAACACACCCAACACCCATCCAAACTCCAGGCCAGGGAGATTCTGGGCGGAAGAGGCTCATATATGGAGCAGCCAATCTCCTGGTTGGGGGAAAGAGTAGGTTCAGGGGGTGGGAGGAGTTAGTTAGTTAGTGAGTGAGTGTGGAGAGAAGAAGCAAGATGGAGTTCTAGGGACGCTGGGACTGGGGCCTAGCGGGACCAGTGAGTAGGTCAGCCTCGAACCCCCAGTTCCGAGAACCCCGAATCTGCAGCCAGCTGTCAAGGTCGGGTAGAAGAACGAGTTGCAAAGGGGTGTCGGCCCCAACTTAGTGTTGGTCTGCACGACCAGCCAAGAAACCGGACGCTACTGAACTTCAGGTGCAGGGGTCCCCACCGTGGACTCTCTCAGGCTAAGGAACTATAGAGGGTCGAGAGGACTGGCCAGGCCATCAATCACAAAGGGTCCACAGTTGCCTGCCTTCAGATCAGTATCAGGAAGACAAAGGAAGATATAGGAGAACAGCATAATGAGAGCGGGCAGCTAGGAAAGGCATATGAACGGTGTCTCCATTGAGTGGACCTGAACTACCTGAGAGCTGGCCAAGCTGCAACCTTGGAGGACACACTACCCTGGCTGGGTTGTAATTGGACTTGAACCTTCATTAAAGAGACTGTTAAGAACTGCAACCGCTGTGTCTGTTTATGCCATCCTGCACCTTCTACAACTACAACCACCAGCATTCATATCTACATCTGTACTCATTCCCAGGGGCCCGCTCCATCTGTGGGGAGTGATACGTCAAGCTGCCTATTCACCTATCCCCTGGGAACGCTTACAAGCAGCGCTGGCCATCTCTGACTAGACACCGCAGATGGCGTCACGAAAAATTCTATACACTTTATTATTCTCTGTAAATTTACCCCTTTACATGCTCAGTCAGGGCCACGGCTTCTGTAGTGGTCACAGTGACTACTGAACTGACAGATACCCCGGAGTTTCCGAGTACCTCACGGCCCTTGCGACCGATACATTATTCTCCTGGGATATCCTCATTGACAATTGTCTTACCTATTCTCAGCCATTGTGTATGAATAGTAACATCTTCGGCTGGCCTCATAGTTTGTACTAGAAACATCAGCACATGAAAATAATCATATTGGGCAGAGTTAATGTAATGTGGTCAGTTGGCCACAAGATGGTGACACTTCGCTCTCACTTATTATATTACCCTTGTGTTGACATTTGAGAACTATTTGAGGGAGGGGCAGCAACCCCATAGATAACCTGGAGTCAGGACCAACATTAAGGAAGGGGGGGGTAAATACTGGGCAGTTGTATAAGACTTTTACTACCCTGAGGGCCATCAAGGTCTGTTCTGAAATTAGCATTAAAGCAATGGAAAAAAAATAAACATATTTGGTATTGTTGTGTTCATAAGTGTCAGATCTATGACAATATTAAATAGATTAATCGAATTGGTAAAACATAATATCTGCCTCAAAATGGTATCACTAAAAATGACATCTTGGGGTGCAAAAAATAAGTGTGGCGCCCCTGCGTCCAGGTGGCCACAAAAGGGTACTGCAGCCAGGCAGTTAGGACATGGTAAACACTACACCCTCACAGCCCACATCCCCACGCATAGAGAGGGTTCACATCCAGCTCTGAGGTCAGACACTATATGAGACCAGAGGAGTGGTGGATGAGGAGTGGGTTGGGCACACCAGAAGGTCAGGTGACTGACAGTATATAGAGAGGGGGAGGAGTAAAGGAAGTCAGTAAGCCATGGTGCTGAGATGAAAAGGTTGAAAGAGATTGCAGGTCCTGGAAGAGCCTAAGCTGAGGAGCGCAGACCCGTACTGAGCCAATGCGAGCCAGATGGGGGGGAAAGCCCGTCCAAGATGCTGAAACCACCAGGAGTGTGATAGACAGAGAAGGGACGGTGTAACCCGTGCCCTGGACAGCAGCAGAAGCTACTAACAGCAGGTGGAGAAGCCCTCCTAGATACTGAAGGAAACAGAGGAAGGAGCCTGGTAGTTTAATGCTGTGGACTACTGCAGGCTGGGCTAGAGCAGAGTGTCAGCTCTGAAGGGGACCGACGATTCACCCGGTATCCCCAGATTCACTGACGGGGAGCTTTAGTTTCAAGCTGGAGTTCCTAACCCAAAGAACAGGCAGCTCAGTGACACACTAGGACTCACAGAAGCCCGAGTCACCGCTATACTGTTCAGCGTCCGCATACACCCGTGTAAGACGGAGAAAGAGAGCAATAGCCCGGAAAGGCACACTTAAAGACTGTGTGAGGGGTCACAAGGAGAGAGGAGCCTGGCTGCAAGAGAGAAGGGAACCCGGAAAGGGAGAATGTAACTGTGTACCAACTGCAAATGACTTGTAACTTGCTTGAAGAAGGACAACTTAAGTAAAGCTTTGGAAACCCTGAATTCCTTGTCAGACTCTATCTGCAGACCCTCTCTCCCATACAGGCTTGCACTGGAAAGATCTCAACCTGCAGAGCTACAGCCTGTCAGCACCAACGCTGAGGAGAGATCCCTGCAGCTGCAAAGTAAGTGTACTCACACAGACCAACAGCCTTTAACTCCTTACTGCCCCGGGGGATACAGTTCTCCCCACTGGAACTATACCACATCCGCTGCCCTCACATCACCCCGGAGGTTCTGCAGCAGCGGCGGCCCCCATTACTGGCCGCATCAAGTGGGTGGCGTCACCCGTGACAATCTCCCTTGTAAATAATGCCCTTTTATTGTGCTGAGCCAGGGACACGGTCCGGACCAGGCCACCAGTGACATCCCCAGCAGCAGATCGGTCCGGTACCGAGTACCCCACGTCCCTTGGGGCTCCACAACCTGGCGTCACGAACAGGATCTACCCGGTCCAAAAGAATTGGACCTTGTGCGCCAAAAGAACTGTTTCTAGACTTTTCCCGCCAAAATCTGACCCCAATGGCGGCCATCAGGGACTAGCGCCATGTGCAGAGGGGGCGTTCCTAAGACTCCCATCGTGGGCCGGTCCGGTCCAAGGCGCGAAAAGAGGGTCCCGCCCTGGCTCTCCTTAACTCCGGGAGAGCCAGCAGTCACTCTCAAGGAAGAGCCGCCGCCCCTAGACCCTCCTACCAAGAAGCTGGCGCGAACTGAGCCGGAAATCGTCATCAGGAGGGGGCGGAGCAGGCAACCGGAAGAGAAGCAGTCGCCATTCAGAGACACGAGGACGGAAGCGGAGGACGCAGCAACCAGCACTCCACCCGGAAGACCACGCGTGATCCCGGAGGGCCCACAGAAAGATTTAGTGGAGGAACCCAGCCGAGGAGAGACCCCGTGTGACCGAGGAGAGATGGCTGAAGGAGGAGAAGAACGTCCCCACGTCCTGGACACCCGGAGGGGTGTATTGCGGCTGCTGCCCCCGAGGATGACACGGGTTCAAGAAGCCAATCGGACCCGGATTCAAATCGACATCGACCGCAGCCCGAACTATGAAGTCCAGCTGCAGCGACCCGGCCGGGTCGAGGAGCACGGACGTGCCGCAAGCGACGCCGAAGGCCATACCGCGATACTCGTTGATGTGACTACCCCGCCGCCCATAGTGAATCCGCCATGGAGAGAAGTTGACCCGCTCGGAGCCCTGCCAGAAGGATTTCTGAAGCTGCCGGAGCCCCTGATACCAGCGCCCAAGACAGTAGAGGCCCTACAAGAGCTCGAGTTGTTCCCCAGAAAGAGGGGACCGCCAGCACTTCCGTGGAAGGTCAAGATGGAAGACAAGAAGGAGTGAACACGGGTCCTTAAAGAACAGATGAAGAAACTGTAAGTGTGAATGTACATTGCTCCTTATTGCTCCCCCAACCTTACCTGAATGAATGTTAGCATTCCCCTGTCTGTCTTATGTGTCTCAAACTGAACATTTGCATCATGAACAATGACGTGATACTAACTTTCTTGTAAATAGTTAAGCACACTTGTGTGCTCCCCTTTGGTTTTAAGACCAGATGCAAATGCGAAGTAATGCACGAACTCTGCATTTTGAACTTTGAAGCTGCTTTAGAGACTTTTGCACTTTTTGAGAATTTTTGAAAGTTTTAGCACTTTTTGAAAAGGAAAGAGATTTTATACTTTTATACGAAGCAATGTCTTATAATGTCTTTTACAGAAAAGAGGGTAATGATGAGTATAGATACCCATGCACTTATGTTTATAGTTAAAGCAACGTTCCAAGAATCGTGCCTCCCGGAAGGGAAGAAACCAAGAATTCATAATGTTTATTGTTATATAATATAAAAATGTTTTCAGGGTAACCAATGTCGAGTCGCGCGCGGACGCGCTGTTTAACTCCGGGAGAATGTGGCGCCCCTGCGTCCAGGTGGCCACAAAAGGGTACTGCAGCCAGGCAGTTAGGACATGGTAAACACTACACCCTCACAGCCCACATCCCCACGCATAGAGAGGGTTCACATCCAGCTCTGAGGTCAGACACTATATGAGACCAGAGGAGTGGTGGATGAGGAGTGGGTTGGGCACACCAGAAGGTCAGGTGACTGACAGTATATAGAGAGGGGGAGGAGTAAAGGAAGTCAGTAAGCCATGGTGCTGAGATGAAAAGGTTGAAAGAGATTGCAGGTCCTGGAAGAGCCTAAGCTGAGGAGCGCAGACCCGTACTGAGCCAATGCGAGCCAGATGGGGGGGAAAGCCCGTCCAAGATGCTGAAACCACCAGGAGTGTGATAGACAGAGAAGGGACGGTGTAACCCGTGCCCTGGACAGCAGCAGAAGCTACTAACAGCAGGTGGAGAAGCCCTCCTAGATACTGAAGGAAACAGAGGAAGGAGCCTGGTAGTTTAATGCTGTGGACTACTGCAGGCTGGGCTAGAGCAGAGTGTCAGCTCTGAAGGGGACCGACGATTCACCCGGTATCCCCAGATTCACTGACGGGGAGCTTTAGTTTCAAGCTGGAGTTCCTAACCCAAAGAACAGGCAGCTCAGTGACACACTAGGACTCACAGAAGCCCGAGTCACCGCTATACTGTTCAGCGTCCGCATACACCCGTGTAAGACAGAGAAAGAGAGTAATAGCCCGGAAAGGCACACTTAAAGACTGTGTGAGGGGTCACAAGGAGAGAGGAGCCTGGCTGCAAGAGAGAAGGGAACCCGGAAAGGGAGAATGTAACTGTGTACCAACTGCAAATGACTTGTAACTTGCTTGAAGAAGGACAACTTAAGTAAAGCTTTGGAAACCCTGAATTCCTTGTCAGACTCTATCTGCAGACCCTCTCTCCCATACAGGCTTGCACTGGAAAGATCTCAACCTGCAGAGCTACAGCCTGTCAGCACCAACGCTGAGGAGAGATCCCTGCAGCTGCAAAGTAAGTGTACTCACACAGACCAACAGCCTTTAACTCCTTACTGCCCCGGGGGATACAGTTCTCCCCACTAGAACTATACCACCTCCGCTGCCCTCACATCACCCCCGGAGGTTCTGCAGCAGCGGTGGCCCCCATTACTGGCCGCATCAAGTGGGTGGCGTCACCCGTGACAATCTCCCTTGTAAATATTCCCCCTTTTATTGTGCTGAGCCAGGGACACGGTCCGGACCAGGCCACCAGTGACATCCCCAGCAGCAGATCGGTCCGGTACTGAGTACCCCACGTCCCTTGGGGCTCCACATAAGCCCTCACACAGCCCTCAAACAGGTATGTTGAAAAATGAAGACGTTACTGGTATCTGAAAATGGTGACAAAATCAATTTTTTTTTTACAATTCTAAGAATTTTTTGTCACATTTAAAAAAAAACAACTATACATGTTTGCGTACTCATACTAACCTGGATTACGAGGTCAGTTTTACCATATAGTTAGCATGGTAAATAAAAAGACTCAAAAAACTTTGTGGAATTGCACTTTTTTTTCTGCAATTTCAAAGCACTTGGATGTTTTCCCATTCTCCGGTACACTATGCGGGAGAACTGAATGGTTTCATTAAAAAGTACAACTCGTCCCACAAAAAACAAGCTCTTATACGGCTATGTGGAAGGAAAAAGGAAAAAAAAGATGGCTAAGACGTGGAGGAAAAAACAAAAACGGAAAATTGTACATGGTGAAAGGGTTAAAACCCTTGTAATAGCCATATAATAAGCATTTTCCAGAAAGGAACGGCACTCACCCAAGAACTTTATATGGCGACAGCCTTTTATTTATTTCCAGTAGTCATCTATACAGTTGCCGGAAAGGGGGGAGCCAAGCACAGCCTCCATATTAAAGATACAGCACAGCACAGCCTTCATGTTGCCCAGCAGCAGCCTCCATATAGCCCAGCACAGCTTCCATAGCCCAGCAGCAGCCTCTGTATGGCCCAGTACAGCCTCCATAGCCCACAGCAGCCTCCATATAGTGCAGCAGCAACCTCCACAGCCTAGCAGCACCCTCTATAGACCAGAATAGACTCCATAGCCCGGCAGCAGCCTACAGTCATGGCCAAAGGTTATGAGAATGACACCAAAATTATATTTTCACATGATCTGCTGGTTTTTATTTGTGTTTGTCTGATGTTTATATCACATACAGAAATATAATTGCAATCATATTATGAGTACCAAAAGGTTATATTGACAGAATGAGTTAATGCAGCAAGTCAATATTTGCAGTGTTGACCCTTCTTCTTCAGGACCTCTGCAATTCTCCCTGGCATGCTCTCAATCATTCTTGCATAATCAATGCTTGCATTTTGGCAGAATTTGTTGGTTTTTGTTTGTCCACCCGTCCCTTGATGATTGACAACAAGTTCTCAATGGGCTTAAAGGGAACCAACCACCTCAGATGACGACTATAAGCAGTTAATACATGTCCCTGCACCCTACCTACACCGTTCCAGCTATGTTTTTGCTAAGAATATTGATAAATGCAAACCGAAATATACAGTTTGTAAACTTACATTCCTGCGTACTTGAGGGCGTCTCCCTCGGGCTCTCGTACTAGAGGGCTGTGCTCATCATGCCTGCTCTCCCCCTCCCTTATGCACGCCCCCTCTCAGCCTGCTATAGTGATGTGAGGCTGATTGCGTCATAAAGGGGCGGGGCTACAGGGATGCCGCGATTTAGCCCCGCCCCTTTATGATGCTAAATCTCTATGTTTTGGTCCCTGAGCCATTTAGTTATCACCTTTGCTTTATGGCAAGGTGCTCCATCATGCTGGAAAAGGCATTGTTGGGCGCCAAACTGCTCTTGGACGGTTGGGAGAAGTTGCTCTTGGAGGACATTCTGGTACCATTCTTTATTCATGGCTGTGTTTTTAGGCAAGACTGTGAATGAGCCGATTCCCTTGGCTGAGAAGCAACCCCATACATGAATGGTTTCAGGATGCTTTACAGTTGGCATGAGACAAGACTGGTGGTAGCGCTCACCTCTTCTTCTCTGAATAAGCTGTTTTCCAGATGTCCCAAACAATCGAAAAGGGGATTCATCAGAGAAAATGACTTTACCCCAGTCCTCAGCAGTCCACTCCCTGTACCTTTGGCAGAATATCAGTCGGTCAATGATGTTTTTTCTAGAGATAAGTGGCTTCTTTGCTGCCCTCCTTGAAACCAGGCCTTGCTCAAAGAGTCTCCGCCTCACAGTGCGTGCAGAAGCACTCACACCAGCCTGCTGCCATTCCTGAGCAAGCTCGGCACTGCTGGTAGTCCGATCCCGCAGCTGAAACAGTTTTAAGATACGGTCCTGGCGCTTGCTGGTCTTTCTTGGGCGCCCTAGAGCCTTTTTGACAACAATGGAAGCTCTCTCCTTTAAGTTCTTGATGATGCGATAGATTGTTGACTGAGGTGCAATCTTTCTAGCTGCGATACTCTTCCCTGTTAGGCCATTTTTGTGCAGTGCAATGATGGCTGCACGTGTTTCTTTAGAGATAACCATGGTAAACTGAAGAGAAACAATGATACCAAGCACCAGCCTCCTTTTAAAGTGTCCAGTGGTGTCATTTTTACTTAATCATGACTGATTGATCGCCAGCCCTGTCCTCATCAACACCCACACCTGTGTTAATGGAACAATCACTAAAACGATGTTAGCTGCTCCTTTTAAGGCAGGACTGCAATGATGTTGAAATATGTTTTGGGGGTTAAAGTTCATTTTCTAGGCAAATATTGACTTTGAAAGTAATTGCTGTTAAGCTGATCACTCTTTATGACATTCTGGAGTATATGCAAATTGCCATTAGAAAAACTGAAGCAGTAGACTTTGTAAAAATTAATATTTGTATAATTCTCAAAATCTTTGACTGTATATAGCCAATACCAGCCTCCATAGCTACATATAATCCCACATGCCGCAGCACACAGTAAATGAAAATTGATTGATCATACTCACCTTCTCTCCGTTCCCCCATGGCTCTGTCCTCAGATGCTGTCCAATGCGCTTCCTTCCTGCACTGCTGCTCCAGTATGATGAGGTGGCAGGGTGATGACTCATGCAGGAAGGAAGCTCCACAGCCCTGGGAGCCAGCACATGGCTTATTTGCATCACATGCAAATTAGCCATGTGTCAGGAACTTAGTCAGGACCTGCATCTCTCTGGCGCCCTCTTATCTTGTTGGCCAAACACTGTATTGACAAAGGATAAGCAAAGGAGCACGGCCGCTCTAATTTATGTCGTCTATTGTAGCAGGAGATGTGATGGGATGTATATATACCACCAGTTCCTGCCAGGAATATATATATACCTCAATCCAGCCACCCTCAAGCCACAACATCACATAAATATAAAAACTATGCTACCACCACCGATCCCTTTCAGGTGGATCGGAAACCCATTTGCTAACGTGAATTTGCAGAAAGGATGTGGCGGTTCGCCCATAGAACAAGAAGAACGAAACTAGCAAATTATAATTTTTATTCCAAAGAAATGGAAGTGTTTACAAAGGATACAAAAAGATATATTAAAGAGACAATTTACAATTATGAAAATAAAAGAATAAAATTAAGAGACTAAACTTGTGTTACGCTGTGACAATCGCACATCTAGAGGGGAGAAGGCACCCTTGGAATGGGTTATGATTCTGCCTCACAGCTGTAGTCGTGCTATGTCCTTCATCTGGGCTGGAATGGACGCTCTAGTTTTATGCTTTGAGCCATAAACCCAGGCACTCCCCCTTTGCTGACCTTACATATGGGCTGTCTTCTTGGAAAAATACCCATCTCCAAAGTTATCAAAAACTCCTTTCATATCTTTGGCCTGGAAGCTCCTAGGTCAAAGATCATGTTTCTCTCATGATTTTATGTGTTTTGTGAGTCCAGACATGGGGTATCTCTGTCTTGCGGCCGGTCAGAACCTTGTTTCCCAGGTTTCTGATATTCTTTCGGGAATGGAAAAAGGTGCTCTTGTTGAGCCCAGGCTTTGGGGTACTCGGGTATCAGGCTCCACAGATAGCGTCTGCTGTGTCACGGGGAGTGGTGGCCGTGCCTGATCCCGTGTCCTGGGTCCATCTTCCAAAAAGGGGTTTATATTTACAGGGAATGTTATATACAGATTGTCGTGACGCAACCAGTCCGCCGGAGTTCGATGGTAATGCGGCTAGTTGGCAAAGTCCTCTACAGGTAGGGCTGGACCTCTGGGGCAGCGTATTGTGAAGGGGCAGCTTGTAGTGGAGCTGTAGATGGGATAGGGAGTGTTGGAGCAGTCTATGAGGGGTACCGGGAGCAGTGAGGAATGACACACACACATTGCAAAAGTCTCTTTTAGCTTTTACTGATGGTACGCAGGTAAAGATGTCCAGGGCACCGACAGGTGACCAGGTTGCACAGTGGGTCTCCACAGCAAGTGGGTATAAGGCCTCCTCTGTTCCTCTTTGGTAATTCAAGCCCAGCCTGCATGCAGCCAGTCTGGCCTCCTCTCTCTTCCTGACTTGATGTTTGTCTCTCCTCCTGTGCAGTCCACGGGTTACCCTCTCTGATCCCTGTGGTGGTACACTGATGTGGCGCCCCGCAACGAGTGCGTCACAAGAGGGTATTGCAGCCAGAAATGCAGCCGCAATATCCTCTGACTCAGCAATGATCCGGTTAACATAGAGATCCAACCCAACACGCAACACCTAGAACAGGGGACCAATCATAGGTCCTGGGGGGTGGAGTGTTAGGGTAGTATAGTAGAACACACAATAATCTAGACAAAGAAAGGAAAAGGATCTAGAACCTGACAAGAGCAGACTAGAACTTGGAGAGGAGTGGGGGCTCCGCACCCCGTGCGGGCCCCTGGGCCGTCACCGGTCGGGTGTCAGCACCTGAGGCCTTAACCACCGGGATTGGGCATATCTACACGGGTTCCCAAAAGACTCCCGTGCCCACAACTCACAGCCGGTTCACTGGTACCGAAGCTGGCAGCAGTTCACCTCTGCCACGCGAACCAGAAGAGTGGAGGATCAGCTTTGCAGGAGCACCCCACCACCAGCCAGTTTCCAGTCGTCTAACCAGCGGTGTACCCACATCATGGATAGGGCATTGAAGCAGCCTCCCCGTACCCGACCTGGTATTCCTGGGCGACGCTGGCAAGAAACTAAGTAGGTAGAATGGAGGAACACTGCGGATCTCTAAGGGACACCATCACTGCTGAGTCCACCTGGTCTACTACTCAACCACTGTATGCCATGTACTGCCTACTGGTTACAGTAAAGACCCGTTATAGAGACTTTCTGTGTCTGTGCCTCCTTATGAACTGTCCGTCCGCACTAACAGGTAACCGCAGCTGCCGCACAACATCTTGAGCAGCTCCAGCCTCCGGGGATCACCGCTCAGCCTGTGGGGAGCGTAACATCTTGCTGCTGTCCATCCCCCGGGGGTTCCGCAGCGTCGGTAGCCCTTACCGAACTACTCATAGGTGGCGTCACGAATAAATTAAAAACCCCTTAATCTGTTCCACCAAGACGTCTTCACTTTTGATCTGCACTACACCGGGCCCCACTACCGGCAGGCGCGGTCCACCCGTGACAAGGAGGAGGGAAGCATCGCCTGTCTAAACCGGAGTCCCGGCCCACGGTGAGTCACTGATGCATCTGGCTCCCCCTCCTTGACCTACAGGGGGACCGGGTGACTGAAGTCTCCACGGTGTGATGGGGTTCTCTGTCGTCCTGGAGTATCCCACAGGTGCGGATCCCCGAGGTCCGGTACGTCTTAGGGTGAACTCTCACTAGTTCTTCACTCCCTTTTGGCTTTTTGCTCTTTTGGCTTTTTGCTCCTTGCCTACTGTCCCCATTTAGGCTGGCGGGACATCAGAAGGGCCACTCCGGGTCACTGGCTCCAAAAAGTGGCACCAACCACCAGGAAGTCTTCGCAGCTCTCCTAGCATCTGCACACTCTGACTAACTCCTCCCCCTGCAGCAGTTTTTATAGGGGATCTCACCTAAAGGCAGTGGGTAGAGCTCCCCCTACTGTGACGGGGTGGAAGATGTTGCATGTGTGGCGCCCCTGCATCCAGGAGGCCACAAAGGGAACTGCAGCCAGGCAGGTAGGACATTGTTAAACACTAACACCCTCACAGCCCACATAACCCACGTGTCAGAAAGGTTACATCCAGCCCTGAGGTTAGAGACTATATGAGATCAGAGGGGTGGTGGATGAGAGGAGTGGGTTGGGCACACCAGAGGTCAGGTGACTGACAGTATATAGAGAGGGGGAGGAGTGAAGGAAAGTAGTAGGCCACAGTGTGCTGAGATGTAAAGACTGAAGGACATCACGCTCTCTGGAAGTGTAAGGCTGAGGAGTGCAGACCCGTACTGAGCCAGTGTGAGCCAGATGGGGGGGAAAGCCCGTCCGACGCTGAGACCACCAGGAGTGTGAGAGAACAGAGAGGGACGGTGTACCCGTGCCCTAGACAGCAGCTGAAGCCACTCACTGCAGGTGGAGAGGCCCTCCTATAATACCAGAAGGAACAGAGAGAAGGAGCCTGGCAGAGCCTCGTGCTGGAGGACTGCTGGAGGCTGGGCTAGAGTAGAGTGTCGGCTCTAAAGGGGACCGTAGTTTACCCGGCATCCCCAGACAACACGACGAGGGGTCTGAGTTCCAGATTGAGATCCCTAACCCAAAAGGACAGGCAGCTCAGTGACAGACTAGGACTCACAGAAGCCCGAGTCACCGCCATACTGTCCAGTGTCACACAACGTAGAGAAAGAGAATGCAACAGCCCGGAAAGGGACACTAACAGACTGTGTGAGGGGTCACAAGGAGAGAGAGGCCTGGCTGCAGAAGTAGAGAGAACCCGTGTACTTGAACTGTGTACCAACTGCAAATGACTTGTAACCTGCTGAGAGAGAACAACTAAGAGTAAAGCTTTGGAAACCCTGAATTGCCTCTCATGTCAGTCTATGCCTGCAGACCATTGCTCCCCTCATACAGATCCAGCCTGTCAGCAGCAGCCAAGAGGAGAGACCCCTGCAGTGCCTGCAAAGTAAGTGTGTTACACCTGCACCAGAGACTTAACCCTTACTGCCCCGGGGGATACAGTTCTTCCCACTGGAACTATACCATCACCGCTGCTACTCCATCACCCCCGGAGGTTCTGCAGCAGCGGTGGCCCCATCACTGGCCGCACCAAGTGGGTGGGGTCACCCGAGACATCTCCCTTGTAAATATTCCCCTTTATTTGCCGAGCCAGGGACACGGTCCGGACCAAGCCACCTGTGACATCCCCAGTACCGTCCAGTCCGGTACCGAGTACCCCAGTCCCGTGGGGCCCGACACATGTAGTAGATACTTGCTGTGGAAACCCAACTGTGCATTAGAGAAGTCTGTGGCTACCTGTATGAGCAGGGCGCCACACTCTGAAATCTGCAAGTCATCCACATCCCAAAAATCTGATTTATGTATTTGTGGTATTAATGTGTATTATTAAATTCCTGATAGGGAGGGGAAGCGTGAGGGAAGACAGTGTGTTTCTAGAAACCAGAAGGGGGCGGAGAAGTGGGTCAGCTAGTGGTATTGTAGAACAATGGAAAATAATTCATATTTTCCTGACACCATGTGCATGGGCAGGACAGTGGCAGCGCTCAGCTGCTGGCTGAGTGTCCCTGATGTCAGGGCTGCCTGTCCCTGATGGGCCCCTGGCATCAAGGGCAGGCAGCCTTGATGGACAGTGAGCCTCCCAGCTGCTCCGAGCCTCAGCACTTGCCCAGGTATTCCGGGTGCTGATTCCAGCCCTTGCCATAATCATCAACATTTACAGAAATAAACACTTGAAATAGATCACTCTGTTTGTAATGACTATATCTAAAATACGTGTTTCACTTTTTGTATTGAATTACACAAAGAAATGAACTTTTGATGATATTCTAATTCATTGAGATGCACCTGTATATATATGTGGCTCATCTTTATGCATTCCTTTGTCACTCTATATAATAGTTGTATACATGGAATCAGTCCCTCGGCCACGTAGGCCTAAAAATATGTGCCTCATAATAATGTGGCGCCCCTGCGACCAGGGTGGCCACATAGGGAACTGCAGCCAGGCAGAAAGATAGACAGTTTGTGCACCAAACACCCTCACAGCACATACACACCCACTAGAGCACAGCACCCAACCCGGAGCCCGGGACTCTAGGCGGGCAAGGGGTGGTGGGGTTTAGAGTAAAGTGGGTGGGAAGGAAGGAAGGTCAGGTGACAGATAGTACAAAAAGAGGAAAAGAGGAGGAAGGAGTTAGTAGGCCGGAGTAGGCAGAGAGGTAAAGACCAAGCAGGCAGAGTGAGCCGAACAGCCAAGACCAGACAGACAGTGACACATCCCGGTGGGATTGGGCTCCCTGGAGATGCAGAATCTACAGAGACACCGTTCCATGGAGAGAAAGCTCGTCCATAGCTGGCATCTCAGGGGAGTATGAAGACAGAGACTGGACCAGTATCACCGGGTCTGAGGAACACGATAGAACCGACCAACTACAGGCGGGATAGATTCCCTGATTGCATCTGGAAGTCACACGGGTTAGAAGGAGCCTGGTAACACTTTGAAAGACAGGGTTACTGCAGGCTAGGCTAACACCTGAGTGTCAGCTCTGAGGGGGACTGAAGTTATACACCGGCTCCCCAGACAAACCGACAGTGAACACAGATTCCAGGTCCGTTTTCCCACTACAGGGTTGGAGGCTCAGCAGCATCCAAGAGGACCCGGCTTACCGCCCACACACAAAGGGGGAAGCTACATACAAGTGTGTCGCCCCAGGGTATGGGGTACTCGGGTATCAGGTAGCAGAAGGATTAACTGTGTCACGGGGAATGGCGGCCGCACCTGATCCCAGGATGTGGTTCTTTTGAAAAGGGGATAATGTACAAGGGATTATTTACAAAGTTAGTTGTCGTGACGCCACCTGCAGTTCCTGGTGACGTAGCACCAGCGCCGCCACAGACCGCCGGAGGTAGATGGGATCACGGCTAAGTTGGTATAGTTCTCCACAGGCAGGACTGGACCTCCGGGGCAGCAATCCTGTGAAAGGAATAAGTTCATAGGAAAGAAGATGCAGCAGAGTCAAAGTCACTTCACTCCCGGTACTTTACTGGAACTTTAGCAGCGTTATTACAGTCCTCAGTGTAGCAAGATGTTAAATGACAAGTAACTAACGGATAGCTGCAAGCGGATCACAGGTAGTTGGATGGAACCCTCAGCGTGTGCCTTTTCTCTTTCAATTCTTCCCTGCTTCTCAGTATTCGGTGTGAAGTCTGACCCCATAAAGCGGATCTGGCCTCCTGCTGTCTCTCACTCTCCTCGCTTCCGTCATCGGGTTACCTTCTGCTGGCCGACCGCCAAACCATCAAGCGGTGCCTGGTACCCTCTTCTGGTCGCTTAAGAGTCTGGGCAGTATATATATACCCTCAGAAACACGGATTTTCTGTGTTCCTTAGAGGATCCCACAGGTGCGGGCTCCGGTGCCCAGTGTCTTTCCTGGGGTGAACTCCTGAAGTTCCTCTATCCCCAAGTAGCTATCTGCACCTGCGATCTGTTCTTTCTCCTGGTGAGCCTGTCTCAGACGCTCCTTATCTGATCCAGACTCACTGTCTGACTGCTAGTCCAGTCTCCTCTCTCTCCCCCCTAGAGGTGACTATATCCCCTCTCGGGTTCCTCCCACCATGTGATCTAGTGTGGGGGTGCTTGTGTGTAGGTTTCACCCATCACCCTGAAATCTACTTGCAGCTGTGACGCCTGCTTTGCGGGGAGCCACATACCCCCTTGATTGAATATACTCATCCGCGAGTATTAGTACTTGTCTACCGGGAAGTGAAAAACATTTTATATTCATTAATACCAACAGGTAACTATTTACAACAAGCAAGCTTAGGTTTCTTCCCATTACTGGGAGGCTCATTACTTTAAACATTGCACATATAAAATACACATTATTACTTCGGCCCAACAGGACTGGTACTACTATGCGGGACCAGCGGTAATCTTTAGTCCAGCACAGTCCAGCGTGTTTTATCACCGCTGGGCCGCTATTCACTCGTCATCAAGTCAAACAGGGAAGAAAAAGTTCAAATGGAAAGTAAGTCTCTGGGTCTTCAGATTCAGGAAAAACACTTGGGACACACATTATTCAGGGGCTTGCAAAAGGGAAAAATATAAAAATTAAAGAGGCTATATACAAACCAGTGTCTCGCTTCGGGACTCTCTTGCAATTAAGGAGTCTACTGTTCAACGGGGGTTATCTGCACAACGGGCAATGCGGATGGCAAACCAGCCTAACGGGCTGGGGTGACGTTCATAAGTCACCTGCTCACCTCTGTACAGGTCTCGCCTTGGATGCCCTTTTCATAGATAAGACTCCACATCTCGCCGGGAGAAAAAGACATCGTCCAGTAGTCCAGGTTCTCTTAAGAAACCCCAATCGTCCTCCTGGTAAACGGAAAAAAACTGTCCCTGCTTTGTGGAGTTCTAGTGGATGTGGGGGCTGAGCTCTGGCTTCCTCGCGGAGTCTCCTTGTTGCTTGTCCTAGCTGGTACCAATCCTCTCGTCGCCTCTGCATCGCCACCTGGTCTCTTTCATCCATGGCTGGCCGGGTGCATTGCAGCGACTGGTACTGCGGGGGTGGAGAACTGCCGATGGGGACTCGCGGTGTTACTCATGTCTCCGCGGAGCTCAAGATGGCGGGAACTCCTCGTTGGTGCCGCTGCCATGTGGTCCACCACGCTACTTCTGGAGTGCTCCCTCCCGAGGCTCCTTCTGGTTCTTCATCGGTGTCATCGTAATCGTACTCCTCTTCAACCTCTGCGTCCAGGGAGGTGGGGGATGTCCGAGCTGCCTCCAGCCGGAGACAACTGCTGGCCCAGGACGGTGGTGGAGTCGAGGGTTCAGTCTGGACTCCTGTGTCCCGGGTCTGGACAGGTGGTACGACGGGTGGCAAGGAGGCGCAGTATTCTTCAACGGTTCGTTCAGCCACCGCCGCCTCCCGTGCCTCGCGGGTCGTTCTCCTTGAGGACAGTTCAAATGTCCGCTCGGCACTCCACCGCCTACACACCCAAGTCAGGGTTTGTTCCATCTCTTGGTGGAGTCAGGTGAAAGCATCCCGCCAGTAGTCAGCATCCACCTCCATCGTCAAGAGGGATGCCGCTGCCGGATTGACCTGCTCCAGCGCTGCTCCAGCGCGCCCATGATATCTCTCCACCAGGGTGCTGCCATGCTGCCAGGTACAAAGGAGCTTTGTTGTTTCTGTCCTTCTCTTCCGGTTCGTTTTGTTATCAGCAGCCACTCCCACGGAACTTCCTGTGGGCCGCCCCCGTGATTGATTGATGGCAACTGGGGCGGCCACACTTTTTGGCGACTCTGTCTTGGCCCTCCTACTTCTAGGGGATGAGGCACACCCCCGGGCCAACACATGGTGTTTAGTACAGTTGTGGCCAAAAGTATTGAGACCCCTGCAATTGTCAGATAATACTCAGTTTCTTCCTGAAAATTATTGCAATCACACAATCACAAATTCTTTGGTATTATTATCTTCATTTAATTTGTCTTCAATGAAAAAACACAAAAAGAATTGCCCTAAAGCCAAAATGGATACAATTCACACCAAACATAACAAAGGGGGTAGACAAAAGTATTGGAACTGTTAGAAAAATCATGTTATGCTTCTCTAATTTGTGTAATTAACAGAACCTGTAACTTACCTGTGGCACCTATCAGGTGTTGGCAATAACTAAATCACACTTGCAGCCAGTTGACATGGATTAAAGTTGACTCAACCTCTGTCCTGTGTCCTTGTGTGTACCACATTGAGCATGGAGAAAAGAAAGAAGACCAAAGAACTGTCTGAGGACTTGAGAAACCAAATTGTGAGGAAGCATGAGCAATCTCAAGGCTACAAGTCTATCTCCAAAGACCTGAATGTTCCTGTGTCTACCGTGCGCAGTGTCATCAAGATGTTTAAAGCCCATGACACTGTGGATAACTTCCCTAGATCTGGACGGAAAAGAAAAATTGATGAGAGATTTCAACACAAGATTGTGCGGATGGTGGATAAAGAACCTCGACTAACATCCAAATAAGTTCAAGCTGCCCTGCAGTCTGAGGGTACAACAGTGTCTACCCGTACTATCCGTCAGCATCTGAATGAAAAGGGACTGTATGGTAGGATACCCAGGAAGACCCCACTTCTTACCCCGAGATATAAAAAAGCCAGGCTGGAGTTTGCCAAAACTTACCTGAGAAAGCCTAAAACGTTTTGGAAGAATGTTCTCTGGTCAGATGAGACAAAAGTAGAGCTTTTTGGACAAAGGCATCAACATAGAGTTTACAGGAGAAAAAAAGAGGCATTCAAAGAAAAGACCACGGTCCCTACAGTCAAATATGGCAGAGGTTCCCTGATGTTTTGGGGTTGCTTTGCTGCCTCTGGCACTGGACTGCTTGACCGTGTGCATGACATTATGAAGTCTGAAGACTACCAACAAATTTTGCAGCATAATGTAGGGCCCAGTGTGAGAAAGCTGGGTCTCCCTCAGAGGTCATGGGTCTTCCAGCAGGACAATGACCCAAAACACACTTCAAAAAGCACTAGAAAATGGTTTGAGAGAAAGCACTGGAGACTTCTAAGGTGGCCAGCAATGAGTCCAGACCTGAATCCTATAGAACACCTGTGGAGAGATCTAAAAATGACAGTTTGGATAAGGCACCCTTCAAATATCAGGGACCTGGAGCAGTTTGCCAAAGAAGAATGGTCTAAAATTCCAGCAGAGCATTGTAAGAAACTCATTGATGGTTACTGGAAGCGGTTGATCGCGGTTATTTTGGCTAAAGGTTGTGCAACCAAGTATTAGGCTGAGGGTGCCAATACTTTTGTCTGGCCCATTTTTGGAGTTTTGTGTGAAATATTTTGCTTTTTGCTTCATTCTACTTTGTGTTTTTTCATTTAAGACAAATTAAATGAAGATAATAATACCAAAGTCCATTTTAAGTCCAAGTTCAAGGCGCACAGTACCTGGTGGTACCGGGCACGATATCCTGTTCGTGACGCCAGATAAAGATGTGTCGCCCCAAGGTGTGGGGTACTCGGGTATCAGGCGGCAAAAGGGTTAACGGTGTCACGGGGAATGGTCGGCTGCGCCTGATCCCGTGTCCCGGGGGACGGTTCTTTTGAAAAGGAGATTATGTACAAGGGATTATTTACAAAGTTAGTTGTCGTGACGCCACCTGCACTTTCTGGTGAAGTAGCACCAGCGCCGCCACAGTCCGCCGGAGGTCGGTGGTATTGCGGCTGAGATGGTACAGTCCTCCACAGGCAGGACTGGGACCTCCGGGGCAGCGTAGTGAGGAGAAACAGGTTGGAGTGGAGCTGGGATTGTATAGGGAGAGTTGGAACAGTCTATGGAGGATACTGGAAGTGGAAAAGAAGGATACACACATGCAGGAAAGTCTCTTTTACCTTTTACTGTTGTTAAGCAGGTAAAACAATCCAGGGCACTGACGGGTGGACAGGTTGCACAGTGGGTCCCCACAACAAGTGGGTATAAGGCCTCCTCTGCTCTGTGGTATTCGTCTGAAGCACAGCCTGCTTGCAGCCTGACTTGACTCCTCTCTCTTCCTGACTGTAGTGTCCTCCTCTCCTCCTGTGCGGTCTCCGGGATACCTTCTCCTGATGACTGCGGCTTTGCCTTGCTGTGTCTGACCCACAGAGGATACCTGGTAGCCGAGGCCTCCATGGTGCAACAGGGTTTTCTGTGATCTTATAGTGTCCCACAGGTGCGGATCCCCAATATCCGGTGTTTCTCCTGGGACGAGCTCCTCAAGTTCCTCGCTTCCTTTTCTGTCCTAAGCTCCTTGCCTTCAGTCCCACTTAGGCTTGCGGGACGTAGAAGGGCCACTCCGGGTCATTGGCTCGGGCCTAATCGCAGCACCGACCACGAGGACGTCTTCGCAGCTCTCTGCACACTCTGACTAACTCCGCCAACAGCAGCAGTATTTATAGGGGATCTTGCCTAAAGTCAGCAAGTGGGGCTCCCGCTACTGTGCCGGGGTGGAAGCTGTTGTATGAAGTAGGTACCTGCTGTGGAAACCCAGCTGTGCATTAGAGAGATCTGTGGTTACCTGCGTGAGCAGGGCACCACACAAGGTGCTGAGCTGCCGCCATACAATCCACTAGGAAGAACAGACAGAGAGAGAACCAGCCTGAAAGGTTAATAGAATTAGTGAGGGGCCAGTGTTAATGGAGTTGTGAATGGAACTGTACCATGAACTGTGTTGTAAACTGCTTAAACTGAGGAACTTGAGAGTAAACCCGGTGAACCCTGCTTCAGTTTCTCGTGTCTGATTCCAGGTATACTGAACTTTGCATTACACACCTGTTACCCTGCCAGGAGCAGCCCAGCCCGTGGCGGGCTCACCCACCTAGCTGCAGCCCATCCATCCCTCCATCCTCCTGACAGAGCTGCGCTACAGCGGTGGTCCTATCACTGACCACAATCCGAGTACCCCGTCCTAATTGGCTCCACAATAATACATTGACATTAAAAAGGCTCTGATCTCTCTGTCAAAAAAATTGATCTCCTTCTCTATGTTGTTGTGTATGATAGCATTCACTGTAGTCTTGTGCCACCTACTGTCCAAATTATAATTAAGCACAAGTTCAAGCCTAGAATATCTGTTTTATGTGGGAAACAGGGGCGTAACTACAATGGGTCAGGAGTGGACATATCATTGGTGCAACCTGTGCGGCCGCACAGGGGCCAAATAGGTGAGGGGGCCCGTTTCTACCTCCAAAGCAGGTGGAATTGTGTATTTTGATAAGCTCTTTGACTCCAAGGGGCCCATATTCTTGCACATGTGCCGTCTTTTGTCTGTGCCCGAAACTGACTCTCTGAAAATGTCAGTCTCGGCCAGGCTGGCCTCCTCTCTTCTTTTGGTGGTGGTGAACAGGAGAGGGGGCCCACTCAAGAGATGATGGAGCGAGGCTCAGAGGAGATTGGCAGGAGAGGGGTCTTTAGAAAAGGTGAAGGGGCAGGGCCCGGAGGAGATCTGGGCCCCCTCTCCTGTCAATCACCGCCGGGCCTCTCACAGCATTCACAGTAGTCATGCCCTGTTGGTAGCCCTGACTGCAAGCATTAGGCTCTTTCCTTGCACTATGGTAAATCCTCTACCCATGCCCACAGGAAGAAGAGACCTTCACCTAGAAGTTTCTAGGATCCAGATGCTCCATTCTTGCTTTAGTAATCCGACTCTCTGAGGTCCCTGTTGTGTGCGGGAAGGAGACATGGACCCATTGAAAGGGAAAGTAACTGTCAGAGACTCTAATTTAGTGTTGGGATGGGTTGTGCTCGAACTCACAGGACCAGAAAGATCGGGGACAACCCAGTGTGAGCTAAAACAGTGTCTGATGCTATGCTGTGAACCTGGAACTGTTCTTAAGTTATGTGCCCCTATCTCACATGTGAAGTGGTTAATGAAGAACTGTGGAAACTGCTGAGTAAAGATCTGTTGTTTGAAAAGAAATGTTGGCCTCAATCTCAGATTCAGCTGGCATGTGGTCCCGTCCTGCCCAAGGCAAGCGAACATGCAGTCTGCTAAGAAGCACGGCCTACACCACACAAGTCAACGCACCCAGCCAGGACCATGGTTTTTATGTAGTGTCCGGAATGTATCCTACACCCGCGACTACCGCCTCTTGCCAGCCTACACATCATCAAGCAAATGTCTCAGAAAGCCTTCATCATTTCCAGGAACTAAACATTTTGCCATCCTATTCATGTAGATCATGTCTGTAGATTGCCCTAGTCCAGAAAGGATTATGGAGCTCTTTGCATAAATCTGTCAAAACAATTAGATGTTTCCCATCTAATACCTTTCTTCCTTCCTCTTCATAGTGGTAGCTGATACATTCGAGGTTTACAACCTCTTCATAAATGTCAGGTGTATACAGCCCTTCATACACTATACATGAAGATACTTTGTACCAAGCATCTCCTGATGTACAGATTTGCAGCTGCTGGTTATCTACTCATTAATTATTCAACATCTAGATGGACCATGAATGAGAATAATAGCATCTGGGCACCTACATACACCTAAAGCCATTAGTACGATGTTGATATGATGCTTTATGATGCTCGTATGATGCTAATATTTACTACTACGGTACCATAGCAGGCAGACATGTCAACATAACCAGTTTTACTGAGAGTCAACCTGTTTTCAGCCGCTTCCAACTGGTCCACTTGTCAAGTATAACTGTCACCCTGTTCTTGGTGTCCCACAGTAAGTAGTAAAAAACTAATAATCTATTAATATAATTACCTTGTGGCGTCTGGCATCTACTTCTGCCATCAGGATGCCCTCCTACTACGCGCCGGCGGCAGCTATATTTGCACATCCAAGTGATGGGTGTGCAAATATGGCACCCGCTGCTGGTACTGGCCCCTTGCACGGTACTACCACTGGTGCTACCAACACCCAAAAACAATGACATCCGAACTGACACCAGGAACCCGATGCACTCACCCCACAGCCCTCACTGCTGAATGAGGAACTGAACCTTAGCAAACCTGGCATGCACAGTCACAGTACCTCAGATCGCTGCCATGTTTGAACACCTGGGTTTTCCAAGATGGCAGCGGCCTCAGTAACTGGGCACAGAGCGCATGAAGAGGGGCACAAAGGGCGCACAAGGAGGGCGCAGAGAGTGCACAAAGGAGCACATAGCATACAGGGAGTAGAAAGAGCAGCCAGGGGGCAGAGAGAGTGCACAGGGGGCAAAGAGAGTGCACAAGAGGGGCACAGACAGAATACAAGGGGTCACAGAGCACACAGGAAGTAGAGAGAGCACCCAGGGGATGCAGGGGCTGAGAGACCGCATAGGGGGGCAGAGAGAGTGCACAGACGGGCAGAGAGAGCGCACAGTGGGACAGAGAGAGTGGACAGAGCACAGAGACAGCACACAAGGGGGCAGAGAAAGCGCACAAGGGGTCAGAAAGCGCACAAGGGGTCAGAAAGCGCACGGGGGCAGAGAGTGATGTGTGTGCAAATATGGTGCCCACTGGCAGTACTGGTATGGCATGATGGTGGCATGACCCAATGCGAGTATGCGCACTAACTCTCACCGACCCTACCTTTGGACACGACAGGGGGGAGAAAGCACAAGTGGAAGAGTCAAAGCAGAGGGGGCAGAGAGATAGCACAGAGGGGCATAGAGAGCACAAAGGGGGTAGAGTGCAGCGGGCAGAGAGGGTGCACAGGGGAAGGGGCAAATGCACAGAGGGGAAGAGAGGGGGAGGGGTGAGCACACAGGGAGTAGAGAGAGAGTGCACAGGGTGGAGACAGCCCCGAGGGGAGAAGAGAGCACAGGGGGAAAAGACTGCATACAGAGGGGAGAGCACACAGAGGGAAGACAGCTCAAAGTAGAGAGCACATGAGCGGAGAAGACAGTACAGAGGGGAGAAGACAGAACACAGGGGGAGAGAGACTGCCTAAAGGGGGGAGAGCACAAAGAGGGAGACAGCTCAAACTAGAGAGCACATGAGGGGAGAAGACAGCACATAGGAGGAGAGAGACCGCATACAGGGTAGAGAGCACACAGGAGGAAGACAGCTCAAAGGAGAGATCACAAAGGGGAGAAGACAGCACCAGGGGAGAAAGACCACATTCAGGGGGAAAGCACAAGGGTAAATCAGCTCAAAGGATAGAGCACAGAGGGAAAAAGGCAGAACAGATAGGAAAGAGAGAGTGCACACGAAGGAAGAAACAGCTGCCGCGCCCATCGCCACAGAACCCACCCCCATGTTGATGTCATTGCCCTCCCGAAGTGATAGCATTGGGTCCACATCTAGTAAAAATAATAATAATAATAATAATAACAACAATAACAACAATAATAATCAACTTCAGGGCAGGATGCTCACAGTTCAAGTAAAAAATTTTCATAGCTCCAGAACTGTATGTTTAGTTCACTGGATGGGAGGATAAAGTATGACAGACCCCAAGCTACACATAAATGTCAAGTAGCATGACAGACCACACACTACACATGAAGGATGAGTGGAGAGTATAAGATCCTTTATTACATATGAAGGGCAAGTATAGAGTCACAGATACTGTGTGGCGCCCCTGTGGACCGGTCACCACTAGATGGCGCAGCAGCTGGGATTGGTAAGTCAGTCACCCCACACACATACCCAACACATCCCCCGATCCCAAGTTTAAGTTACTCTATGTCTAGCAACAGAATAGTGGGAGGAGCCAGGTGGAGGGTGGAACGTTAGGACAGAACTCAATTGGGGGTGGGAACATAATAACAAAAAGGACAGACACACAACATCAAGTGCGAAGCGCGGAGCTGAAGTTAAACCCGTCAGCCAAGTAGTCAGAGAGACCAGACTCAGAGAACCCAGACCTGGCAGCCTGTGCTACCATATGGCTAGCCCAGGTACCAGGATGAGAACCGAAGGAAGGTAGAGGGAGTCTAAGGTGTACCAGGGTCAGTGGGGACACTGAGAGACTGGGCCGGAACCAGAGTGCCGGCTCTGCTGAAGTGGCAGGGAAGCTGCATGCCCCAACCATGAAATCCGGCGGGGTCTTTATGTCCCGAGTTCCAACCTCTGGCACAGTGAAAGGAAGTCCATCGAACTAGGGCTAGGAAACCTGGGAGGGTGCCCACTGAAAGCCCATGACCGCTGGACCGTAGCTAGTGTGCGAAATAGACTGAACAGGCCCGAGAGGAACATGAGAGGGGGTGTCGCAGACGAGCCGCCCCAGCTGCTAAGACTACACTGGAGCCACTGTTGTACTGAACTGTGTGTGTTGTAACAACTGATGAGCAAGGAAGTAAACCTGGTAAAGCTCAGAATTGTGTGAGACTTTGATTGTGCGCCTGAGAGGTGGCAGACGGATTCTGCGAGCCGGCAGTAGGAAGCTGCCTCATAGTACCGAGACCTTTGTACTACACCTACACTTTGTAAGCAGTAGCCCTGAGGACCAGCCCTACCCGTGGAGGGAGCAACATCTCTGCTGCAAGCCACATCATCCCCAGAGGTCCCAACTGCAGCGGTGGCTGCTAGTGATGGCCGAATCCTAAATTACTCGGAATCGCTTGACTCTAGCGAGTCCGAGCACAGGACTCGCTACTCGTTGCGAGTCTAGCGAGTCCAATGTTAATGAATGGGGAAGCGAGTAATAGCGAGTAGTGTGAGATTTACAAATCGCAGATGTGTCTCGGAAGCTTCAGCCTGAAGCAATCCTAGTTTTGTCATTTATTTGCATTGCTCGTTTACTTTGTAAGTAATCGCTGACTCGCACAGATAAGATCCTGTCTTCTCTGTGTTCTGGCTGCCCCAGCTCCAGGGTCCTAGAGCCCGCCTGCTGCCTGATGTAGCAGTGCTGAGATTGTTCTCAGTCTGCTCATTCCCTGTGTACAGACATGAATGTCTGTGCACAGAGATGATGTAGCAGAGCTGAGATTGTTCTCAGTCTGCTTATTCCCTGTGCATAGACATCTATATTTATGCACAGGGGATGTAGCAGAGAGGACATCGCGTTTTGGACTGCGTCGGACGGAAGAGGATTTTTTTAATTAAAGATGGAGTCCCTAATGGCTTTTTTTTTTATTTCTAATAAAAATTTTTCCTTGTGTTGTGTTTTTTTTAAAACAATTTAATAGAAATTCATGGCGGTCATGTCTAATATTGGCGTGACCGCCATAAATTTCGGGCTTAGGGCCAGCTGATAATACAAAGCTGGCCCTAACCTCTTTATTACCCAGTGTGCCATCGCTACCAGGGCCGCTGGAAGAGCGGGGTTCAGCGCCAGAGGATGGCGCTTCAATGAACGCGCCATCTTCTGGGGCGGCTGCGGGCTGCAATTTGCAGCGGGGGGTGCCCAGAAAGCTTGGGCATCCCTGCGCTGCGGATTCCAGCCCCCAGCTGCTTAGCTGCACCTGGCTAGACATAGAAATTGCGCGGAGCCCCACGCATTTTTTTTTAATTATTTCATGAAATTCTGAGATTCTGACTCTGAGACTCTGACTCTGAGACTCTGGCTCTGAAATTCATGAAATAATAAAAAAACAATGCGTGGGGCTCCGCGCAATTTCTATGTCTAGCCAGGGACAGCTAAGCAGCTGGGGGCTGGAATCCGCAGCGCAGGGATGCCCAAGCTTTCTGGGCACCCCCCGCTGCAAATTGCAGCCCGCAGCCGCCCCAGAAGATGGCGCGTTCATTGAAGCGCCATCCTCTGGCGCTGAACCCCACTCTTCCAGCGGCCCTGGTAGCGGTGGCACGCTGGGTAATAAAGAGGTTAGGGCCAGCTTTGTATTATCAGCTGGCCCTAAGTCCGAAATTTATGGCGGTCACGCCAATATTAGACATGACCGCCATGAATTTCTATTAAATTGTTTTAAAAAAAACACAACACAAGGAAACATTTTTATTAGAAATAAAAAAAAAAGCCATTAGGGACTCCATCTTTAATTAAAAAAATCCTCTTCCGTCCGACGCAGTCCAAAACGCGATGTCCTCTCTGCTACATCCCCTGTGCATAAATATAGATGTCTATGCACAGGGAATAAGCAGACTGAGAACAATCTCAGCTCTGCTACATCATCTCTGTGCACAGACATTCATGTCTGTACACAGGGAATGAGCAGACTGAAAACAATCTCAGCTCTGCTACATCATCTCTGTGCACAGACATTCATGTCTGTACACAGGGAATGAGCAGACTGAGAACAATCTCAGCACTGCTACATCATCTCTGTGCACAGACATTCATGTCTGTACACAGGGAATGAGCAGACTGAGAACAATCTCAGCACTGCTACATCATCTCTGTGCACAGACATTCATGTCTGTACACAGGGAATGAGCAGACTGAGAACAATCTCAGCACTGCTACATAATGTCTGTGAGCAGGCAGGCTCTAGGACCCTGGAGCTGCACAGAGAAGACAGCTGGACTCCGCTCGCAAAGAAACAGCAGTTATCTGCGAGTTTCCCTGCTATCACTGGCACAGTAGCCAGTGATGACTCGCATGAGTCTAATGCAAACAATGGCAATCCTAGTTTTTGTCAGCGTTTCTGGCAAAACTAGGATTGATATTGATTTGCATTGGACTCGTGCGAGTAATCACTGGGAAACTCGCAGAGTACCGAGTCCTGCGAGTCCCTTACTACTCGCCGAGTAACGAGTCCTAGCGAGTAGATTCGCCCATCCCTAGTGGCTGCCTCTAGCTGCAAACCACAGGTCGCATCACGATAATTCTTCATAAACTGTTTCCCCATCTCTTTTTACTGACTCGCCCGGGACCACGGAGCCGGGTCACGACACTGAGACATCCTGCAGCCCCCAAACGATGACGAGAGGGCCCAGTTACGAGTACCCCAAGGCCTCGGTGGGCGACTCACCTGCACTACACATGGAGGGCAGTTAAAATGTCACAGACCCCATACGACACATGGAGGGCAGGTATAAAGTCACAGACCATATACTACACATGGAGGGCAGGTATAAAGTCACAGACCATATACTACACATGGAGGGCAGGTATAAAGTCACAGACCCCATACTACACATGGAGGGCAGGTATAAAGTCACAGACCCTATACTACACATGGAGTGCAGGTATAAATCACAGATCCCACACTAAATATGGAGGGCAGGTAGAGAGTGACAGACTCCACACTACACAAGGAGGGCATGTAGAGTGTGATAAATTCCACACCAAACATGTAGGGCAGGTCAAAAGGGAATCAAAATACGAGTAAATAACCCCAATTTAAAGAATAATCAAAAACCTTTTTATTAGACAATAATAAAACACACCTCAATCAAGTGACAATAAATAGAAAAAATTTTTTAAAAAAAAGGTCAAAAGGGGCAGACACCACACTACACATGGAGTACAGGAAGAAAGTAACAGACCTCAAATTACACATGAGGTATAAGTAAAGTGACAGATGCCACACCACATAAAGGGCAGGTAGGGAGTGATCGATTATGCACTACACATGGAAGGGCAAGTATAAAGTCAGAGAATCCTCACCAAATATCAGGGGCAGGTAAAGAGTGACAATCTCCACACTACACAAGGCGGGCAGGTCAAAATGGGCACACCCCCACACTAACCATGAAGGGCAGGTAGAAAGTGACAGACCTTGGATTACATATGAGTGACATATGCTGCAGTACACAAGGCAGGTAGAGTAAGGCTGGGGTCACACATAGAAATCCGTTTTTGGAAGTGATTTCCATGACCAATTCGGGTTTTTTTTGGGTGCTTTTTGAGTCTCCTACACCACTGAACGTTTTTGGACTTAGTCATTTTTTTACCAAAATTCTCAAAAAAACGGATCCGTTTTTCCATAGGGCCCATGTTAAAAAAAAAAAATGTATTGCTAGCAACGTTTTTGGCTCAAAAACGGACCTAGCAATGTTTTTAAGTGCAGAAAAAAACGGACAGGGTGTTTATTACATCCAATCCGTTTTTCTATCAGTTTTTGGACTTAGAAAAAAAAAATGCCAAAAATGAAGCCAAAAACAGACCAAGGGCTTATGTGTGACCCCAGCCTAACCATGATTATTACTTTACTAGTAAAAAGCGCGGTGAAATGAATTGTGTGTATACAGGCGGGTCAGTGGGTATCAGAGTATCGAGGCGGCTCTGTGGGTAGCAGAGTATCGAGGCGGCTCTGTGGGTAGCAGAGTATCGAGGCGGCTCTGTGGGTAGCAGAGTATCGAGGCGGCTCTGTGGGTAGCAGAGTATCGAGGCGGCTCTGTGGTGGAGGGGTAAGGAGAGAAGCGGCTGTAGTGGAGGGGTGAGGAGAGATGCGGCTCAGTGGTGGAGGGGTGAGGAGAGAAGCGGCTCAGTGGTGGAGGGGTGAGGAGAAATGCAGCTCAGTGGTGGAGGGGTGAGGAGAGAAGCGGCTCAGTGGTGGAGGGGTGAGGAGAGATGTGGCTCAGTGGTGGAGGGGTGAGAAGAGATGCGGCTCAGTGGTGGAGGGGTGAGCAGAGATGCGGCTCAGTGGTGGAGGGGTGAGGAGAGATGCGGCTCAGTGGTGGAGGGGTGAGGAGAGATGCGGCTCAGTGGTGGAGGGGTGAGGAGAGAAGCGGCTCAGTGGTGGAGGGGTGAGCAGAGATGCGGCTCAGTGGTGGAGGGGTGAGGAGAGATGCGGCTCAGTGGTGGAGGGGTGAGGAGAGATGCGGCTCAGTGGTGGAGGGGTGAGGAGAGAAGCGGCTCAGTGGTGTAGGGTTGAGGAGAGATGCAGCTCAGTGGTGGAGGGTGAGGAGACAAGTGGCTCAGTGGTGGAGGGGTGAGGAGAGATGCGGCTCAGTGGTGGAGGGGTGAGGAGAGATGCGTCTCTGTGGTGGAGGGGTGAGGAGAGATGCGGCTCAGTGGTGGAGGGGTGAGGAGAGAAGCGGCTCAGTGGTGGAGGGGTGAGGAGAGATGCGGCTCAGTGGTGGAGGGGTGAGAAGAGATGCGGCTCAGTGGTGGAGGGGTGAGCAGAGATGCGGCTCAGTGGTGGAGGGGTGAAGAGAGATGCGGCTCAGTGGTGGAGGGGTGAGGAGAGATGCGGCTCAGTGGTGGAGGGGTGAGGAGAGAAGCGGCTCAGTGGTGTAGGGTTGAGGAGAGATGCGGCTCAGTGGTGGAGGGGTGAGGAGACAAGCGGCTCAGTGGTGGAGGGGTGAGGAGAGATGCGGCTCAGTGGTGGAGGGGTGAGGAGAGATGCGTCTCTGTGGTGGAGGGGTGAGGAGAGATGCGTCTCTGTGGTGGAGGGGTGAGGAGAGAAGCGGCTCAGTGGTGGAGGGGTGAGGAGAGAAGTGGCTCTGTGGTGGAGGGGTGAGGAGATATGGAGGTCTGTGGTCGAGGGGTGAGGAGAGATGCGGCTTGGTGGAGGGGTGAGGAGAGAAGCGGCTCAGTGGTGTAGAGTTGAGGAGAGATGCGGCTCAGTGGTGGAGGGGTGAGGAGAGAAGCACACAGTATATACATACATGAGACATTGTATAGACACACAGTATGCAGAGATTACACACAGTATACACACAGTATACACACATTACAGACAGTATGCAGACATTACACACAGTATAGGCACATTACAAACAGTATAGACACATTACAGACAGTATGCAGAGATTACACACAATTAAAAAAATGGTTCTGCTTTTAATGCATTCAGGAGGCCGTAATGGCACAGCATATTAAAAAATGTAGAGTAGGACTGCCCATCTGAGAATGCCGTGACGTGGCGGGGTAGCTCAAAGAATTGATCAATTGTTTGCCAAATGTCTCAGTTTAAAGTACAGTTAGAAATTATGTGCACATGCACTTTTTGTATTGCGTGCTGACCATAGGCAGCGCTGGCTTCTTGGCTTTTTTAGAGATTAAACACAGTATAGACACATTACACACAGTATACAGAGACATTAGACACACAGTATACAGAGACATTAGACACACAGTATACAGAGACATTAGACACACAGTATACAGAGACATTAGACACAGTATACAGAGACAGTATACAGGCGGCAGGTGGCTTAGTTAAGGTGAGGAGCATGTAGCAGGCTGCAGCCACGCCGGGCCTGCAGCCTACAATGAGAGAGTCTGGGCGACATCTTACCTGGGGAGGCTGGGGGCGGGCGGCCGGCGTCTGTGCTGAAGCCGGACGCTTATGCTGGCGCCGCCCCCATCTGTAATGCGGCTCCCCCTGGCTGGTGCCGCTTTGGAGTGAGGGCTCGGGAAGATGGGGTTGGGGAGCGGCGGCTATTGGTGGGAGTATGTGGTGTGTGGCGACAGGGGTTTTGCGCTTCCGGCCAGTGCGTGATAGGGAATCTCCGCCATATTTGACTGTAGGGACCATGTTCTTTTCTTTGAATGCCTCTTTTTTTTCTCCTGTAAACTCTATGTTGATGCCTTTGCCCAAAAAGCTCTACTTTTGTCTCATCTGACCAGAGAACATTCTTCCAAAACATTTTAGGCTTTCTCAGGTAAGTTTTGGCAAACTCCAGCCTGGCTTTTTTATGTCTTGGGGTAAGAAGTGGGCTCTTCCTGGGTATCCTATCATACAGTCCCTTTTCATTCAGACGCCGACGGATAGTACGGGTTGACACTGTTGTACCCTCGGACTGCAGGGCAGCTTGAACTTGTTTGGATGTTAGTCGAGGTTCTTTATCCACCATCCGCACAATCTTGCGTTGAAGTCTCTCGTCAATTTTTCTTTTCAGTCCACATCTAGGGAGGTTAGCCACAGTGCCATGGGCTTTAAACTTCTTGATGACACTGCGCACGGTAGACACAGGAACATTCAGGTCTTTGGAGATGGACTTGTAGCCTTGAGATTGCTCATGCTTCTTCACAATTTGGTTTGTCAAGTCCTCAGACAGTTCTTTGGTCTTCTTTCTTTTCTCCATGCTCAATATGGTACACACACGGACACAGGACAGAGGTTGAGTCAACTTTAATCCATGTCAACTGGCTGCAAGTGTGATTTAGTTATTGCCAACACCTGTTAGGTGCCACAGGTAAGTTACAGGTGCTGTTAATTACACAAATTAGAGAAGCATCACATGATTTTTCTAACAGTGCCAATACTTTTGTCCACCCCCTTTTTTATGTTTGGTGTGGAATTATATCCAATTTGGCTTTAGGACAATTCTTTTTGTGTTTTTTCATTGAAGACAAATTAAATGAAGATAATACCAAAGAATTTGTAATTGCAATCATTTTCAGGAAGAAAGTGAGTATTATCTGACAGAATTGCAGGGGTGTCAATTCTTTTGGCCACAACTGTACATAGGTGTGAGTGACATTAGCGCCATATCTAGGTTTAATGCTCCGATATCTCCACTCTTAGTTCTGTGACATTTAAAGGTTCCTTTCTAATGAAGTAATAACAAAATGGACTTAATAAACCCAATGTGCAGCACCTGGCTCTTTAAGGAGAATGTGATTGAATTCTTCTTGAACTTTGACCTCCATAACCGAATCGACGGTATAATAAATGAACCCTGCTGCTGACTTAATATCATTACCCTGTGATATTGTATTTTTTCTTAAGAGCTGGCATTTCACTGTGCATAAGAATACTTCTGTGTCCTGCGTGTATCTAGTGTGTACAGCTCCTCCACAAAGGCAGCCAATTGGATGGGAACTTTTTGGCAAATATATGAATAGAAAATCCCAAGCTGGTAACTCCATCTCTATTGGCAAATACTACAGGGGCACACATTGAAAACATTTGAAGCAGTTATCTATAATACAGTAAGCAAATACCTTCAAAAGGACCGATCGGCTCTCCTTGACATCTCCGTCTTAGTAATCGCTTGAATTCTTCATGAAATAATAATTTGGGGGCCTCTTTTCTTATAGCTTTGGGTTTTTCTGTTATTCCCCTATGTATATTGACAACTGGGCGTGATCATTCCTCTTATCAAACGAGCTTGTCCCATCACTTCTTGCTGCTCTCAGCACTGAGTGGCGGTGGTTACCATGGTAACTGCGGTCATGTGACCCGATGATGCTCTGTGACATCATCACAAGTCCTGTAAGCAGACGGACCTTGCTGTTGGAGGCAGTGCTGGATAGAGAGAGGATAGGTGAGCATAATGATTTTTTATTTTATGAGTGGGTGTGTGAGTGAGTGCGAGCCCGCCCCGCCACCCATCCTGCCCAGCATGCTCCATCCTGCCCCGGACGCTCCATCCTGCCCCGCTTGCCACCATCCTGTCCTTCACCATTCTGCCCCTGCCACCATCCTACCCCCCGTCACCATCCTGCCCCACTTGCTCCATCCTGCTCCGCTCGCCACCATTCTGCCCCCCACCACCATCTTGCCCCGCTTGCTCCATCCTGCCCCGCTCACCACCATCCGGCCCCCCACCACCTGCCCACCGCGCTGCTGTGCTGACCACTCTGCCCACCGCGCTGCTGCGCTGACCACTCTGCCCACCACCCTGCTGCGCTGACCACTCTGCCCACAGCTCTGCTGCGCTGACCACTCTGCCACCGCGCTGCTGCGCTGACCACTCTGCCCACCGCGCTGCTGCGTTTCTAGGAGGAATAAGATAAATAGCACAAAACATGAGATCAAGGAAAAGATACTCCAAAACTGTTATAGTGTATGGAGAATACAATTATTCAATAAAATAGATATGTCAGGACATGTGGCAGATGTGATGCTCTTTAAAAAAAAAACACAAAATAGGGGGCGTGGCTTGCCTGCTGAAGATGGCTGTCGCATAGAGCGGGAGCTCCGCATCCTGGAAGCTAGAAGCGGCTAACAACTTTTCTAGAGGTCTCCCCGGCTCTATTCCTCTGCCCAGCCCCTCCGGTAACCCTGGTGAGTCTATGGGGAAATCAAGACCCACGGCACGGGAGCAGGCTAAGCAGGTCACTGACTTCTTTGTCGGCGCCAGGCTTCCCGCCGACACACTAAACATGACGCCTCCTTCTCCCCGCGCTGCGAGGAGGGAATCTCAGCCTCCTGTTAGCTCCCTCGCCCAGGAGCAGGCTGAAGCCCCTATTACTAAGGGCGTTATGAGAGACATGCTGGCCTCTCTCCGCAGTTTTCTCCAGGAGGATATGCGCAACATGCTGGCAGAAATTAAGGGTGATGTGAAGGAATTGGGAACCCGCACTGACCATTTGGAGCGCAAATTAGCAGAGCTTATTACTTTACATAATGAACTCTGGGATGCACATGATTTTCTCCAACAAACTGCCTCCAAGACACAGGCAAAAACCCAGGACTAGGAGGACAGGTCCAGGAGAAATAATATCAAATTGAGAGGAGTTGACGAAGGCTGTCCTGCCTGCAGAAATGAGATCCTTCTTACAAGATTTTATTATGGCCGCTATGCCCCATGTGGACAACAAGGACATAATCATTGATCGCATTCATTGTGTTCCAAAGCCTGCTGCCCTGGGTCCCTCAGTCCCCAGGGATGTTCTAGCTCGCAT